>CAJQZJ010033157.1:3837401-3988533 GCA_907164525.1 Lophiomys imhausi
TGCACGGACTATGTCTGAGGATGATCATAGAACCAAACAGTGCACGGCAACAATGAAGACCAATAGAAAAATCAAGAAAAACAAAGTCCAGTATGAGAAAGGAAATCTAATGAGAAAATGCTTCTTGGCCTCACCATGAGCAGTATTTGTAGAGCCAAGATATAAGAGTCCTATTTAGATTTATCATTATCCAAATCTAGAGGCTTCAATTTTGTTTCAGGATAGACATAGTAAAAATTCTCTTATTAAAATATGATAATAGAATCGTGTATGACAGGAACTTAGTATCAGAAGTATGTGAGTTTCTAGATTGCAAAGACTGATTGAGGACAGGGCCACTGGAACACAAGGACAGTGACAAAGGGTGCAGGTGACAATGAGAATATGCAGTCCAGTGTGTAAAATGCAAAAATATTATATATAGATAGAAACACCAAGGAATATGGAAAATAGGCAATGAGTGAAGTAACTATTCATATGTTAGTCAATAATTCCCTGCACGATTAAACCAAGAGATAAACTGAGCAAATCACTAAGCAGTGCCAGGTTCTTTCAGAGAAAAAAAAACAGCAGCATTAAAAATGGTCACTCTAGCAAGTAAAATGGAAGAGTGGGGCATGGGTATCAGCTGCAAGGCTACGTATTTCCTTGTGAGACCTTTTGTTCTTTTGACCTTTCCTGTGGTCTGTATCAGACAAGGGCTCTGCCAATGACCTACATCCCCAGCACAGAGTGAATTTAAACAGAGTGAATTTAATTATGGATAAATTAAGCAAACCTTGTTTCCTTGATGCTGATATATCTATTCAGGTAATTTTATTTATAATTTATCAAGATTACATCTATATAAAAATCAGCTGTAGTTATTGACACAACTAACACAACTTAGTGGTTTAAAATATGTTTGTTATCTCATAGTTTATGTACCAGACTTCTAATACTGCTCTCATTTCATTGGGTTCAAATTAAAAACAATTATTTCTGGAGGATCTCAAGGAAAATATTTTTCTTTTCAATTAATTTATCTTCAATCCATCAATGTGAAACCTCTTTGATCCTTTTCAATTACCTTATTTTCCTATATCTGACTGACCAGAGTCATGAAAATTCTCTGATTTTAAAGACTCATTGGGTCCACTCAGTAGTGCATAATATTAAAAATTCTCTTCCCATGGAAGTTACATAATCATGGGTTCTAGGAATTAGACCCTAGGTAACTTTGCACACATTATTTCCTCCACAAAAAACTAAAATTCATCTTTACTTAAAATTGCCTATAACTGTATAATACTAGTATATCCAGAAAATATTAGGTCCCAATTGTAAATTAAAAACCATGACTATAAGTGCTAATATATTATAAGCTCTCACCCCTTATTTCCTTCTGAAAAGAAAGTAAAATGCTTAATCTTGATTGTCAACCTGGTGAGGATTAGACTCACCATAGAAACAAATCTCTAAGCATATTTGAGGGATTTTGTACATTAGGTCAACGAAGTCATGGGTCACCCTAAATGTGGTGACAGTATTAACGAGATGGAATTCCTAGACTGAATATAAAGGAGAGAACGACCTGAATCTGAGCATGCATAGCTTTTTGCTTCCTGACTACAAATGCAATGTGACAAACTGCCTCCCATTCTAGCATGCCTTAGCTCCTGCTACTATGACTGTCCACCCATGATGGAAATACCTTCAAACTGCGAGTCAGTTAAACTCTGTCTTCATTCTTGTCAGTATCACCGCAATGGGGAAAGTGAAACAATATGTTTCTCAAGAACTTTAGGTTTGTGGTAGTTACAGCTATTATGGTTGGATGCTTCAGAATACATGGATTTGATGTGTGATTTTAGAAAGTGGTCAGGTCTCACGAAAAAACAAAAAACAGAGCAGGAATAACATTTCAACAAAGGTTGCTGTCTATGGGATTGATTTCCATACAGTTATTTAGCATCTTAGGTGTGATGGGATCCCTGTGGTACTGTGCATGTTTATCTAACTCACAGTGACATGGAAAGGCAATGATCTGAATGGGACTCTGAAGTGTAACCTACATGAGCATTCCAGAACGCACCCAGAGTAAATATCCCACCTGCCATAGAACTGATATGCAGAAGTAGCTATGAGCTAAAAAAAAAGGACAGCAATAAAGAAGTTATGTCATTGTATCAGGAATACTGAGACACTCTTGGAGTTTTGTTCTGTGCACTGGGCTTCCTGGATGATCTCATAAGATAGGGCCATTATAGTGTTTCAGCCATTTCTCGTCAGTAGTTAAGAAGGCATAACTAACAGATTGCTTGTAATATGATGAAATAAAGAAGTATAAGACATTTTGTACTTTCTTGTCAGTTACTAAGTTTAAAAACCTTAGGTCACCCTTTAGGTTTTTATTGGTCCAACTGAAGTAGTTGCTATTCACTATTTGTCACTGAACAAAACAAATATTTTCACACTTCTGTGCATTGCCTTAGGTGGTTCTTGCTATTACAAAGTCCCTTTCCTCTCTCCCTCACTCTGTCTTCAAATCCTAGTTCAGTGAAGACTTTCTGACCTGATTGGATTTGTGACTTATTCTTTCCTCTAAGTTCCAGCAGCATTCCAAATACAACTATAGGTTACAGCCTTTGGAACACTATAAGAAGCATAGTCTAGTCTTAAAGCCTAGCAATTGCCAATGGTTGTTAATGACAAGGTGGGATCTCCAGGAAGACAGACTTATAAACAATTTAGTGCCCTGACTTGTGAATCCTTATATCTAGTATCACTATATTTACCAAACGGAGGTAAATTATCACGTAGTATAGTCTTTTTGGTAGGTGGGCACAGATTTCACACTGGATCACTAGGTGTATCTCCCTTAAATCTTCCAAGTATGTAGCAACCAATATGGGAGAAATTTCTTGTTTTTGGATAAAGTCTAGTACTTCTAATATCTATAGCAAAAAAAAAAAACCTTTCCCATGGGCTTATGTTATCTCTTAGAGTCTCTCACTTTGGTATCTCCCTCTGTTTTCAGCTCCAGAGTATCAGGTTAGTGTGCATTCTTGGAGCACATGTTATATAGGTGGATCTGGAAAAGTGTCTCAGTGAAGGGGTTGGAGGAGAGAGAAGGACCTGGGAATTTCAGGGAACATGAACTTGTAGAAGTATCTGAAAGCAGAGATCTGTAAACCACAAGCAGTTCCATAGCATGCAAGCAAATAAGTAAGCTGGCGAACAGTAAGACATATAATAACAACTCCATTCATTGGCCACCTATGGTGCTAGCAATGATTCATTTCCCTCAAAGCATAGGAACTAAATGAATTAGCAAAGGGCTCAAAGATGCCAATCTCTTTTCTTACAAGAAATATTCTTTCCCAGCAGAGAAATGTGATATGGATGTAGTTTCATATTCTCCAGAATACACCAACTGTGCAACATTAGACAACTTTTATTTCATTTATGACTTTCAAACTTCCCAGTAAAATAAGAATTGCAAATGCTATTTCAAATGGCACAGGATCTGCTCTTCTTGTCCCATTGCTCTGCTTTCAACCTGTTAAGATGCCCCTTAGACCTGTCTTAGTTAAACTTGACTTACATTATTTAAAACAATGAGCACCATGTTTATGAATACTTGAAGGGAGTTGTGATTGGGAACAACCTAGCTTATCTAAGGCACTGTCTGAAAAGTAGCTGTAATACAAATTAGTAAGATTCCTTAATTCTTCTTAAGCTGCTTAAACTTCCATTAAAGGTGTCAGGTATAAATTTGCAAAATTAAATAGCCTAATATGTAAAAGCCAGTATGAGCTACCAAGAAAGGGTAATGTATAATATGATGAAGAGTACATCATGCAGAATTAGCACACCATCAAAGAGTAGCTATTAGTGTAACTTTATATAATTGTGTTAGTTTCACAATTTACCTCTTAACCTGGCTATCATCTACTTGCTAAACAAGCTTTGCAACACAAGAACTGAGCAGCTATTATTTTATTCTTAACTCCCTAAGCTAATCTGGCTTCCTGCCAGCATAAATCCCAGAGATACTTGCACTTTGTTGTTTTCCTGGGTCAGCTGGCTCTCTCCTGATCCCTCTTGCACCTCTGCCTATGGTTGAATCCTCCATTCTCCTCTAACTCCTCCTTCCATGGAGGGCAGGAAGTCCATCCCTGTTCTTTTCACTGGTCGGTGATTGGCTGTAAGCTGCTTTATTGGCATATCAGGGGACAGTTGGGGAGCAATGTTTACACATCATTGAGATAGAATCTCAGAACAAGATAGAGTAGTTAAAGAAGTCAGCATTTGAATCACACAATAACTTTATGCCTATAGGTTGCGTGTAATATGAGGGGTACATGATACATACTCAATGGAATTATCAGCAGTATCAATACACATGATATGGTGGGGGGAAGAGCAAGACTTCAGGGCCTGCAAACTGAGTGTGTGCCATAAAGACAGTGACCTGAATTCAATCCCCAGGACCCACACAGAAGAAGAGTACAATCTTCTAAAGGTTGTCCCCTGTCCTCTGTCCACACATGAATCATGGCACCTATTCGCTGTGAACAAATAAATAAATGCTAAAAAAGAAGAGTCTAGAGAATATTTTAGAGGACACTAGACTTAAACAACACAATCATCCATATAGTCATCTAAGCCAAGAAATAGCTCATTTGTGAATTCTCTGTTTAGCTCTTTTACCCATTTTTTGATTGGATTATTTGGTCTTGGCATTTAATTTCTTGAGTTCTTTGTAAATTTTGGATATTAGCCCTCTGTTAGATGTGGGGTTGGTGAAGATTTTTTTTCCCAATCTGTAGGCAGCCGTTTTGTTCGAATGACAGTGTCTTTTGCTGTACAGAAGCTTTTCAGTTTCATGAGGTCACATTTATTGATTGTTGGCCTTAGACCCTGAGCTGTTGGTGTTCTGTTGAGGAAGTTGTTACCTGTGCCAATGAGTTCAAGAGCTTTCCCCACTTTCTCTTCTAGTAGATTTAATGTGTCTGGTCCTATGGTAAGGTCTTTGACCCACTTGGACTTAAGTTTTGTAATAGGTGATAAGTATGGGTCTAATTTCATTCTTTTACATGTGAAAGGAGGAATTCCTAAAGGCTGAGAGACACTTGAAGAAATGCTCAGCATCCTTAACCATCAGAGAAATGCAACTCAAGACGACTCTAAGATCCCATCTCACAGCTGTCAGAATGGCTAATATAAAAAATTCTAATGACAGCAAATGCTGGTGAGTTTGTGAAGAAAGGGGAACACTCCTCCATTGCTGGTGGGAGTGCAAGCTTGTACAACCACTATGGAAATCAGTCTAGTGATATCTTATAAAACTTGGAATAGCTCTGCCTCAGGACTCAACCATACCACTTCTGGGTATACATCCAAATGACTCCTCACTGAGTCACAAGGAAGTTTCCTCATCTATGTTCATAGCAGCCTTATTTGTAATAGCTAGAAACTGGAAACAACCCAGATGTCCCTCAACTGAAGAATGGATTAAAAAACTGTGGTACATCTACACAATGGAATACTACTCAGCTATCAGAAACAATGAAATTATGCAATTTGCAGCCAAATGGATGGAACTAGAATAGCTCATCCTGAGTGAGCTAACCCAGACTCAGAAGGATGTGCATGGCATCTATTCACTTATAGTCGGATTTTAGCTATATAGTACATGATATCTATACCACAACCAATGCACCAAAGGGAACATGGACATAGACTTCTTCTTTTTCTCCCTGTCAATGAGACACTTTTCCCTAATGGTGCTGCCTTGTAGGTTCTCAGTGTACAAAGGAGGCTCTTGGCCCTCATATGACTGCTGAACTGGGGCGGAGGACTGTTATGTAGGGACACTCCACTCCAGAGAAGTGGGATGGAAATGATAGGGGGTAGAGGGTGGGAGGGCAGAACTGGGAGGGGTGGAAAGAGGACACTATGATGGAGATGTAACCTGAAGCAATAAACAAATAAATTAATTAAAAAATAGCTCATTATTTTCAACTATTGTTTCTTATCCAATAAGCTTTATTAGTCTAAATGTTAGGCAGTGACATTCTAATCAGATTATTTGGGTGTTAATGAAATTATTATTACAATTTTGATATTTACTTTCTCCTCTTAAGCAATAGAATATTATTAAAAACAATGGATTTGATAGGGAAAAGTTATGGGCCATAATGGGATTGCCGAAAGGGTGGAGTTCTGAGGTGGGCAATCAATGACTCTAAAATATCCTTTTTTTTTTTTTTTTGGAAAGGGCTAAGTTTTTGCACTTTTCCTTTCTGTTTTATATCTGGGTGTTTTATGATAATTATCTCTAAAAGTACGGCAAACAAAATATTTCAGGACACTGAGAGCTGTGACTACCTGGATTTCTGTAAATCATGGTTTGCATGTCATGTCTGTTAGGTAAGCTATCAATAGAAAAGATTTCTCCTGTATTTGACACCAAACTGTCAGCTTGGATTTTAGAAATGAAGGTTTAAAATATTGCAATATACCAGCTCCAGCTTTCAGTGCCAGCTACAGAGATCAATATCATTTGTACACCACAGCAGGGGCATTTGTTAAGAAATCACTCTTCCTCTGAGTCCCAGGGAGAGAATAAAGCTTCGCATGCTGTAGTTATATGGCAGATCTCTCCAGTGATAGCAGCAAGCCCCACTGAAGTCCAAATGAGCTGTGTTGTCTGTGTGCACTTGTGTTTGTTTCTTGGAAGGGTGAGGCCAATTTTTCTTTTTACTGACCCCCACCCTTACAAGGACTGGCTTATTCTTACTGGAGCTAAGAGCTTTCATGGGAAAGAATTTAATTGGGATCCCAGTACCTCAAATGCATACTTAGAACAGCATGGCTAGCTGATGGAATGGCACCTGAAGCAAACCAAATATCATGGTGGGTTGTGGGACTGTCAAAAAGAATCAGTGCTGAAGGAAGACAGCTTGCTCTCTGACAAGAAGTCAAGGAGGGAAAAACACAGCAGGATTGGATAGAATATAGTGAAAATAACTCAGGCTTTTGCAAACCTTTGCTGGAGAGGGTTGTATATATTGAATATATATAATCACAGTGGCTATATAATCATATGTACAAGATTATGAAGGAGCTAAAAATTCCCATTGCTTATAGACATGGCAGCTGTTGAAATGCTTTGGCATAATAATTATTCATATGTTTGTGCTGAAAATCTAATAGCAATATAATTCATAAAATCATCTATCATACTACTTGATAAAAGCAAGAGACTTTCTAGTTTACAAATGTATTATACTATGCTTTTAGACAGTGTTAAAGAGTTGCCAAATATAATTAAATGTACAATAATGTTTTATTCACTACATACATCTAACATACATCTATGTTATGGCCAGAACACTTCTGTCTCCTTCTTTCTCTTGGTAGATTTATAAAATTGATGCCTGAACACCTTTTATGATGGTATTTTGAGATGGTCTTTGGGGAGGTAATTAGGAATATATTATGACATAGCACATTACTGCAATGGGATTAAGACTTTTATGAGATGACACAGTTTTCCCCGTCTCTCCTTTTTTATAAGTATTAGGTCATGTAAAGATTTAAGATGACAGCCTTTTGAAAAACAAGAGGGCACTATAATGAAACACACATCCCCAGACCTATGATTCTAGACTTCATAGCCTCTAGAATTGTGAGAAATAAATTAATGGTGTGAACCACCTAGCCACTGATGTTTGTTATGGCAATTCAAGAACACTGTCCAGCTTCATAATGCTTTTTTCACATAAATTTTGTTGCATACATTGAACATGTTTTCTTATAAACTGTATGCTTTAATATTTTAGTCAACACAATTTCAAAATCAAATCAAATATATTTCAGAGCTTAAAATATATTTATTTACATTATAGATTCACTTTACTAATTATGGGGTAAGTACTATAGTGCTGTAGGGGTTAGATAAATTAGATTTAGAAAATATATAGGGGTTTCTGATACTGTCTCTTAATTCGGGACATGAAGAGCATTATCAGCATGAAGTCAGGAAAGACTCAATAGACTGAAAAACAAGGTTGAAGTCAGGAAAAACAGGAAAGACTCAATAGACTGAAAAACAAGGTTGAAGTCAGGAACACAGGAAAGACTTAATGGACTTGAAAAAACAAAGTATCTGGCCTGACATTGTTTTCAGCTGCTAAGTGGGCAGAGCCCAAATTAAGCTGAAACAGAGTTCCTTCTATTTAAGGACAGTGCATGGAGCCCAGAGAGAGAAGAGGCCCCTGATGCTAGAGAGCTCCAAGAGTCCTGCTGAAAAAAGTGCTGGCCATCATTTGATGGCCAGATTTCCCTGAAGCAGAAAGAAGCTGGTGAGCAAAGAAAGCCTGAGCAAGACACCAAAAGGCCAAGGACTAAACCCTGTGGCTCAGCTTTTGCCTAGAGGGGTTTGATCTGTCCGAACAGTGGCCTAAAAGAAAGTGTGCATGGCTTTAAGGACTGAGGCAGAGCAGCTGAGTTCCTGATTCAAAAGAAGTAAGTTGGCCTGCAGACGGCTGGGGTCTCCCACAGAGAAGAAAGCATGAAGCCTTATTTAAGGTAAGACTGCAATAACCAACTTACCCTGATGAACCTGCATCTGAGAGATCCAGAAAAAGGACTGCTAAGTGCGTTAAAGAATCTACAACAAAGACTGTGTTCCTGACGACTGAGGACCTGCCCCAGAGACTGTATCATTCTAAAAGGTTATGAAAGTAGTTGTTATGATTATCAATAGGTTTAGTGGATAGGTTAAAGGGGTTGTAGGAATTTATAGGATTAATAGTTAAGAAATTGTTGGTGTTTGTTATAAGTGAATTTAGTAATAAATAAATAAGTGTTAAATAATAATTTAAAAGTTCGGTTACATAGTGCTGTATTTAATACTGAAGTAATTTAGTGATTCTTACAATAAAGGTAGGAAATTTATTTTTCTTGTTTCCTACAAATACAGGAAAACAGTCAGGTACTTTTATAATTGCAAATACCACATTAATGCATATTTTCTTGAAAGAAGAGAGTTTCTCTTTCTATGCTTTCAATTTTACAGTTCCTTTGTACTGGCTTTTTCAATTTCAAATATGGTTTCTCCCCCCTGACCTATATAACTCTACTGGCGGATGCTATAGGGCAGACTCTCATCAAGCAACCTCTGTACCCTGTAGCTTTGTGTTTATGACACTTGGTGAGTTGGCACTGAAGGCTAAGAGAGGAATCCTCAAAGTCACTGTAGCCTGGGCAAACCAGTGACAACTATAAGCCTCTGAAGTGAGATATATCTTAGGTTTAAAATGTCTACTATGTATCACAAATCACAACAGAGAGGAGAGAAGAATGGCAAGACAATAGTCTTTTGAAAATATTTCTACTTAAAATATTTTTCCAAAATATAAAAGATCATAGGGTCTTCCTTTGTCTTGATGATGATCATCTGTCTCATTATCTTTTGACAGTGGACTTTGAACTCTCTTTAATTCTGTAACCTTATGTTTCATGAACTTTGTATCTCTGTGATTAGGTGCATATATATATATATTTATATATAATGTGTGTGCATATATATGTGTGTGTGTTTATATTTTTTGATGGAATTGCCCTTTTATCATTATTCAATTTCCTTCTTTATCACTAAGATATTTTTTCTTTAAAATCTATCTCATGTAACACAATGACAAGGCCATTTCTGCTTACATACTTACAATAAAATGATAGTTACATACTTCAGCTGACAATTAAATGATAATTGTTTTGATGTTATGTAAAATACAGTATCATTTTTATTTATATACTGTCAAAATGTCATTATTGGAGAATAAAAGACTTTATATTGCAGAAATATATAATTATATCATTCGGAGTAAGCAACCTTATCAATAATTCAATTCCTATTTGAATTTGGGTCAGTAAAATTAGGCTATCTAGAGTGTTTATGAAGCATCAATGGTTTGGATGAGGTCTAAAAAAATAATCAAGGTGTAACTTAAAATTTTATTTTCAATTTGAGGTTATACAGGAGGTCATATTCAGTTCTTTAAATTTGTAATTATTTTCCATTGGCATCCTAGGAAAAGTTTCTGAATAAGAACAACCTGTATGATGGCTCATCACCAATGAACATGTTACTTATGTTTGAGTTAGCAACAACCCTGCTCTAGTGCTCATGGGGCTCCAGGGGGGTACCACATGAGTTGAAGTGTGTCTTCTGCTGTAAGTCTTGCCTCATTTTCCATTATTCCTCAACTCCAGGTTGCTTTACTGGGGAGGCTAATAGCCCCTGTTTTTGCTTTGTATCCTTCAATTTTTATACTCCTGTCATTGGCATTTTTGTATGGCACAGTGATTATCTAATTTACTCAGAATATTAGATAGTGAAGTGTTTAGAAAATAAAGATTATGTATTATTTATCTTTCATTATTTCATGCCAATATATTGTACAAGCTTGGTAGAACCTTTTATTTTGAATTTTAACATCTTATGTAGTAAGATAAAGCTAGAGAGTTTATTTGGAGATAAAGAGTAACAAAGCAAAAACAAGTAGGAATGATTGTGAGTTCTCATTTACATTATTATGAATCCACCTTAAATGGGAAACTAGATTATACAGTTACATGTTTAAATATTAATATATTAGTCCATTTAGATAATTGATATTCATTAAATAATAATTGGTATATTATTATCTTTTGCTTTTATGTTCTAGTTAATACAGCTATATTCATCATTTAAACAGTTTTCACTTTAAATGACTCTACACAAAATAAAAATGTATGTTCATGGCAACATCATAAGAGTGAATTAATAACTAGAAATTTAATAATTTGTTTGGTTAAAATAGGATTTTATTTAATCTAGTGTAAGAAATAATTCTACCAAACTAATGTCTTGATTAATAGTTACTATGTTTGTCAGGTGCTCATGAATATTCATAGATTTCCATAGATGAATTTTTATTATTCTAAGATGTTTCTATCTTGATTCCTATTTTTCCTTCAGGCCTGACATATTTGCATAAAATCAGAATCCTGAATTTAAAGAGATCAGTGTGTTCTGATTTGCACATTTCACTAATGACAAAAATGAAGCCATAAGAAGGTAAGCAAGTTTTTTTTTTTCCACTAAACTAGAAGGTACATTTTAAAATGTTCTTCCCCAGTGTTCTCTTCCAGTGTCATTTCTACTCTTCAACAGAATTTTACAACCAAATTCACCACTACTGGAATCCAAATGGTAACTTGATCTTACCGTGAATCTGGACACAGAAAGGACCCAGAATATCCAAAATAACAGTGAAAAAGCACAAAATTGGAGAACCCATATTTTCTGTTCTCAAATCTCAATATGAAGCTACTGTAATTAAGAAAATGAAATACTTGGATAATGATAGACATTGATAGAAGTATAAGAACTGAGAATCTAGGAACCAACTCTTGAAATTGACAAGAAACTTTTATAATATTGAATAAGAGTACCAAGAAATCCAATGGGAAAATCTTTTTTATAACAATTTATTTTACTCTAATTATATGCCTACATATAAAAATTTGTAGATTTGGACCATACTTTAACTCAAAATAGAGTACAAGTAATAACTGTAAGGATGTGACCTATGAAACCCTGATAGGGAAACATAAAGTTAAATGTCAATATTTGTGACCTTGGCTAGGCAGGGGTTTCTCAGATGTGACACAAAAATGCTACATAAAAAAATAAAGCACCAAAGAAAAATGTAGATAAAATGTTCTTTATAAACATGAAAAAACTTGCTTCAGAAAAATGTAAAGCCAACCCACAGAACGAAGGAACATATTTCTGTAATGAAATAGCAGATGTGGAATTACATTAAAATGCTTTTAGAATCCTATAATTCAAAAGTTGAAGGGTGAACAATCTAACTAGAAGCAGGTAAGTGATTTGAATAGCCATTTCTGTAAAGAATATTTGTTAATAAATAGATTGTTAATAAGTAATAAATACAAGGGTATATCTTCAATTTCCTTAATCAGAAATGTAAATTGAACCTGTTTGTCTCACAAGAGAAATGAAGCTATGTGTTTGCACAAAACTTATTTCAAAATGTTCACTATAGTAATATTTATAATATTAAAAAGGTAGAAGCAACTCATAAATTGATGAAAGGTAAACATACACACCATTAATAGAATATTATTTTACAATAGCAAGGAATAAAGTATTTATGTATGGATGGATGAACTTTGAAAACATAATGATATGGAGAAATCCGTCATCGTGACATATAACGCATGACTTTCTCATAATTCTATTTATACTGAAGACAAGAATTGGCAGTTGCAAACACACATAAATGGAAAGCAAGGTTGTTAACTAATGTCAGGGTGTTTCTTGATTTTTATGACCACATCCTAAAACTAAATGTTAATGTTTGCACAATCTTGGAAATGTGTTAAAATCACTGGAGCTTACATTTTAAAACAGTCAAAGTTGTTTCTCAAAGTCATTGTATAAAATGCTTTTACAAGATAAGACTTATTACAGTTAGGTTTTTTTTTTTAGGTGAGAAAATTTAGGCACCTGGCTTATTTTGGTCTTGGATTAAAATTCTCATTTGATATTAAGTAGTACAGTAAGGATTTTACTCAATACAAACCTACTCTAATTCCGTCTTTAAAGCTTAGTTTTACTGCTGTTGTATGGATAGCCATTGGCTATATTAGTACCATATTGTTGATTGTGTGGTGTGTGTAGTCAGTGGGGTGCACCAAAGCATGTGGATGTCAAAGAACAACTTTCAAGAGTAGTTTTCCTTCTATCACTAGTTCCAGGGATCAAAGCCCATTTAATGACTGAGCATTCTTCCTGGCCTATATTAGTACTATAAGGTAATCATAGTACTTTGAGCTAGGGTATGCAAAGGAAGTGGTGCAGTATAATTATAACAGACTCATCCATGTCCGGCATTAATTTATTTCTTAGCACTTCAATAGATAAAGCAGCTTGGTAAGAAACACATCCTTTAACTTCACAGAAGAATGTCAATTAGGAAAATTCATCTCTTTTCCTTGAGCTGGTAAATATATCCATAGTTCCAAAGTGTATTTGGTTACACATCAAAACACAACCATGACTAAGTACACTGAAATCAGTATAGAAAGTGAATTCTTAGTGCTTCAGAATTAAAGAATGTCCATGAATAAATAGAATTTCACATCTGTATAAATTGGCACACCTCACAACCTTGCTACCTGGAGATATTTCTTTGTTCTGCTTCTATTATTTTTCTATTTCTCATACTATTTTCTCCAAAGAATCAGTTCAAACATCTCTACTGCTCTCTTATTTTTCACATAAGTCTTTTTCCATAAGTTGGAGATGTAGCTCTGTAGAACTTAGATGGGGCCAACAAGAGGCTTGTGTAGTGACATTCTTAAGAAGGACAAAAATAGTCCTTTTTAGATATTTACTCCTCACCCCCAAATTTTTATTTAGTGAGTATTCATTGCAAAGAGTACTTGGTTGCTTAAGGAAATTTTCATACAATAGTGTGCTTTGTGTATATATCTCCACATACTCCCCTTCCCACTTGGTGAGACTGACTCTCAATTCTAACCAAGCTCAGCTGGATACAATCCAACATCCATTTAGAGAACATGCCAGAGTTGAGGGGACAGTGGATTTCAGTTTTTCTTAGAGAGCGATGTAACTATTTTATATATTTCTCTACCCTGCAGAAGACCAAACAAAGCTGTGGGAGATACACTTTTATTTCTTTATGTCAAATGAAAGAGCTCGCGGAGTTAGATGTCTGCCTTTCAGAGCAGAGACCAAGGTATATGTAAAGATAGAAATAGTCTTTGCATTATATTGGCACTTGGCCACTGCAACCAAGACACCAAATATATAACTGTACTGAGACTTTATTAATCTGCACTTAAATATGAGTGGTTTAATACAGCTATCAGATACTTTACTGAGTAGCATAACTCTAGTTTATTCTTTATGAATATTTAAATAAGAATAGTAGCTAGTCCTTATTAATAATGTATAATGTAAAATATTATTTTTCTATTATCTTTTTGATCTCCCCAACAGCAGTGTGATAAAAGCACTCTCTTGATTTCACTCATAAGAAAATCAAGGCACACAAAGACTTAACAAAGGGACAGAGCTTAAGATAAATTTTAGAGGATTTGTGTCTAGAATCTCATTTCTTTTCTTTTATTAGTAAGAAGAGTAGCAGGGACCCTCTTCACTATCTTTACTTTACTTTTTGTAGGGTATCATTTTTCAGTTATTCAAACTTCAAATTTTTTCAATCTCATTGCTATATATGTATGTATATTTTATGTAGTATCTTTGAGGAAGAATTATTTCATTTGTCTTAGTCTCTGATCATCTTTGTTGAATATTAAGTGGATTGTTTGAACATGAAAGATTTTTATCCTTGAAATATATGTGTGGGAAGTCCCTAAGTGCTCTCAGATGTTTGATATTCAGAAACCTGATAATGCATTATCTCTCCTACCATGAAAAAATCCTCATTCAGTCTACAATGAGTAGAATTGGGGGCTTTTTGACATGGTTTTCTAGAAGGTGCTTTTTCTTTTGATACATTAGGAAGCTGTAGGTTTCATACCTTTTGTTTTACAAATAAGGTAATTATATAAGAAGGGAGATGTGTGATTAGAAAAAGGCATGACAGTCTCTTATACATCCTAAGGGAACAGCTATTAACTACCAAACAAGGATGAAGATTATGTATATGGAACACATTAATACTCCCTGTTCATGCATCAGTTTATGAACAGGTCAGGAAACTGAGTTACAGAGATGACAGTCATTCACCCAGGATCACTTTGCAAGTAAGTAGAGCCAATACCTAAGTTTTGGTTAAGTTAATTCCAAAACTGTCTCCTACAGGAGGAGTATAGATGCTAGATTTCAGTTTTCTAAGAATTGGAGTCTTCTCTAGGGAATTAAGGAAACCTCTACTGTTCACCCTACAATGGAGACAAATTAAAATAGAATCTATGTGGTGAATATAAACTTTGTCATGATGGTGGGCTGTATGGAAGAGCCATTTTGACAAGTCTCCTGTTCTTTCTGTCAGACAGTGCTGCAATCAATATCCTTTAAGATTTGACAGCACAGGATCAGCAAAAGAACTCCCCACATTTATTGACACATGTCTATATTATTAGCAAAAGATAATTTGAATCATGGGTATCATTTTTTTCTTTTGGATCAAAAATTAAATTCGGTTTGTGCTTCTCCCAATTCCATTCTGCATTATGAAACTATCATTTCTAGGTAGGCTGGCTGTATCAGCATTTCATAAGTCAAGTGACTTAAACTGGGTGAATTTAGGAATTAAAATCAGTCATATGGAGACTTCTTATGTCTTTCTTCAGGTTCTAGACTTACCCATTCCTGCCTTCTCCTCAACCTGCCAGATCTAGTACCCATTTCATGTCCATTGCCTGAGCCTAGTCTGACCACCCCGCCTGCTCCACAGCTGACCTCTATGCTTCCTACAGCCACCACTTTACTCAACCCGAATGATCCCTAACTACATTCTAAATATTTGTCCTTATACCTATGAAGAAGTCTAGTACTCACTGTTCCTCAAGGAAACTTCTTTTTGCAATGGGCAGAGACCACTACGGGAAACTATAAACAAAAATATTCAGTTATGGAGCCCAGTTCTACTCGATAAATCTACAAGACAACTCTTTCACCTAAGGCTCAGGGAACATTGCAGAAGAAGGGACAGAAATATTGTCAGAGGATGAGGGAGTGTGCTCTGAGACTTCATCTTCTAGGAATGCCAGAAACTACCCTCATAGTTGTACCAACATGACTGCACAAACCTAAGCTAAACAAGACTGACACCAATACTTATGCCAAAGTGGATAGAGGAAAGTCTCTGAGGCCTAAAGCCTACACAGAGAGCTCAGCAACTTAGGAATGTTGACAGTTCGAAAATAGTATTCCTTAGGGAAGAACGCATTAACTGGTTATCCAGTATCAAATAATCAGCTCTGAAAACATACATACCAGTACTGTTATATAGGCTGAACAGATTATATTTAGGTATATATATGTATATGCTCAATTAATGAAAAGAGGCCATGAACTTAGAACAAGAAGGGTTATATGGGTGGGCCTAGAGAGAGGAAAAGGAGAAAATGATGTAATTATATTATCTCAAAAAATTAAGGAAAATAGTCATGTGTTTTCCTCACCCTGTCTTTTCTCCTAGGTTCTGATAAGCTGATGTAACCTATAGCCATGGGGTGCAATGTAAAGCTTCTGGCTCTATTTTCCTTCCTCTACCCCTGCTAGGAGAGGCTGAGCTGCTTGTTATCTAGGTGTGTTTCAGCTCTGCGGGTGTTTCCAAGCTTTGAGGTTCCAAACAATAGCTGCTGAAGTATTGTCTCTCCATGACTGTAACTTCAATCTGTCTGTTGGGACTCCTTAAGACACAGAAACACACACTTGCTCATGCCAGTCATAAGCTGACACTGAGCTAAATCAGTGTGCAGTGGTTGATGGTGGAATTGCTTCCCATCTTGGACTCAGTGGCTTCACCTTTGGAGCTTCAAGTTGGCCTTCCAGAGGCTTTACATCTTTGGAAAACTCCAATGTATGCCAACAAATTACCATAAATAAAGCAACACAAATTTATCATCTTACAACTTTAGAGATCAACATTTCTGTAGTCTTGGTTTGTTGAGGGTGCTTCTTACAGAGGTTCAAATCAAGACCATTTTCCTGGTGATGTGGACCACCTACATTCTTTGGCATTTGTTTCTTTCTCCCTGTTTAAACCAGGAATATGTTATTTTCAAGTTTCTCTGCTAGCCCCTATCTGTTTCATTTGCCTTTTTGTTCGCTGTCCATCTGCCCCTGCCTACTTGTCACCTTCTCTGATTCTGCAATCCTGCTTCCTAAATAAGGATCCTGTGATTCCATTAGGTCTGGTTACCTCTGATAATACTGAAGTCCTTACTTTAATCAGCATTTGTTTTACCTCATAAAGGAGCATTCATATGAGCTCTAGACTAGAACACTGACATTTTTTAGGAGAACCATTTTGTTGAACTAAAAATCAGAGAGAATTTGGTTTCAGGAGAGCTAGTTGCTCAACATTTCCCAACAGATACTCTCTATGACCTCAGTGCCCCGGTGAATGTATGAGGAAGATCATGGTCCTTCAATGCACACACACATTGCCCTCCCAGCAGATGCCAAACCCCTTTACCTTTTATGTTTAAAGACATCCATGACTGCATGAAAATGAGGCACAATTAAGATGTGTTCCCCAGGACTTTTCTATAAAGTTTCGGGCTCCTGACTGAAAGCAGTTGGAATATTACCCTCCTGTTTAAGCTACTACCTCTATATGATTTTTTTTTAAACTCAGATTGCAATTTATTGTATTTTAGATGGCAAACTTGCTTTTATGTCGTTATGAAGTTATTCTAAAACTGTGCTTATCATATAAACTTTATATACCTTCTGTGTATTAGCTCTTAAAAGCTGAAGGCAAGATTTTAGAACTCTGTAAACCTTTTCCCAAGAAGATAAAATCTAACAAATCAAAAGCACCCACTCTTTAATATTCCATTCATTTCTAAGTTTCATAATCCTATTCTGAACTTCAAAGTCAATAATTGCTGTTTGGTTATCCCTTGAAAGCTCTGACAGCCTCTGAATAATAAATGAATAGCAGGGTCTCCAGAATATAATGCCACACTTTTATCTTTTGACATAGCTAACAGTCTGGTAGTATATGTATCAAAATGCCAAGCAGGTGGTACAGACAATACATGTAGAAGTTTGGAACCTGGAAAGGCTACTGGGGGTTAGAGGAAAAGAAAAAAAAAAAACAGGGAGGAGTAACAGAACGTTATAAAAGAATGGAAAACATGTTTCCAGTCAGGAAAGGTGCTCTGTGAATATGCTGTGAGCTGTCAGACATCTGAAAGAAGAATGTTGAGTCTGAAGCCTTTCAGAGACCCTTGAATTCTAGAACAGCACATTGGTAGAACACTCATGACACATAATCCTGACTTTGTCTGCCCACCACTGCTGTTTCCTTAATCAACACAGGAAGCATTTGTGCTAATGGCCATACCTAATTTTCCATAGGAACAAAAATATATCTCAATGTGTTTTGAAATTCCATTCAGAATTTTACTGTAGGTGCTTCCTATTCTTCACTGTAGTTCACTGGGTGATGGGCAGAGAATGCATGCATATATGTATGAACAGTAGATACATATGTGCTATGTGTATATTTGATATATTTGTAGTTATGATGTGTACCCATATGTAAAGTGAGACATGTATGTGGTATTACTGGGTTTGTATAGTATATGGTGTGTGATGGGTTTGTGTGATCTATGTATATGAGCTACAGGTGTGCATGTTGCATGTGACATAGATGATGTGTGGCATATGTAGATTTGTACAGGTGTGAATGAGAGTATCTATTGAATCATTTAAAAATATTATCTGGTCCCAGACTCCTGAATTGATGACTGGATACATCCCATGGGGAAAGTATCTTTACGAAGGGATAATAATCAGGCTATCTCCAAGAAACACTGAGAGTTACTGTATGGAAGATGCTTGGAACAAGGCCTACTACACAGATGGCACTTGTCAGATAAAGCTGTTGTTTGGTGATATTGGATATAGTTAGATGTAGAGAGTTATGTTAAAAGATCTCTCTGCCTTTTCTGGTAGTTGATGAACTGTTGGGAATAGTAGGATGTGGCAGTTTAGTACAGCTGATAGAGCCAAGCTAGGAGAGGAGATTTTCCTTTGTGTCCTTGCTGATCTCCAGTATTAGCACTGGACTTTAAATTCATTGCAGATTCTGACAACACATAAAAACCCAAACATCTTGGCATTTCAGGTACCTGACTGGACTGACAAAGCATAGAGGTGGTACTCTAGTGTGCTTGGTTAAGGGAAAAAAAGTCAGGAGGTGCTTGGCTATCAAATATCATTCACAGACACCACTGGAACTCATGAACAGTAGCTTGTGTTCATGCAACAAGGAGTGTTTGCTAAGTTCTCATTCTCGGCAGAGGCAAGAAACCCCGTGGAAATATCTAGAATGAGTGGGGACACCTGTGACTGAGGAATAAGCCATTGACCTTCAGTGTGGGCAGCAGGAGACATGGGCTGAGGAAAGCTCATATCCTTAGCCTGTTGCTGGATCCAGAGAGGATTTTAGGGCAGGGGCAGTGAGAACTCACCTGGAAGTCATTGTATACATGTCAGGATCCTTTTGTCTAGATCATCAATTGCAGAGAAGTCTTAATATAAGTTAATTCTTTCCAGTTCATTAATTGGACATATATGACCACATCTAAAAATATTTTCTCATCTGATACAGAAATAGAGAGGCTGGTAGGAGAATGAAAGTCTCAGACCAACCTCATGATACCAGAAATGTGGGTAGTTTGTGTTTAAGCAGGAAAAAACAAGGAGGACTTGTATCTGTTATAGATAGATAGCAAGACTAGTAACTTGTCTTTCTGTATGCCCTTATGCTGTTCCACATGCATGAACACACACATGTAAGTACACCTGGAAACACATGCAACCCTTACCCACCATGAAAACCACCAGATACACAGTGCAACGGTTTAATGAAATGAAACTTCAATATAGTAGAAAACATTGGCATCCTTTAAAATGATAAAGCTCATTTGAATCCACAGTTACTGTCACATAAAGACAACTGCCTCTTCAGTGAATAATTACATTATGAAGTAGTTTGTGGTTATATGTTTCTGTGTATATTTGATTGTCAAAAACTGTAGATTATATACATTAGCAAAATTTTCGAGGTGTAGGATAGCTTTATTTCTTATGCCTTTTTTACTATCTGAAAAAATTAACTATAATCATAAGTTACTTTAAAGGTCAGAAAAATGATTTTCTTTGAAAATAGGCCTGTTTGGAGCTCACCAAATATCTCTTGAAAGTCTTGACTCTGTTTTAATTTGCTCGAATTTTTGACTGCCACTGAAACTTGGCTCTTGAGATTTTTGAGAAGTAGCCATATAATTTCTTCTGCTTGATTAAACTGAGGTTGAGCTTTGGAAGAAAAAGAAGTAAAACGCAGCTCTTAGCATAAAATAGACCCTTAACACAAGCTTGTTAACTGAAGTGAATAAAGCTGAAGGTCTGCTTACTACTTGTTCTTGGATGGAGTGGCTTCTGTTGGCTCTGGGTCAAGTGTAGTTCTCAGGAGTTGAGGGAATTTCTAAAATTCAATATCTTGCATTTCTTATGAAATACAATCTTCAAACTTCCACATTTTAGGTCAGAAAAAAGTGAGTGGAAATGATATGATAAAGGAAACTGATTCTTTTGAATGTCACTTGTTTGTTTTGTGATTTAAGTAGATTGAGTTCCAGATCACACTATTTTGGGTACAGTAATTTCAGACCTCAATCTTGTACATAGTTTAGCAATGAGATATTAAAAGAATCATTAACACCAGTATGGCCCGTAGTATAGACTGGGTATTAAATTCTCATCTGGTATTTCTCCCTTTAATTCTTCTGGATATCTTCTCAGGTAGGGGTTATCATTAGTTTAACTTTGGCAGTGAGCCTGTGACTCAGGGAAGATTGTACTCTACTTGAGGTCATTTTGTGGATACTCAATGAAACATCTGGACACTCAACTAGTGTTCCTCCACTGAAGTGACTTTTCTCATGGACCACAACTTTTTGTATGTATATGCATACATATGTAAGTGTGCACAAACATCTGTGTGTGCCAGTGAACATGCACATCTGTGTGCACAGGTAGGTCTGAGTTGGGTGCTGGGTTTCTTTTTTTTTTTTAATTAAATACTTTATTTTTTTTTTTCTTCAAGTTACATCTCAGTAACAAACCCCTCCCTATTCCCCCTTCCTATCCCGCCCTTCCACCCTCTTCCCTCCAGAAGTTTCCCCTTTCAGTCCAACAGCTGGTTCCTTCTCTTATAACAGTAAGTATTATACAAAACAATAGATATAAATATGCCACATTTATGAGAGTAAATTGGCCCAGTATACCTTCCCAATGTTCAGTTTATACCTATTTGGCCCCTGACTTTAACATTCTACTATCTACCCAACTCCATGAGTTTAAAGGTCTATATGTGACTCAACATTCATACTATCTTGCAACACACTTTTAAGAGTATCTTCTTAGATCTATAACACCCTCTTGATTCCTAAACAGTTCAAAATTTAACTATAAGATTCTATCTGTCTATTCTTCAACCACCTCAGAGACCTGAGAGGGATAAATATATTTGCTTATATAGGAAGTGCAGAGCCTGCAGCTTCCAAAACTAAGAAAGAACATACCAATAACTGCCTGGACAGTTCCCATTTTCTCTCCATACATTCCAGCATCAATCTTCAGGCTTTGGGTCCTGTTTCTCTGACAGACATTTGTTGTAGAGCAGGGATTATGAAGGACTTACCTACCCTGTCTTGGCAGAGTTAGGCTGTCGACTTCCCTGCTACCAAGTTTTGTCCTTTTTGGACAGCAGTCTGTCTGCAGTTGGTGCAAGGGGTTTTTTCATGCCAAGAGAAAGGCTTGCCACTAATTCAACCATCTTACAGTGGAGGTTCTTCGATGCTTATCTTCTACTTGGAGTAGAATAGGGGGTGCTGTCAGGCGCTGATATGTCTCGATATCAAAAAAAAATCTTGATTTAAGATAACATCTTTGAATGCCATATTCTGCAGATCTCTAGGGGTTTTTGAAGATGCCCTATCCATCTCGTATTTAGATAAGCAAATGTTGCTTGTCTCTTAGCAACTTGATTACTGGGTAGTTTAGAGAATATCTGTGATAGACTGTCATAGTAGCTAACAAAGAGACATGTTTGCATGACTAGGAGTTTGTTTTAACTATCCTAGACCGTTTTAGACGGTTGGTATCAAGAGGTCAGAACTTCACATTTTATTTTTAAGTATCTCTAGGTATGATACCATTGGGAAGCATTATCTTTAAATTTGTATCAATATACAAAGATCTATTCAATTGTGGTTAAATATACTCTTAATTATGTATCAATATACCAAGATCAATGCGGGTGCTGGGTTTCTACAGTCACTCTTCACTTTATCTTTTGAGACGTGGTCATTTATTGAGGCTAGATGTTTCTGGTTGAACTATACTAGTTGGAGCAAGTCTAAGGGACTCTTTTCCTGCCTCCCCAAACTTGATATTAGAGGTATATATGGACAAATCTTTAAGATGAATAATGAGGATTCAAACTCAGGTCCTGATGCTTATGCAGTGAACACTTTCCATACTGACTCATCTCTGCAGTATGGAAGAGTTAAATTTGATGGTAAATTTGATTGTACTAATGTGGGGACCTGGGAAATGGAGGCTTATGAGAAATGCCTTGTTGGTTGGAAAATGAAAATAAATGGTGGGACATATCTCAGATGGTGCTGGCTGGTGGGTATAGCTGATTGGGTGAGGAAGACCTCCATGCTCGTGATCAGTGCATGATTACCATGTTACCAGGCATGTGCTATGTGATTTGATAGGATGACCTTTAATGTGATTGGCCCACAGAGCCTATGTGGAAACACCCCTGTTGAGTCTGTCTTTGGAGTGAAGGCTGGAGGTCTGGGTGGGCAGCACACTCATCTTTCCCTGCTAATCCCCTTATGTGGTGATCACCATGTTGGGGGTTGCTACAGATTAAGAAGCATTTTGGGTACTGGTTAGGAGTCTCTTGGGGTGTCTATGAGGGATTTTCCAGAGAGGAGTAAGTGGAAGATATGTCATAAATGTGGGTGACACCATTCCATGGACTTGTAATCTTAATAGACTAAAAGGAACTAAAGGAGACAACCAATGGCGTACATAGAATTTTGCTCTCTTTTCTTTATGACTTGCTATGACCTGAATTTCTCTTTTCCACCCTAACTTCACAATCTTGTTAAACTATGAACCAAAACAAATCTTTAATCCCTGAAGATTTTTTTTCTTGACAGGTATTACGGTCATAGTATTGGTTGTAAAATATCCATCACACACAGACGTGCACACAGACACACAGACACACACACACACACACACATGCACACATATTGATAAGGGAATAATTTCATCTGCATATTTTAGGGAGTCATTACAAGAAGATATTGACTTTAGAAAGGTCCTTGTCAATAAAAAGGAAACTTGATTTGGATTTGTTTTGTTTAATTGTTCAGTGCCATTTCATATCCCTTAACAACTTAATTCGGAGGTGGAAGTTGGTTGCCAGTGTGGTGCTCGCCACACAGCCATGAACACTTGAGTTTGATTCCCACACTCACATGAAAAAATGGGTGCTGTGATGCATACTTGTAATCCTAACACTGGGGATACAGAGACAGTACAATTCCTCAGATTTGACAGTAAGATAATCTTGTTAAATCCGTGAGCGCCATATTAAAAAATAAGGTGGAAAATGATTGGGGAAAAGACTCAACATTGATCTCTGACTTCTCCATGCATATATGTATACATACAAACACATACCAAGTAAAAAAGCAAACTAAATTAAAACATTTAGCTCTTTTGGGACAGTATGTGGTAATAAACTGGTCTGTATGATGTGCTGGTTTAATTAGCCATTAATTTAGCACAGATTATTTTCAGTTGGTAGAATGGTGTCGCTATTGACTTTGCATAAATAGAAAGGGGGCAGGTTTGTTTGATTTTATTTAATTGATTTCATATATAAAAGGAAGCTAGAGTGTTTTTACTTATCAACATATATCTCATTAACGAGAGCCTTACCCAGCTTCTCTGTGAAGTCATTATTATTTAGGACAGAAGAGGCAAATTTGTTTGCAATAGGCTCATATAATAATGCTGAAAGAGGACAGTTAGTTTTACAACATAAAATATCAGTAAGTCAGCAGAGTCACCCAGATATGAGAGACAAATCATGTAAGTATTGAGAACAGGGCACAGAGACAAGCTCTAACAGTCAAAATCTCACACAGTTGAGTCTATAAATGGTGCAGTGGTGTTCATTTTTAGTGTCCTTTTGCTCTAATGATTAAATGGCAGATTTAGAAATTAGCTGGGGAAGTGGATCCTTGGGCAGTAAACAGGAAGTCCTTTTAGCAGCTGTGGCCATTTGCAAGCTCTTGGCATTGCTCTTCTCTGACTTGGAGAAGGTGAGAAGAAGCTCACAGGAAGAACTTGTCCTTCCTCTGGCTTCTCACACATGATAGTCAAAGTGAGAGCGAATTCTCCCTAAGGACAGTGTTATACTGCAATTTGACTTATAATAAGTGTCAGGAGGATAGTATCAGGGATAAATGAAAACTCAACCTAAGCAGGACTGCTCTTGCTGTGGAAGCAGATGTCTGAGTAAACCTGCCTATGCTACTTATAGTGGGAAAAAATCTTTCCCTGCTGGCAGCAGCCCATAGCCATTTTGTCTCCTTTAGTCCCCACAGGGGACATTATCTTAACACTATGCCCAGGACAGCTCTTCCATTGTCATCCTGAGTTATTCAATTCACTGCATATCTGAGCCCTGTTCCCCTAGATGATTTTAAGATGAGAGCCAGGTTGATGGCTTCTTGGTAGGGCTTAGGCTGTCACTGTAGTGGTGGGCTGATGGCTGTGTGTGTAGGATGCCACTCTGAGTCTGAACACCATGGCAGGCAAACAGGAAGAACAACTCAGTCATACTCTGATTAGATTGGGTCCTTCCTTCTACTGAGTTAGCTCATGCCCCGTTGTAAATCTGCTGTTATCTTTTGAATTAAATGTAAATATTATTATGCTTAGTACTGGCCAGGCCTTAACACTACCAGGAACTCTTAAAGATATATAGAATATGAAATTTAAGCAAATAAATTCAAGATAAGTAGGAGGGTACAAAGTGCTTGTTTTATTATTATTATTATTTTTGGAATACACTGCTCAAAGAAAAATGAAATTCAGAAAGTAGAACGCATGCAACAAAATTAAATGACGGCTAACCTATTTGTGTTCACATTTGTATTGAAAGCTGACAGACCGGACATTGACCACATGTCAATACTAGCTGTTTGCAGTATAATTGACTTGAAAGTGCCTTTGGTTTTTAACACAGTGGCCCTTTCCTCCCTTAGCAATTGCTAGCTCTCCATTGTGAGGGGCCTTAGGCAGAGTATGTCTGGTGTCTTTGTCTTCCTGGATCGTTTAATTCAGTCCCTTGCACCCAACAGGTGTTTAATGCTTTGTTACTTGAACAGAACAGACACACACTCTGGAACTGATGTACTTGAAGGTTCACTTATTATCTCTACATGAGTTCTCACAAGTTAAAAGTGACATTAGGAACAACTAATTTTCAATGTAAATGAATGAATTTATGGATAGGGAACTTCAGGTGTTTGTAAAAGAGATATTTTGGGCCCAGTAGAGTCCTTTATATGCCAGGGCTTCCTTCTCTGTGTTTATAGTAAAGGCTGCCTGCAACTTCTGTTAAAACCTATTGTGTACTACTTGTTTTGGAGAATAAGAAGGCTTTGAATTCAAATGTCCCTGGGCTTGAGTATCCACTCTACCATTTCTACCTGCTGACTTAAGCATTGGGACAGAGAATCACAACCATAAAACTGAAGCTAATGCTAATGTGACTTCATAGTATAGTGTAGGAATTTAGTAATAATTACTATTTAGCAAGAAGTTTTATTTTAGGAGACCATGAACTACACTCATGTGATATTTCCAAGTGTTTGTAAGTAGCTAAATTCAAATGAAAATAAAAATAACTCAGTCTTTTAAATTTTATATTTAATTTGAGAAATAATAATCATTTACATATAAGAAATGTGATATCTTGATTCATTTGTGCATTATAAAAATTTTATTTATAAACCAGGGACAGGAATCCTAACACTGTGATTTCAGAAGGAAGATAGAAAAAAAGAGAGAAATGGAGAGGTCAGAGATGGGAGCACAGAGCATGAATCCCTTCATGAAGACTGTGCCTCATGATTCCAAGCCAGTTCAGCTCCCTAAGGCCTCAGCTCCAAATACTAGCATAATGTGGTTAACACTCCAACATATGAATGGATCAATAGACGGAGGGAGGCACATAATTTAGTCCCTAGTATCAAACAAAGATCTTATGAATTGACATGGAAGTTAACATTTATTTTTTTAATAACCTGCAAGTCAAATGGTTAATGACTTTAGTTTCCTCATATTGCTGTAAGATAATGCCATATGAACAGTTGGAACCTGTTTTGCAGCATCTGAGGCTGGGTAGTCTAAGTGATGGATCTTACTATACAAATTTCTTTGGATAAATCTTTGCAGCCGAGAAACAGAACTTGAAAATAACAGCTTTTATTGGCTCTTAAAAAGTCATATACAAACTATAAAGAAAGTAGACCAAAGAGAGCCTAACTGTGATATTTATAGCAGAGAAGAAAAGGAGAATGTGAAGGAGGAGCAGGAGGAGAAGTAGAACCATGGTGTTTTTTGCTTTTTTCTTCTCCATTATAAAATTTCTGGGAATTATTTCTACCTGAGGTTATTAAATTTACTTGCTTATTAGAATCGTGAAGTAAAATGAAGTCTGTTATTTAACACTCACTCCTAACAGGTTGAGGAGGAGTGGAGATCTTAAAATCTCTTTGTTTATTTGTAACTAAATTTTGCCATCAGAATCCAACCTTTAAGACTGCACCTGCCTCTCAGGCTACAATTAAAAAAAAAAAATACTGTTTGGGAAGAGAAAGTCAAAGTACACAGTGGTCAACCATAGAATCCTGAGTTCTACATTTTGAAAAATTTAAAAGAATTTTGAGAATTGAACACTAAAGTTTGGTTGGATCCAAAAGTTCCCTTTTATCTCTGCTGTAAAATATCCTTCCTAATCATGTGAGTTGGCAGCTCAGCAGGAAGAAGTCTTCCTGGAGGAGCTCCATTTGAACTTTCTTCTTGTCTTTTTCTCTATGTTCACAGTGGTCAGGTAATTTACAGCATTTCTTGGTGTGTATGAGCTGGAGGGCTTCAGTAAGGTGGTACTTCATTCATACCTGGATTAGCACAGAGGCCACAAGATCAGAACTAATATAAATACTGCAGGGGAAGCAGAAGTGTACAAATCCTCAAGCCACGTGGGGAAAGTTGACAATTCTTCCCCCATAGAAAATGACAAAATTCACTTAACCTATAGGCTAGAATTACTAGTTAGAGTATAGAAAGTGTATGGTAAGCCTGGGTTGTGTTGTAAGACTGCATTTTAAAATAAAACCAAAAATCAAAGTTGACAATAACCCCTGTACAGCATGTTGCACTAGGTAGACCTTTGGTGGAGGTTTGAATTTCTTTGGAAACACAGTTGTGTTGAAGGAATATGTGAGGGTTGTGGGAGTGCTTAATCTACTGCTGAAAAACAACTCATTAAAGGGGTATACAAATCAGCATGAAGACTTTCACCTGTTGGGAATATATTTATGGAAAGACACTTTAGAGAGCTCATGATCTTGGTTAACAGGAAGTACCTCAGGAGGAGGGCATAAGGTTTGCCAATGAGAAAATATACTGATGCATAATTAGAGAAATATAAAGGAAGCAAAGACCTGTGCCTAAGAAACATCCTTTCTCCTCTGGTTGGGTAGGTAGATTGGAAGGTGTTTAAAGTTATTAATAAATAGTATAAAGGTACACTATCATAGAGCCTTATGCATCTTTAGTGCAGCATGTCTCTTGATTACGGAGACTTTGCTATATGATTAAACTGTACCATGTACATTTGTGTAAGCATATGCTATGGGATTAGCACAGTGGGAAACTCAATGAGAAGGATTTTTCAGAATAACTCCTTGTTTATGTTGATATATTTATATATAATATATTGACATATATATTTAAATTGATATATTTATGTGATCTTTATTTTTACCAGCATGTTCAATTGTTGACTATATACTATTCCATAGTTCTTGTTCAGAATTGCCTTGAAATGACTGAAAATGGAAATGGCACTTGGTAAAATTTCAGTGTTTACATCTGAATGTTAACACTGATTTTGTTTCCAGGTAAGACAACATTCGCGTTACTAGGGATTTAAGGGTTTCACATGTCTCTTTTTGGTGGAAGCACTAATTCATCCTTTGTCACCTAGAGTGTGTGGGAGAGAAAAACATCTCAGGCTTGCAGAGTAGTTCACCTAGTTAGCAAATGACCATGCCCATGTCTTGCTGGCAGAGCCCCCAAATCTTCAGCTCCTCTAAGGCTTTCTACTCTGATATTGGCTAGTTCTAACAGTGAAATTGTCATCATAGTAGGTGTTCAGTAGAACAATCTCAGTTAACTCTTAATTACCATGGGGGGAGGGAAATATATATATTTCCTGCTTACTAAGTGACTATCTTTGTCCTAGGTGGCCAGGCTTTTTCTTGAAAAAAAAAAAAAGCACCACAAGTTAACCATATTTCTCTCTATTTTCCTCACAGAAGCACAGAAAAGACATCAGGGAATAAAGATAAAATACCATGCCAAGCTTAGTTTTCCACACTGACTGACATTAATGTCAGCTGATGCAGGAAAGCTGGGTGCTAGTAGTCAGGCTCCAGGTTTCCTTTCATCTGGATTTTCCCCACTGTGCTGCTAAACTTGACTCTCCAGCCTTGCATTTGGCTGCCTGAAGCTTCAGGTCTCACTTGCTTCCCTATGAATCTGTAAAGAAGATTCCATAGGTTTTCTGGTTTATAGCTTCCCAAGCTGTTCTGGGAACAGCAAGATGGCAGCAGCTGTGTTATCTGCAGACTTGCACAAGCTCAAGCCTGCTAGAATTTCCAAAACTTCCAGAATTAACTGCACAGGTACTCTCAGGGCCTCACCCTTAGTGGAGGAACCATAGTTAGTTAATGGCTCCTGGAGGAGGGAGCATCACCTTTTTTGAAGGGTGACTACTGACAGGTTGCCCATAACCTAATAGTTGACTCTACATCCATGTGCATGTGCAGCACTAATTGGATTCAGTGGATATATATGTAATTTGAATACATATGAATGAAATTATATGTTGTTGAATATATGAAAAGGGATAGGAAACTGAGAGGTAGATACGTTGGGATTGGCCCAGGGGCAGTTGAAAGGATGGAGTGGAATGGACATGAACAAGACACATCATAAACATATGAAATTTTCTAAAAATGAAAATATTCAAGAAGAGAAAACATAAAGAGAACTTGAAAGATAATTTATGGAATATCAAGGTAGAGATTTGACAAAATGTGTATGTGTGTATGTGTGTGTGCATGAGTATGCTCCAGAGTGAATATTTATGCATGCTTATGTGAAAGCCAGAGACTGACTTTGGGTGGTGTTCATCTTGTCTTTTGTGACAGGATCCATTCACTGGTGGGGGAATCTTAGACATTTTGTTTCTGCCTTCCCAGTACTGGCACACCACTGCACCCAACTTTTTTTTTTTTTTTTTTTTTTTTAGTGTGGTTTTTGTGAAATGAGCTCAGGTCCTCATGTTTGCATGACAAGCACTTTAAAGACTGAGGTATTACCCAACCCCTGGCACCATTAAAATCATGTTAATACATGTTTTTATGCCTTAGGACATAGAAACCACATAGAACCCCATACCCTATAGTCTCTGTTCTCCCTGTCCACTGGCTTCTGGTGCTGTTTACTTGATGATGATTTTCTCTACTCTTCAAGTAGTCAGCTTTATTCTACTTTCTGATTATGGGGTATCTACTTGAAATAAAACAGTGGTTTCTTCTTTATTATAATTCTTTCAAATTTAATTAAACTATAATTACATCATTTCCTCCCTTCCATCTCTTATTTCCTACCCCCATGTCTACCATCCCTTCCAAATTCATGGCTTTTTCTTCTTTAAATGTTGTTGTTACACATACATAACAAATCAACCAACAAACAAAACAAATAGTCAAACAAAAAAGCAACTACAACCTGTTGAGTCCATTAATGTTGCTTGCATATTAATGTATGTCTAGGGCTGACCGAATCAGACACTCATCCATGGAGGAAGAATAATTGTTCCCATTTCAGCACTTGTTATTTGCTCATCCCTCTTAATCTAGGGGTGGAGCCCTTTAAGATTTCTCCCATCTACACTGTCAACTTGTTGGAATTGTTCAGGTCTTGTTTAGGTATTGGCAACCATGTTGTTGAGATTTCATGGGTATAGTTTCCTTGTTTCCCAAAGGTACAATCTTACAGATGACTTCTGAGTCCTCTTTCTCTTACAATCTTTATTCCTCTTTTTTTTTTCCGAAATATTCCCTGAGCCTTGAGTCTAGGAACTGTGTTGTCTCAGCATTTTGGCTAGCTCTGGCTTTCTGTTATCTACTGCTACTTCAAAGAGAAGTAGAGGTATCACTTATCAAAGGCTACAAAGATAAATAGTAGAAGGACGTTAAAAATTTTGCCAGTTTAGGAAAGTGGCGATAGTCGGCTTTTCTCTTTTGTGTCTTTCTCCTGGCTGAAACTTATGTATTTCACTCAGATTTCTTGGTTCAGAATAACAGGACAGAGCATTGTTGGGATTTCATGGAGGCAGTTGTTTCCAAATTCTTACACATATGGTGAAAGTTTGATTTTCACAGGATATGGCCATTTATGAGGAGATGAGTTAACCCCCCAAAACAGAAATATAAGCATGGAGTGTGTTTATCTGTGTTTCTCAAGTTCAGGCAACTGCACTTTGTGGGAGCATTTCTAAATCACAGTGCAGTCCTGTTTCCTTTTTGAATCATCTGCTTTCAACATAGGCAATTGAAAATATCCTTTTCATTCTCCCCTTCTTTTCTTTTCTCTCTTCCCAAAGAGATTCTTCCTTCTTCTGTCAGATTCTTCAGACACACAAAGCCCGAGAAAGTGGAACACATGAACTTGCATGTCTCATCCCTCACATATTTTCCGTCTTTTCCCCCCTAATTTCTTCAATTTAGCTTTGGCTCGATTATAACTGGTTTTCAAACCCCAAGGTTGGTACCATCTTGCACTGGGCTGCTCTTGACAATTAGCTCATATAACTTATTCAAAGTTATAGGTCAGTTAGCTCATGAGCATCACTATAGTCTCATGAGCATTACTCATCACTCCTTAGATTTTGTCCCAGATTTCCTCAAATGTTCTAGTGTTTCTGAGGCATCCTTTACCAATACTAGAAGATCAGTGACCATCCCCCCAACCCCATTTCTTCAGTATAAGGGATTGAAGCAAGGGCCTCACAAAGGCTAGGCAAGTACTCTACCACTGAACTCTCCCCAGCTTTCATTTTGCTTTTTGCTTTTATCTTGAGACAAAGTACCACAAAATTGCCCAGGATGGCATTGTACTCATTCTATATCCCAGGAAAGAACTTGTGTTTCTCCTCACTTAGCTTCCTAAGTGGACATGATTTCGGGCCTGTGTGGCCATGGGCTTTTTCTCTGCAGTCCAGCATGTAAAACTCAGTCCTTAGCTAGCTCTCAATGCCTGTGGAGTAAAGAATGCTCTCCTTCTCAATCTCTCTCTCTCTCTTCTCTGTGTGTGTGTGTATGAGATATACAAAGAGAGAGACAAAGAGACAGAAAGACAGAGAGATAGATACAGAGAGACAGAGACACACAGAGAGTCACAGAGAGTCATAGAGAGATGATAGATATACAGAGACACAGAGAAAAAAGACCCACACACAGACAGAGGGAGAGAGAGAGAGAGAGAGAGAGAGAGAGAGAGAGAGAGAATGTTTGAGTTATATGTAAATCTCCAGAAGTTGAATTCATAATTAGTAGATCGTTTCTCTTAAAGACTGTTAATTAAAATAAAGCTAATCTTCTGTATTCTTACAGTCCAACACCTCTGCTCTGACTTTGTCTTTGCGACAGTACTGAATATTCTCCCCCACCTGTGTACATAGCCTCTTATATCCTTAAGGTGGCAGTAGCAATCAAAACTGTATTTAAAGAAAAAAAATTCTGAAAGGTGGAGCTGTAGGAAAAAGAGAAACCAATTCCTCCCAAAATGATCTATAATTCTCCATTGTCTGCTCTGTGGAATTAGATCCATAGCAGGATTATTCATTATTAAGAGCTTATTTCAACCTGGAGTCTGTGTGTCAGTAGATTAGGGTACAGAGATTAGCTCCTCACACTGTGGGCTGGAAATAAGTTATCTGCTCATTGAAACCGGTTGCTCATGCTATTTTGATCATAATTATTAGTTCTGTCAGGGGCTTTTGCTTGTCAATTAGGTTTCAGTTTCTCATCCGTTATGTTAGGATTCATCTCCATAGTTGCAGTGTCATACAAGGCCAAAAAGAGTGTGTGAAGGTATATTGGTCTTAACAATTCTCAGTTCTCTTTAGTTCCCAATTCATATTTTAGAAAGTATTCAATTATTTCAAAACTTGAAAAATAATATTACCAATACATACAATGTTTGGAACTAGTATTTACAATCTACAGTGTGTCTGATATGATATCATGCACAAACCCAGGCAAGAGTTATCATCTTTATCTCCATATTAAAGATGAAGTACAAAGCAGAAAAATGGAATAATTTCCCCGAGTGCAGAGAGCTAGGAAATAGTGATATTTTTCACTCTCCTAACCCCACCTCTGCTGTTTTTCAAGAAAATGATTTCTTGTGAACTTGGCCAGAGAATGGAGTTCTTAAATTAATACACTGTCACAGTTTAGCAAAATGAACACAGATTATAAGCCTAAGGGTGCAGATATTTATTGTTCCTGGCAAAATATCAAATGTAAAGAGAGAAAAAAGTTTTTATATGTGTTACATGATCTTCTCCAGTGATAACATTATGCATCAGACAAGTATTTGAGTGTGAAGCAATGTGTTAGATGCATTGGTTACAATGTGGAATAAGACACAATCACAGTTCCTAGAGGAAATTTAAATGTTGTGACAAATGTGTAAACAAAGTACTGTGGGGACCAGAGGGAAGGAATCATTAATTTTACTTCACATGAGAAGGGACTCTCACAATAAATTGTAGAACTGTCTGTCCACAGTTTCTCGTCTATGAAAAAGTATCTTTCCTCAGTTATCATAATACCCTTCTCATATAATGGCATTCATGGTAGCCTTTTGACAATGTAAGTTTGAGGAGGTAGAGCATGGTGGTCACTGGCCTCACTTTGAAGAACTATTGTTGCTATGAAACCTAGCATGGGATTGTGGGTGGATGCAATGGTTGGAGACAGTGAGGCAATGGTTTGTGTTCATGAACTTGGCTAAGGTAAGCTTTCTGAATCTGGGGAAAGTAGAAACCTCATTACTTCAATTGAGGCGTGTGATCAACATGCTTTTCCTAACTGCTTTTGTCATTTGTTAAGTGGAAGTTTTACTTTAGTCTGTAGTTTACTTTGAAATTAGGACAATCTAAGATGAGCAAGGTGGTGTATGCCTACAACCTCAGCACTTCAGAGGTAGAGGTAGGAGGAGGTCCATGAGTTCAAGTTTAGTTTATGGTGCATAATTAGACCATGTCTAAAGAAAAAACAATAAAAACATAAGATTAGGGCTATCTGAATGCCAACTTAAGTGAATTATGGTTGGAGATGGAGAGTTGACTTGGCTTTCAAGCACTTGTTGCTTCTGCAAAGGAGTCAGGTTCAGTTCCCAGAACCTACACAAAGGTTCATAGTCCTCTGAAACTCCAGCCCCAGGGGATCTAATATCCTCTTCTGACTTCCACAGGCATCAGACATTCGTGTGGTGCACATACATACATTCAGGAAAAATGTTCATACACATAGAACAAAGTAAACATAAAAAAGAAAAACAAACTCATGGAGATGGTTAGATAGTGGAATGTTAAAGTCAGGTGCCAAATACGTATGGACTGGACATTAGGAATGTATGCTAAGCAATGTAACTCTCATAATTGTGGCCTAATTATTTCTGTTGTTTTGTATTGTATATATTATTATAAGAGAAAGAGCCATTTGTTAGACTGAAAGGGCGAGCTGTTAGGGGGAAAAAGATATACCTAAACTTAAAAAAAAAACAAAAAAAAAAAACAAAGGATATGGGGGGGGGGAGGGGGAAGAGGGGGGGGGGGGGGACTGGAGGGGGAGTAGGGAGGGGATTGAGATGGAGATGTAACTTGAAGAAATAAAAAATAAATTAAAAAAAAGAAAACTAAAAAAAGAAAAAAGGAAAAAAAAAAAAGAAAAACATTGTGTTTGAACTTATAGAGCAAAATCATATAAGCCATGGATAGAGTGTCTGAAAGATCAGTACATACTTAGGCCATGACATAAAAGAACTATTACCCTCCAAACAAAGATGAATTGCCAATTGGTTGGTTGAAAGGTCTTTATTAATGTATGTGATGAGAACTAAGAGTTTGTGCAGGGGTTGCAAGTGCTTCTTTTCTCTAGTATGAGTGGAAAAGAGGCACAGGGAATCTTCCATTACTTATTCACCTGTTCAGTCACATTTTTATTAAATCCTTATCTGGTACTTTCATATGAAAGCACCTTATAAGTAATTTATCTTAATGATAAACTTATTATATAGAACTTATTATGGGCTGTGGAGATATCTTGTTGTTCAAGTACCTGAGTTCGGATCACAGCACCAACATAAAAAGCTGGGCATGTTCTAAACATTTATGTTTATATCCATGGAATTGTTATGTTCTCAACTTTGAACATGAAAGGTTCTATTGAAGTGAATATTAGTTAGTGTAGGGGCTGGAAACTGTTCAAAATTCTGAGAACAAATGTAAGTATTCAGAGGTATATGGGCCACCTATAATGGCCCCTCCTCTGATGGCTCATGGAACAAGCTTCTCTTACCTTAATATGGAGAGCTACACACACATGCACATATGCCACACCACATACACACACTACAGTAGTACATATACATATCTACTTACACACACACACACACACACACACACACAGAGAGAGAGAGAGAGAGAGAGAGAGAGAGAGAGAGAGAGAGATACACACACATACTTTTGGCAGAAGTGGTGGAAAAATGTGAGATCTGGGAGTAGGAAGGATGCTGTTGTCTGGACATGGCTGTTGCACACAAGAACTCACAACAATGGGGGTTGCTTTTATAAGGTTTGCATAAGATTTGGCCAGTCAAAATTCCATCATGTTAGAGGGAGGGAATCCTGAGGCTTTCTTTACCCTTTTCTGACTAGCTATTGGCAACTGATGGCTGCCAGGGGAGAATCACTCTTCTTGTTTTTTTTTTTTAATTACATTTATTTATTTCTTTAAGTTACACCTCAGTCATAGTCCCTTCCCTCCTCCATCTCCCAGTCCTGATCCCTCTACCCTCTTTCCCCTCACCCTCCTATTTTTTAAAATTAATTTAAGATGTATCTTCCCCACCCACCCACCCAATAGCTCCCCCTTTTAGAAATCACTACTCATTAGGAAGTGGCCACTGGCAGATTGCCTATGTCTCTGTGGATGAACCCACACCCATGCACACATGGACAGCACTAATTGGACTCAGTGAATTATCAAAACAAACAAAGAAGACATGAAAGCTAGAAGGGCACTATATTGAGGAGAGTTCTAGGGAAGTAGTAGGGAGGAAGTGGAAGCTGACTATAATTTAGATATTTTGTATACATCTTTGAAGATTTCAAAGAATCATCAAAGAAAAACTAGGCATAGACCCATGTTTATAAACCAAGTGCTGTGGGTTTTAGAGTCAGTATAATCACTAATTGGATGGCCACCAGCCTGCCTCTGGTTTCAGTAAAAGACCCCGTCTCAGAGAAATGAACTGGGAAGTGATAGAACATGGCAACGAACAATTTCTTCTGGCCTTGATGTGCATTGTTGCACACACGCACATATAACACACATGTGCATATAACATATAACACATACACATGCACATACACATACTACATTCGTTCACATCTACTTTCACATACCTGTGTAACACACAAAAGACATTATTCTGCATCTTTTACAGATGAAGAAAATAAGTTATGAAGAGATTAAGTAACTTAACCAAATTATTTTGAGCATGTTTTCTCTCAACACCCTGAAACACCAATTTCTTTCTGATGCCCATGGAGGTAGCAGTTTTTAACTAATATTTTTGGTAAAGAGAATTGATTCATTGACTTGTGCTTTCTCAGCCGAACCTTGTTATGGATCAATCAGCATTTTTTTTTCTTTACGACATTATAGCATATCTTGTGTGAATGAGATCTCAAAGTTGGAGTGAATTATATCAAAACCCAAACTGCTAACACCTTTTGCTGGTGAGCATCTCACTGGATGCCTATTCCAGCTAAAATCAGACACCCCATACAGGTTTGAACTTTCTAAGATCCCAGACCTTGGAAAGGCTGCAATATGGCATACCTTGTAGTCACGGTCCAGACATGAATATGGAAAACAGCCAATAAAGACTTTAGCTACGAATCAGAAAGTGCAGCTAATCACTGTTCTGTTCAGTGTCAGTGAGTGAGGATCTGGGGCTCAGGACTTTTTCTTCTATTTTTAAGTTAGGATCCTGAGCAGAGTGCCCCAGGTGCCTCTCAGTTCATACTACTTGTCCACAGAGAAGCATGTCATGTGGACAACAGTGACAGCTGAATGGATTGCCCTGGCTTAGAGTGCTTTTCTACATCTGTCTCTGCCACCTGGGTAGAGCTACAATAAAAACCCACTGTCGTTAAGGGCATCTCAGCAGCAGGATACGATGGCCGGTGTAAGCCGGTGTAACTGAGAGCTTCTGGAGTGTTCAGGACTTCCTGAGTCCTTAAAAGGCTCTTTATGTTTTTGGACACTTATAACTTGTGTGAGTTTTGAAGGAAATGTCTTGTCATAAGTTATTGATAACTGCTAGTCTGCTTCTGGAAGTAATAGAAACAACCCAGCATTTTCATTGGTGATTTTGTATTTATGTATATATACATAATGATCATATTATACAGGATATATATTTTGAGAAGAATTTTTCCAGCTGACTTTGTGATTCTTGTGTTTTTTTTGTTTAATAATGAATATTTGAATGGACATCTAAAAGAAACATATTTAAGAGAAGTTTAGTTAATGGTAGATTTTGTTTTTGTGTTAGATGTTTACAGTTTTTCTTTTTTTTTTTTTTAAAGAATTTTTTTTTGTTTTATATTCCATTCCCCATCCCCCTCCCTCCCCTCCTCCCAGTTCCACCTCCAGCCCTATACCCTATACCCTTCCCCTATACCCCCCCACCCCGTATCACCCACTCTGACACATCAAACCACATCAGGATTAAGTGCCTCCTCTTCCATACAGGAAAGATAAGGAAGCTTTGCTAGGAAAATGAGCTCCATTTAAGTCTGGGATAGACCCTGTTCCAATTGTTAGGGGTTCCACTTGAGGAACAAGCAGCCTGTCAGCTTCATATATGTAATGCACCCATGGCCAGTCCTTCCAAAGTCTTTGCTTGGTAGTTCAATCTCTTTGAGCCCCCTTGTGCTCAAGTTAATTGGCCATGTGGGTGTTCTTGTGGTATCCTTGATCCCTCCAGCTTCCTCAGCTGACTTTTCCTCAAGATTCCCTGACTTTTGCCTAATGTTTGGCTGTGGGTCTCTGCATCTGTTTCCATTAAATGCTGGATAAAGCCTCTCAGATGGCAGTTATGTTGTGATCTTGTTCAGATCCCTCTCTTCCTGTGCTTCTGACATCTATTTTATCTCCCTTACTTAGGGGATTCAAGCATCCTCCCTTGAGTTTCTTTGGGTCTGTGGATTGTAGCATGGTGATCCTGTATGTATTGGCTAATATCTGCTTATGAGTGAGTAAATACCATGTGTGTCTTTTTAGGTGTTTGTTAGTTCACTCAGGATGATCTTTTCTGGTTCCATCCATTTGCTTGCAAATTTCATGATATCCCTGTTTCTGATAGCAGAGTATTCCATTGTGTAGATGTATCATAATTTCTTTATCCATTCCTTGGCCAAGGGACATCTGGGGTATTTCTAGTTTCTGGCTATTATGAATAAAGCTGCTGTGAACATAGTTGAGGAAAGTTCCTTGTTATTTGATGATGCATATTTGGGGAATATGCCCAGGAGCAGTATAGCTGGGTCTTGAGGTAGAGCTATTCCAAATTTTCTTAGAAGGTACCTGACTGATTTCCATAGTGGCTAAAGGTTAACACTTCCATCAGCAGTGAAGGAGTGTTCCCCTTTTCCCACATCCATGCCAGCATGTGCCATCACTTGAGTTTTTGAATTTAGCCAATCTGATAGGTGTAAGATGGAATCTCAGAGTCATTTTGATTTGTCTGTTTACAGTTTTTCAGCCAAGTCTTTCTTTCAGTTTGTATTTGGACTTTTGTGTACAGTGAGGAATTTTCTACTTCAAAGAAACAAAGAAGTTCATATACTAGTCCTTTGTTGGTTGATAAAGTATTTGGAATATTAGTAAGGACTATTTTTGTCTGCACATTTTCTTAGCCTATTTGTTCCTATAGTCCTGGACTACCTGTTAGTCATAATTCCCTGACTGCCACTATTGTCTTATCTAGTTTTCTAGTATCGCTAATATCTTTTCTTATTCCAGGCAAGCAAATGACTCCAGCATACTCTCTTGTATGCCTTGGTGCCTCAGACAAGCTAAACAGGATCCACTGAAGAGACAGTATTTTCTGTAACTTCTAATCTTATATGAATGAACAAACAAGGTTGGGATATGACAGTTGGATTTTCCAGAGACAGCTCTAATTAGTAAGCTAACAGAGCCTGAAAATAAGGGGCAAACATTGATGAGAATGAGAGAGAGAGAGAGAGAGAGAGAGAGAGAGAGAGAGAGAGAGAGGAGATGAGCTTGCAGATATTGTTTGTGTTCTTCATGTTCCTTCAGTGTGGCCAGCACACTGATTCCACACAACCTTTTTACATGTGTTACATACAATCAGGAAGTCACTGTGCTCTATTTGTGAGGGCAAGTTTAGAAAAGTGCTTCCTTGAATTTCATTTCCCACCTTTCTGCCTCATTTCCTTTTCTCTCCCACTACCTTTCTCAGCAGAGCACCATCCTGTATCTTTGGGCATTATTTTTCTATAGAATCTGGTGAAGATAAGGGACATCTCCCTTATCTTCATCAGATTCTATAGAAAAATAATGAAATAATTTTAAAAATAATGAAATAAATATAAAAAATAATGAAAATAATCCTTACCACATCCGGTAAGGATTCTTCTCAGATCATCAAGTATGAGAGTGGCATAAATTAAAGATAAAGTAAAGAGTAGCTTATTGTGTATAGAAATAATTCGTGAAATAAGCAGGGACATGAATTTTTTTTTTAAACTAAGATGGGGCAGTTAGATCTAAGCCAAATGACTATGGAAAACGAATGACACAAAGAAAGGAGGGAAAATTTCTGAAGGGAGTGTTGAAAGATTAGATTGTTTCCAGATCTTACAGAATGTATAGGTAGTTGGTGAAGAACACTGACAAAAAAAAAAAAAAAAAAAAAAAAAAAAAGGGACCAAAGAACCAGCAGTGTGACTACCTCACAATGACTCAGTAAGGAATCCCTGATCCAGACATGAGGTGATTTGACCATAAAATAAATTGGGACAAGGAATAATAAAATATTCCTTAACATGAGAAACATGGAAATTAGCAACTCACAAACCCACCACAGCAATCCTTTAAAACTGAAATATAGCTGTTCAAATGGAACCTATTCCCATTCTATGAGACTTCCCTGTCAAGGTCAGCCCTGGAAGGTCACAGACTCCATGGTTCCTTTATGAGATGCTGGTGGAGATGTCCAAGGTAATGTGACTCACTCAGATGTGTTCACATCCCTGAAAAGAAAGATTTGGACTGCAGAGCACAAATGCAGTTGTTTTAAGGATCAAATGCAAAGTTTGGCACATCCTAATTTATCACATTACTATTATTTACATACTATCTGACCAAGATTCCGAGTCTACTTCATGGGTTGAAAAATTGAGGCATAAAAAGGAATGATAATTCTCTGTGAAGTTATTGTCAACAAAATCGTAGGCAGATATGTATTAGTCTAGGGGCTGGAAGTTATTAGATGTCTTTGATGAAGTATATTTGAAGAGACATATGAAGGGTAAGGATCCAGTCATGGGAACTGGGAGATATAGGTGCTCTGAGACTCCAGATAGAGGGACTAGAATGTAAGAATGTCTGGATTCAGGAACGAGTCCCATGTAAGCTAAGCAGGAGAGAGACATGGTTAGGACCTTCAAGAAAGATTATCAAACATGGTCCAGCATGACACTTCAAAGTAAGATAGACTGAAACAGACGCTTAATTGTCATGGTATTGGCTGTGAATCACATTCTGAGAGCTATGTAGGCTAGTAAAGGGCTTAAAGAAGGTTAGTGAAATAACAACTTATGCTCTGTGAAAATCACTTACACTATATGGAATAGAGAATTAGCTGGAGAGAAGGAAGAAAGTGAGTAACCAGAGAAAGAAGAAAACCACTGTTAATCTAGCATGCACTGATAGAGATTTAGTTTGGGGCCACAATGTTGGGGATGGAGAAAAACGGAGGATTTCAACATTTATCTTGACAATAAGAGTCAAGCAGGAAATGTGCCTGGGTTCTTTTCTTGCATAAATATTTATAGAACTGAAAATAAATTTTGTTTAGATAAAACATATTGTCTGAGTTAATTTTCATTGTACAATAAAATACCAGAGCCTGAGTACTTTATAAAAATATTTTGTCAGAACAGTAGAAAAGAAACTAATTTACCAACCATCCACAGACCTTTTACCTCCTAATTATGTGGGGCATCAGATACCAATGTGAGTTTCAGAGACAAAAAGCCATATTCAGTCAAAACTGCTTAAAGATGCTACTGTGTGAAGTTCATATCTCTGGTGAATGATGTTTCTTTCAAGGAGGATGTGATTACGGATCTGATAGTTGTGCTTCTGTGTCTATGTTCTAGCCAGCAGAGAAAAAGGGTCTCCTGAGTATCAATTCAGTTCTCAGTCATGTGACTTTGAGGTAATAAAAGGGTACAGAGTTCTGAATGGGCCAGGCTCAATCTGATAAACCCTTCAAAAGAAGATCTAAATTTTCCTAGGAGGCATATCCTGGAGTAATCAAACATGACAAAGAAACAGCAGTGGATGATGAGATCTGAGGTGATGACTAACAAGAAAGTAGTTCAGTCCCACAGTAGCAAGGAATTAAATTCTTTAGTCAATGAAAGGACCCTAAACTTCAGCTAGGACTGTGCCTCATCTGAGACCTCTGCTCATCTCAGGGACTCATACTTAGACTCCTGACCCACAGACACAATGGGGTAATGATATTATGCTGCTGTACTATGATATTTGTGGAAACTTGCTATGTAGCAATAGAATAGGGAATGCAGAGAGTGTCACTTTTGATCCCTAGATAATAGTTTATATAACACAGTATTATTGCCTTTATCTTAAATAGTTGGTCCTGATCAAATGATCAGTGCCTGCTACCGTTTTAAAGGAAGTACCCTGTGACATCTACAGTTATTATTTAACTGCAGGTTTTTGGAGTACATTTTCTTGAAAATTATTCAATTTAGTTAGATTTTCATTTGAATATGATCTAATATATATCTAGTTCAAGTTAACATATTTACACAAATGTATAATATATTCTGTTCTTTTCATTCTTAATGTTATTGTATATTTTTGTATACGTGTGTGTGTGTGTGTGTGTGTGTGTGTGTGTGTGTGTGTGTGTTTGTTGAGGCCAGAGATCAAGCTCAGGTATTGCTATCAGGTGCTGTCCACTTTGTTATTTTGAGACAGTATATCTCACTGGCCTGGACCACGTCAAATAGGTTAGGTTGATTGAACTCCAGGGAGAGGATTGCCTCTGTTTCCCCAGCACTGGTGTGACAAATGTGCACTCCATGTCTGAATATTTTCACATGAGTTCTAGGGGATCTAACTCAGGTCTTTGTGCTTGTAAAGCAAGCACTTCACTGAGCTATGAACCGAGTTCTTAGCTTGGTGAACCACTTGCTTGCCTGAAGTCAGTGGAAACCAGAAGGGTATCAGATTCCCTGGAACTGGAATTACAGATGATTGTGAGCTGCCATGTGGGAGCTGGGGATTTAACCCTCTGGAGGAACGGCCAGTGATCTTAACTGTTGCTATATCTCTTCAGTCTTGTCATATATTGTTTAAGTCCTTAGTGTTTTCTAAGAAGTCCCATTGAGTGATTAAAAAAGACAAAACAATAAAAATGTAAAAATGCAAGAAAATTACCATGATTATTTTTAAATTTTCGTTTTAGTTTTAAAATTTACCTGTTCTTCCAGAGGTACATTTTTAATGTTTTATAACTTTACCAATATTTATAGTTTTGAGATACAATTTAATCCATCTATTAGTACTTTGAATTTTCCTTGGGAATAAAAATCTCAGTTTTACTTTCTGAGGCCCACAACAGCCCACATTGTATTTTGTTTCCAGATCCTCCTTCACCGTGTGTTAGGAACGAAAAGCAGCTGTGGTCTCCAAGTGGCATAGTATATTAATTCTCTTACTCTGCCATAAAATTTGACATATTTTTCCCCCAGCAAGTCACTTGGGAACACCTAGTGCATCTACTGGTGATGGTGCCAACTGTGAAAATACCAACATTCCCAAATGCTTCTGAGTCGAGTGCTCAGGCAACCATGGAGCTTCGTGGCTCTCTTCCTAGCCCTGATTATGGGAGAGTCTTTTTCTTTATCTGCCCCTCTGTCTTCAAGTAGAATTTGTCCCTAGAAGCACACTGACCTCTTAAGAAAATGTTCATACAGGTTTTGATGTTGCATCAGATGTAAGTCTGCAGATTTAGAGGCATACGGCAAAATACTTATTCTCTGATTTCCTGCTTCTCCTCTTCCCAGTTTCTTCCATTTTCTCCAAATAAGGCAGGTGCTATTGTGACTGAGGCTGGGAAGGCTGGTGCTAGGCTTCCTGGATACAAATTTCCCATTTATCACTTTCTCTCTTTGTGATTTTAGCCAACTGACTTTACCTTTTCAATCCATGTATGCCTTGATTTCTTCTGTAATGTGTGAGGGAGATTTTTGTGTGGGGGGATGGGGCTCATATAAAGTTGAATTAGTAATGCAAACAGCTTTGAATTATATTTGGCATTTTAAGTTCCCCAGTAAATATAAACAGCGATTATTATATGCCTTGAAATATCAGATATCTCCAATGGAGGTTATCAGGCCATATTTATAGATTTATGAATTATTTTTATAGCTTCTTCATATGAGATAAATATTCCTTTCAGATTAAACAGTTTGTGAAATGTAGATGTTTTGATTCATTTGTAAAAATTATAAACAAATCAAAAGCAAAAACCCACACAAAGTTTAAGTGGCACATACATGCATTTTGCTTCTTATAATACATAACTTTTATCTTTTCAATTTCCAGGCGGTGGACTCCTTTTAGAATTTGTTTCAGACAGGTCAAAAGAAGTAGCTATTTCTCACAGTCAGACTGACCAGTTAGCTGGAAAAGACACCAAAAAGGCAAAGAGATTTAAAACTTAAAGGGCAGAACATAAAGCACACATCGAACTGATAAGAACAGAAACAAAAAGGTGTTTAAAGTAAAGATAAAATGAAATGTTAAGAGTTCTGGGCTCCAGCCACATGAAGGCAGAGGGCTTTAGTTCTTGATGGGCAGTCTGACAAGAGAGTAAATGAAGTTCCAGAAATCTGGGCTTTCTGCCAAAAGGGATTTAAGACTTCAGACTTCAGATTCAGTAGTACAGAGTGAGGAGGAAGAACACAGCAGTCTGTGTATACATCAAGAGCCAACCACAGTCCACTGTCCCATTCTGAGCTGAGAAATGGTGTAGACAAAGACACGCCTGAATTTGGCCAGGACTGGGTTCGATTCTCTTCTCATAGGAACACAGCAAAATGTCCTAAATTTTCTGTGCCTCAGTTTCCACATCGACAGAACAGAAATTTTGTTATGATGAAGATATGACGCATGAAGAGGGAAAGCATTAGTCATTAAATGCAGAGTGCCTATAGTCTGTAAGATTTTCAAAGGCCCTGTCAGATGCTAGAGGCATAAGATAATTTTTTCTCTTCACGTTCTAAATTAAAAAACTGAAATATTGAAATTGAGAGTAATTTTAAGACTATAATTATAAAAGTCATTCAATCTTTTAAATGCCAAAATTATAGAATGTGGAATGTGGCTACATTTTGATAATTATGATATCATGGGGAGCTTCCAAAATTAATACATTTAGGATGAGTCTGCATAATAGTAGGGTTTTGGAACACATTAGGTTCTGTATTACAGTTAATTCTTTTTTACTATCTTTTATCAACCTGGAAATAATTTGAAATCTGGAAAGAAAAATAAAATCATAAGTGGAGAAAAGGCTTTACTCGGTAACATGCTTATCACATACGAATGAGGACCTGAATTTAGATCCTTACAAAAAAAAGCTGGGAGCAGTGATGTGTTCCCTTAATCCTGTCACTAGGGAGACAGAAATGCAGATTCCTGGAATGTCTTGGCTAGTCAGTCCAACCAAATCAGTGAGTTCTGAAAAGTAGGGTGAAGATGTATTGAGAAATACATCCAACATCAAGGCCTGGCCTCTGCATGTATGCTCACACATGCACATACACAATATTAACATGCACACACATACAAATACATACATACATAAAAATGGAAATACAAAATCAAATAGCGTAAGATGTTATCAAATGATCAATGTAACACTGAATACGTAACAACATATGGAGTGATTAAAATTATTTCTATGTTCATTACATTGTTAATTTTATTGTATGCTTAGCATGTGCCAAAAACTGTTCTAAACTGTGGGGTTTGTCAGATCACACACTGGTAATGCAAAGTCTTAAATACAATAGTTTTGATTTTAGAGCCTATGTTTACTCATTAAATGTCATCAGTTTTTCATCAAGGGGGTTATTTATTTATTATTTTGATCAATCCAGTTTCAAGATGTGTGCTTCTGTTTGTGGAGTGGCATAAATATTTATTTAATAACTTTTATTAAATTTCTTCTTTGACAATTTCACACATACATATAATGCATTCTGATCAGTCTTACCTCACAATATTCTCTTATCTCTCTCTCTCTCTTAACATCCACTCTTCCCTGCTAGTCCTTGTCTCATATTCATGTCCTCTTGCTTTGTTTTGTGACCTAATGAGTTTAATCAAGGTTGTCTGTGTGGTTAAGAGTTTAGAGCTAGATCTGGTGCATCAGTGGGTATACAACAGAAAGCAATGTCTGTTCCCTTCAATAACCCATGAGTAGCCAATAGTGCAGCAGGGAGGGTAGGGCCCTATGGACCCTTTCTCGGTTGATGATTATTGACACGCTCAGTCTTGTACTGGCTGAAAGCAGGCAACTGTAGTGGCTGTGAGATCATGTTTGTAAAGATTGTGTTATATCCCAAAGATAATAATTTTGCTATTCTTCCTATTTTTGGGTACTTAAATTGTTTTCCTTCCACCTTCATCAATTATCTCCAAGCCTTAGAGCGAGTGGTATAAATGTTTTATTTAAGGGTGAGCACTCAACTGGCACTTATGCTCAGCACCTTGATAAGTCATGAGTCTCTGCATTCATTTCCATTTATTGCAAAGAAAAGCTTCTCTAATTAAGACTGAGAGCAGCAGCATTTATCTGGGTAGAAACACACACACACACACACACACACACACACACACACACACTCTAGAATTTTTTTTGCAATGTAAAGTTAGCTAAACAACAGCAGTAAATTGCCTCATATAGCCTAACACTTGACCATGTGCTGTTAATTGGTTTTTGTCATACTAAATAGAAATTCTCCTCTGTGGAGCAGACCTTAAATCCAAGCAAAGAATAATTGGTTACTACCATAACTGTTGTGCCACCATTATGACAGTGGCTACATTTTGCCTGGAATGTTGGTATTATAGTTCATAGGATTCAAATATATGTAAGATCAATGATGCCTATTCTCCCTTGTCAGCATATATACAACCATCTGGCATCACACAAGGAAACTAGTAGAAACAAGCTTCTAGGTCAGTTCCATCTTGACTTCATATATCTTAAAATAAAAATATGTGGTGTTTCAGCAACAAGGTCTCCTCATTTAATTCTGATGGTCAGTCAAGAGGACTAGGAAGAGTTTATATTATTTTGAAGGCCTTTGGGGCATTCCTGACCCACAACTCTTAATGAGGTCTATGTCATCTGACTTACATAGTGATAAGTTTCTACATGGTCTTTAATAAAATCATTCCCCTATGGCAGTCTGCTCACCCTCTCCATTCTTCTAGTGTCCCCCATGTTTAACTCATTAAATCCACAGTACTCACCCACCCCCATCAGTTTTCATATTCCCTAGATTTTAAGATGTCTTCATCCCCTCCTGCGATGGTCTCTTCTCAGTTCTCTGGCTTTTTTTTTTTTTTTTTTTTTTTGGTATTTTAAGCTGAACACAGTGTTTGATACTCAAAACTAGAATCCACATGTGGGGGAGGATTTGCAGCATTTGCCTTCCTGTTCCTGGGTTCGTTCACTCAGGATAGTTTTTTTTCAGATTCATGCATAATACATTAATTTTTGATGCAAAATATCAGGGTTATAGTATAGATGTGCATTAACTTAGTTCTTGAATGAGGCATTTTTTTCCAGTTTTGAATTAAAGAAGAAAACAAATATCCTGACCAAATATTTAAAAATATCTTTACAATTACTGCAACATGCAGGTAGCTGGCCACAAGTAGTGTTTGGATTTTATGAAGCTGACTCATGAGGATAAAATTAGAATAGGTTTTTTTTTCAAGAATGGGAAGCTCACATAAACACCTAAACTTTATGTACTCTTTTGTCACAGACATATATTTAGTAAGTCTCATCAGAGAAGATACATATTGGAATAGAACCAAATAGCACAAGTATGTTACTTATTGACTTCATTATGGTCAGTTCTTGGAGAAAATGCAAATTATTTGATTCCAATAAGCAACCAGCATTCTTTCAGAATGGACTTGTGACAAAGATAGGAACCGAAATCTCACACAGAGGGTTCCATTCACTAGGTCATTGTTTGGTGGGATTTTGCTGAGCGTTGAGAGGAAAGGAAACTTCCTTTTATTTTTTATGAAAGCGTTCCAGGGGGATTCAGAGCTAAAAATGAAATGAGTACATAAGCACAAACTATGTACTTAAAGAAACAAAAAACCGCTCAGGGGAGAAGAAATTATTTTTGTACTGATAGGATATGGGTTATCTGTAAAATGAAGAGAACCCACTGAACATATTGAAGATTTTTGCATATGTTTCAATTTATTTCTCTTGCTTAGCAGGGATATAAAGATCTGGTGACATTTCTTAACACATTTTATAAAAGTTTACTATCCTAAATTACAAAGTATTCCTATCAAATTGTACATTCAGTGAGTCACAACTATTTTCTTTGCTGACTCATATAGTATTAAATTAAAGAGCTTCAATGTGATGTATTCTATTATCTCCTTGCTTTTAAAAATGTTTATATCACTTTATAAAAATTCTATTCCTATGAATGTAACTTAAGAAAATTATCAAAGTTGAGTGTAAATATCTTTAGACAAGAATTATTATACTAGAGCAATTTATAATAAGCAATATCTGAAAATGCCTGTTTCTCAATGGGTGATTTATTACTAAGCCTCAATATTTCTATGATATGGTACCACATAGGTGTATAAACCAGGGCTCATGGGAAGAAGACACTGAGAAGAGGCTTTGGTGATAATCCTCATTGTAAGGCATATTTCCAGGGCAACCACTGCTGGACAAAATAGGAACAAGACAAAAGTGGGTGATAAGAAAATACAATGATGTTGCTGCATTATCTACTGTCTGGAACTTCAGGTGTCTTGAACCAGAAAGGCTGTGACTTAGACCATAGCCTCTGAGGAAAGACTTGAGAAGGAATTTATGTGTAAACTCCAACCTGTCCACTGTCCACTCTTCTGGTCAGAATACAACTATTACTTTTGGGGAGGGTTAATCCTACATATTTCTGCATTGTATTCCTGACTGTTCTTAGGGAAGTGGGAGTCCATGCCCGGTGTGAGATCATAAGCTGGAATAGGGTTGTCAGCTGGCTAGATAGTGTGTATTTACTTACCCATACAAATATCTGGGACTGCACAGGAGAATATACCTGGAGACGTGGGGACTAATAGGTTTCCACTGAAACACATGTAGAAACAAAATTGAGGAATAATAATTGACATGTTCGGAGCATGATGGAGAGAGAGGTTTGCATTAATTACTTCTGTGTTCTGAGACAGAATGCTGAACAGAAAACCACTAAAGGAAGAAAACATTTATTTTGGCACAATTTCAGAGGATTTAGTACATCACAGTGAGGATGGTGCATGATAAAGCAGAATCCTTCACATCTCAGTGGGCTAGGAAGTAGAGAAAGTCCCCCAGTCCATGGGGGCTAGGAAGTAGAGAAAGTCCCCCAGGCCCCCAGTCCATGAGATGGTACCCACATTTGGGGAGAATCTTCCCTTCCCAGTAGATGTTTTCTGGAATAACCCTCAGAAGAAAACTCAGAGGATTGCTGCAATAGTGTCTGAGGTAACTGTTAATCCAGTCAAGTGGATGTGACCCATCATAAGGCCAAAATGTGTGTGTGCAGTTTGATATTGTTTTTATAACTATGCACACATGTATGAGAGAAAGAAGTGAATACTAAAAAGACATGGAACAAAACCTCATTTTACAATTATCTGCAGAAGATGGATTTACAAGTGACCTTTGAAGCCTCTATTTCAATAGGATTTTCTGTTCTTTTCAAGTCTTTTATGTTGAACACGAATTGCTTTTTTTGTTACAAAAACAAACCATAGATGGGAGCAGAGACTTTTGTGTAGGGTGGTTCAATATGCAATGTTAGTTCTAACAATGAGAAAATAAAATGCTATTTATAATCACAAAAATGAAAACCCAGCAATTGAACAGAAGCTCTGATGGTGAAGGGGAGTTATGGTGGCGAACAGGACTTCGCAGTACTTGTCCCTTCACAGAGACATCAACGCAAAGAGCTGTCCATATGTGCAACTATTGTCAAAAGGGCTAGAAAAAAGTGAGAAGTTAAAGTACCTGGTTTAGCACTGAAATAAGAAAATTTGTAAGGCCAATTTAGCACTGCCAAGTAACTCCTTCCCTAACCTAGGCAGCATGGTATCTCTGGATACAAACTGTTCTCTAGAGAAGGAGAGGGAAGTAAGTCTGGGTTTTGCCTTGAACCCTTCAACTAGTCTTCCCCACCAGGCTTACATTTCAGATCAACACAGAACTCTTTGTCTCCAGTACTAGGTGGATGTCTACAAAAGATGCTGGTTTATTTAATGGTTAATGCCATGTTGGTTCCTAAAGCCCCACACACCAGTAGACCCAGAATCCAGTTCTGTTCCAGTGGACTCCAGCACTGGACTGGTCCTTCTGGTTTAGGGTTCAAGACATTTTTAGGTATTCAGGTTTCAGGGAGTCTTTTGTAAGTTCCTGAAACCTGCCTAACCATTGTGAATATAGTCTTTAAGCCAGAACTTACACATTGCTCTCCAGATATTCATCAATTGACTCAGGCTCCACATTAGGGACTGTTGATCAATAATACAGACAGAATTACCCTGGGAGAGACTGGTTGCTAGCTTTATCCTATGGATTCAGGTTATACATCCATCTTTGTTGTTTGATACAGACTTTCCTGTGGCAACACAATACCAAACAAATGCACACATGCACGTGTGAGTGTGTGTGCACACTCATGTACACATACATACCTATTCATTCAAGAAAAGGAGCCCCCAAGAGGCCAAAGTAAGGACTTTATGGATATTCACTTTGATGAACCAATGAGACTTTTGCTGGGGTTACTAACAGGAGAATGGGGAAGAGACTACTTATAAGGAGCAGGGATGACTCAGAGGCAGTTGAGTTACCAGAAAACTACCCTAACATGGCAGACAACATCTGAAAACCTGAAACCTGGGACTCTCTGAAGCTTGCAGGCAGCTTCACAGTACATTTGTCTCTTTCAACATTTCACATTTCAGATTTCCACCCCAGCAATTGTTCTAATTCTTTTTATATTATGGGATAGGGTCCTCAAGAATATTACAACTTTCTGTTCTTTTCAACAGGTAATATTTTACTTACCGCCTGAGGCTCATAAATATCCCCAGCTACCCAACACACACGCACACTCATGCACAGTGCATGCACACATGCATACACATACATACATGCACATACAGAAACACAAACACACACTTCCTATAGAGAGAATGTTGCAATTCAGAAGAAAATGCCACACAATAGTCCTAGGAGACACAAGTTTGAGGTCTGCTCCCATGGGCCTAGAATTTCGAACTGCTTCAGTAAATAGGATCTGTCCCTAAATTAGGCAAACCCCAAAGACTCAAGTTTCAAGTCCATCCAAGTGTCCCAGGTTCAAAATATGTGCTGTCACATGCGTTTCCATGCTTGTCTGCCAGCTGACTCTGGAGGCAAGCCAGTCTGCCTTTTCCCAGAAATAAACTAGTGTGTAAAGAATGACAGAGTAAGCCATGATTCAACAAAAGGAAGAAGCAATGAGCCCAGGAATGGAATAAATGTCTTAGAGACTATAGTAATAGGAGAAAAGAACAACAGAGCTAAGACTAGTTTTTTACATTAGAGGGTGGGGATGTGACAAACCTTTAGCTAATAAAGACAGGAGAGCTAAGAGTCAGATCAGTAAAAGTAGAAATGGGAGAAGAAATATTATAGCTGGTACCAATGAATCACAAAGGATTATAAGAGATTACTATGAAGAATAACATGCAAACAAATTGGATTACCTAGAGGAAATGAACAAATTCCCAGACATACACAACTGGCAGGAACTGAATTATGAAGAAATTGAAATCTGAACAAACCCATTATGAATAAGAAGATTGAATCTATAACAAAAAGTTTTCTATCAAAGAAAATCCTAGCATCTAGTGATCTCAACTGCTGAATTTTGCCAAACATTTAAAAAATACCAACTTTCAAAACCTTCCTAAATACTGAACATTTTGAAACTCATTTCAGAAGGGCAGAATTTCTCTAAAATTAAAGCCATAGAAAGACATTATAAGAAAATAAAATTATAGGCAAATATCCCTAATAAACATGGGTGAGTCCTCAACAAAATACTAGCAAGCTGAATTCCACAGCACATTAAAGGTATCATGCACTGCAATCAAGTAGGATTCACCCTAGGGATTCAAGGATGATTTAACATACACAAAAACACAGCAGCACATCAACAGAATTAAGGAAAAAACATGTGGTCACCTTAGTAGATATAGAAATAACATTTGATAAAATGTAAGATCCTTTGTTGAAAAAAGCTCTCAATATATTTATTATGGAAGGAGCAAGCTTCAACCCATTCACCCATATATGCAAATTGTTGGCACACATCATACCCAACTGTGAAGTATTAAACATTGTTCTAGTATCTGGAATGGCAGAGAGTTGCGAGTTGCAAATTCCAGCCACTTTTGTTCGTTGTAGCTCTAGAATTCCTAGCCAGAACTATTGGAAGAGGGAGGAATGAAAGGCAACCAGATTGGAATATAAAAACTAAATTGTCTCTCTTCATAGATGCAACTTATTTAAGCATATTGAGGATTTCAGAAGAAAATTGTCAGAGAAGATAAATGCATGGAAGAGGTTGCAAGATGTAAAATTTATGTATTGAACAAAATTCAATAGTGTTTCTGTACATTTAAAATAAATTATCTGAAAGAGAACAAAAAATGCCATTTGCCATAACTTCAAAAATCCTAGCAATAAATTAAATAATAATAAAACATGTACAGGTGAAACCATAAGACACTGTTAAAGAAATTGGAGTTAACAATAATCAGTGAATGATATTCCTTTCTCATGGATTGACAGAATTCACTTTGTAAGGTCTGTATGGCCTAAAAAGAGCTGCCATGTCAATGACTATTGTTTAGTTGTAAAACAATATAACTTACCCAATCCCCAGTTCATTCTCCATATTACCCTTCTTTCATTCCCTACTCCATGCAGCAAAATTTCCCTTTTAGTTTCAAAGTATGTAGAATCCATCCTTTTTACCTCAAGCTTATCATTTCTCTTCATATCACTTCCTATTCTAATAACTTTATGACACAATACAATTTTATCACCTTTTGAGTTCCACACATTATATGTTCTGGTAAGTAAGGAAGAAATGGAAATGAAGAGGTTTTAGTTTCTGTGGTTATGTTTATATTGTGCATGAGATAACAAAAGGAAGAGATACAGTCCATCCACTGTGATGACAGAAAGGAGCTTATATCTCTAGTCAGCAAAGCAGGGGAGAGAGGATCCTTCAATATGTGCTTCAAAAATGGAAGATTCTTGGACAAGACATGAAGTGGTGAAACATATTCATGGGTATTAAAGCACAACAATCCATTTATATTTAGAAACAAATCACTGAAGTGTGCCAGAGGTGGAAATGGAGTAGATGTCTAAGGAGCGTGGGAAACATGAAGATTTTACATAGGCTGTGATGTTGAAATGAATGAAGCAGGAACTGTTGACAATGGACAATGTTGACTCACGAGAGCTTGGGAGGCATTTATAGTATTCAGTTAAAGACATTTCATCTGCCACAAGTGTTTGTAGATCAAAGTCAAGTGTGGAAAACTTGAAGGTGTACCCATTGTTTTTATTTTTGTTTTGTTTGATTTTTTTTTTTTTTGAGACAGGGTTTCTCTGTGTAGCCCTGGCTGTCCTGGACTCACTTTGTAGACCAGGCTGGCCTTGACCTCATGGAGATCTGCCTGTCTCTGCTTCCTGAATGCTGGGATTAAAGGCGTGCACCACCATGCCCAGCCTGTACCCACTGGTTTTACCTTATTGTTATATCGTATAAAGTACGAAGAACTCCTTAAACCCTAAGAAATATCAGTGTCTTGTATTGACTCAGAGAGCTGTGAGTGTCCTTTACATGTCTGGTTAAGAGTGTTCCAGGGGACAAAATTTTGCACTTGTTTCAGTAGATGATGTCTTTCTCTCATTGCAATAATATTTCAAAAATATCTGTTCATGTGAGTATAAACAGTTTGATAAATCACTATTATCATTTGCCTGTAATTTAAAGAGCAACGTCAACATATTCAATTCATTAAAAAATGGTACAGAGTAGATATTTATTTTGGAGGTCTCATTAGAAGTGCAACCCAAAATTTCCCTTTGCAAGATGGAAAATATCCTGAAGAGTGGCACTCTGAGCCTTCTTGTTCCTACCACTTATGGAACACTTGTAGCCTGAGGAAGAGGATAAAGCTCTTTTTCCTCCAATGTGGGCAGCAGTCCAAGTGCACTACTGGTACAGATAACTCAGGCATTTGAAGCAGGCAGTTGAATTATCCCTGAATAAGTCTTCTAACACTAATCAGCCCTGGAAAGACAGAAAATCAAACAGCTCAGTGCTAGAGGGGTAAACATGAGGATTTGTATCCAACGAGGGCATGTTACTGTGATAATACTTTATCCGGAATGAGTTCTTAGCAATCCCTGTGTCCTCCTTCCACCCTTTATTGCCTAGTTCTAGTTAAGTTCAGAAAGCATCATCAAAAGGTGAGCTATGTAAAAGGCCCAGAATTATGTGTTATGAGGTTATACCAATGTTTATTCCATGAATTGAGAAGGATTAACTGTAGTAAAGAACACACTGAAAATATGATAAGGATTTTATACAAAAATGTTGATAATCTGCTACTAGTACATTTTTAGGAAAAGCTTTATAATCCACACCACATTTGTGTATTATTAATTGAATTGCTAGGTAAAGAATATTTGTACAACAAATACATACCAGAGTGGATAAAGTATGAATTTTTTTTTAATCCTTAAGTGGAAATGATATTTGAACTGTGAAGAGATAAAGATTCATTATGAAAGATTAAAATGTGTGCAGTTGAAATTATAAAACCCACAGAGATCTCGATTTGCAGGTGAGCTGGAGAGCCTTATTTATATGGAGGGCAAATTCCCTGCTTCTTTTTTCCTTTTAAAGTTGTTATTTTCCAGTGAGAAAATAGCTATGGTATTCCAAGTAGATGGCAGGCATGGATGTGTGACTGTGGTCATGGATCCAAGGGAAAGGGGGATCCATGCATGTGAGTACACCAATTCTTCCATGAGTCAATAGCAAGATTTAGAGGCTTCTTCCTTTTCCAGAGCATTCCAGGGAAGGGGTCCTTAGCCAGGGGTACTCCTTTCTCTTCTCACTGGTAACATAATCACATAATTAGTGTTAGGATGAAGCAATCATACACAAATGCAAGTCCTGAAAGACAAGCTTAATAATTATTTTCCTACTGAAATGAAATTCTTAGTCAGCCTGGCAGTACACACATTTAATCTCACTGGGAAAGGCCGATGGAGAGGGATCACACGTTCCAAGCTCAGCGATAGGTAATATTTTGTCTCAAAACAACAACAAAAATCCATTCTCATCTGATATTGCTGAAACCACTCTTTCATCATTTTTCCCATCAGGCTTCAAATGTAGAAGCTAATAAGAGGAAAAATAGAAAGGATTTGGATGATCTGGACTGGTTGACTCAAAGGGCACTTCATTGTAAAGGAGCATCCAGTGAAACAAACACCACTATTGAGAACTTATTTTGTATTGGTCTTTTCCCCAATTGTTCTATACATTTTTTTCTCATCTGGTCCTCAGTAAATCCTGTTGAAAGGGACTTCTTGTGCACATATTATACAAAATGCAACACCGGGTAATGTAAGTTAAATAACGTGATCAAATTCAGTCATCAAATGATGAATTAAAATATAAACCACATTGCCAGGGAGGGAAAACTAAAAAAAAAAAACCAACCAACCAACCAACAAACAAAAACAAACAAGAAAATAAAAAGAAAAAGGAAAGAGGATAATATGATGGAGATGTAACCTGAAGCAACAAATAAATAAATTTATTTATTAAAAAAAATATAAACCACAGTTTACCATTCCCAGACCCCCCCCCCAAAAAAAAAAACACCAAAAAACGGGGCTGTGGTATTTTCTGGAAATTTTGACTAGACTCTTCTCTGTTGGGGGTTTTCACATTCTAAGGGCTGCCTTCTCAGTGGTGATTGTTTCCTTTGCTGTACCGAAACAATTAAATTTCATATAGCTCCACTAGTCAATTTTTGGAATTATGGCTTGTGTTATTTAGAGGCCTGCGCAAGCATCCAGATCTGATCTGTATCTGTATTTTTTCATGTTTTTATTACATTTTTTGTATCAATTTCAAAGTTCTGTGTCTTAGAGTAAGATTAATTTTGAGTTTATTTTTGTCCAGCATGAGAGATATGAATGTTCTTTTATTCTTTCAGTTTCCCCACCACCGTGGATTAAGGAGGCTGCATTTTTTCCAGTGTATTTTTGATAGCTTTCTCAATATATATTTCTGAAAATATACTGAAATTTTAGCCATGAAAGAGAACCTTAAAAATGTGTACTTTTCCTTCTTGACCATTCACAGATTAAAAAAAAAAAAATGGGACTGTGGTACTTTCTAGAAATTTTGACTAGATCCTTCTCTGTTGGTGTTTTCAGTGAAAACACCATCAACTCTTTATTCTCTAAAAAAATTATGTTTTTCTTAATTATGAGTTGAATGGCAAGTACACAAGAGGGCAAGTGCCTACAGAGGCCAGAAAAGTCAGATCCCATTCTGCTGGGTTATAAGTGTTTGTGAGGTGCCCGAGAACAGTGCTGGGACTAGAACTCAGGTCTTCTGCAATAACACTATGTGTGATTAATCACCGATGCATCTCTTCCATCTCCTGCCATTTTACTTCTTAAAAAGAATCCATGAAAATTGCCTGGAGCCATTTAACTCTTAACAGTCTTTTCTTTTGGAAGGTCATGTCTTTGGAAGTATTCAGCTTGTTTCTTGGGCAATGACTTTCTTTCAATGAGGCTGTGTGTGTGGATGCTTAATTACATGTGACAAAGAGAGAAGGAAAAAGAAAATGAAATCTTGACCAAGTGGCAGTTCAGCCTAAGATTGGTGAGAAAGAAATCAGTCTGGAAACTGTCTTTATTCAGCAATGAAAGAAAGTTGTGAATAAATACACCGATTTTTTCACCCCTGTGACATAAATCCGTCATTGGTGGTGTTTTCATCTCACAGAGCTCCTCAACAAAACCAAGTATTTCCTTCTTCATAATGTCTCTTTGCAGTCTTCCTTTGCCTCTGTCTTGCTGGTTACTTTAAGGGAATCACTTGTAGGCTGACTTCTGACAAAAACTAACCTGAGACATTTTAATGTACTATCCAGGTTATTTTGTTTTAAGTAGAATTGTATGATCTTTTCAGAACTGAAAACATACGGAAGTGGGGCTGCTGTGGTAAACAGGGTGAATACCACTAGGTGGAAGTTTTTTTCTCACTTAAAAATTATCATTTTTTCTGGTTTTCTTCACCAAATACTGTGTTAATTGATCCAATATTGAATACATATAATAATGCTACACTTTTCATTCTTTCTATAGATATACTATTTCTAAGAATCTCTTTCTGGGGGAATCAACACAATTTTCCTAGAGCAGCTATAGCTTATGTGCAATATACATCATAACTAGTTGAACTGAACATTGCAGAGAACCCACTCAGTTAATCCTGATTCTATGAACCAAAAGAGGTGTATAAATCCTAGCTGAGTTTAACACTAGATGAACTTTTTTTTCCCTAGAGTGTGACTTTTCATGTAATATACTTATTTAATCGACACATAACAGTAACTTATCTTGGAGTGTGACAGGCAAATTTTCTGGGAAAAAATCAATTTCCCTCTTTCAATATTTCTTTTAACAAGGTTGAAAACCATATATCTTAACGCACAATGTTCCCTAGTTTCTCGATTAGTATGCAAAGCTGTTTCTTAACAGCTTTCTCTCATGTTTAGTATGACATTGAGAGTGTACAGTCACTTGTTCTTAATTTTTAAACCTACTGATTTCATTGTGCCTGACACAAAGCAGGACATCTCTGCCATAATTACTGTATAACAGTTATTTTTCTCAAAGTAGTAATTTTCCCCAAATTAACTGGACAGCCTCAATTATGTAAATTGAATCTGAGACTTTAATGGGAATATTTGTGGGAACACAATAGAATTTCATTGGGGAGATATCAGGGAGAAAAAAAAATCTCTAAATTATTTTGACTTTAGTTTTAATGAGGCCAGGAGAAAGAGAGCCACCATTGGTCATCATCGTCTCTTAGAAAAGTTGTTTGGATTGTTCCTCTTTCCACTTTATGAAATGAAGTAAATTTACCCAAAGCATCTTTTAGAATATGACAGATGGAAAGGAAAAAACCAAACCCTAAGAGTGCCAGAATGATGTCAGGGTTGCCTTTGGGCACTGATGCCAGACTGTGGCTTTACTTCATCTCCTCTCACGAGGAAGCCGTCCTCTGCCTCACTGTAACCTCGCTCTACTTCTCTACTCCTGTCAGGTGACCACGCTAGACTTTGTGGTTTCAACAACCATTTAATTTGTCATTATTTTTCTTCTCATGGATTTGTTGGTTGACTAGACTAATCTTTGTTCTGGATCACACATGGGAGTTTACTCACAGAACAACTAGGGGTAGGGCTCCTTGGAGGGTCAACAGAGCTGGACCTCATGGCTTCTACATTCCTCTCAGGTGCCTGCAGGCTCTTCAAATTGTCTGTCTCCAGAACAGTAGCAAGCACTTTCTCATGTCCACCAAGGCAAAAAGAGAAAAAAGTAGAAACTGTCAGATCTCCCAAGAATAAGTTCAGAGCTATCAGGACATCACTTGGGTACTTAACTGTTGACAACAGCATCTGAAGTCCAGCCTGGATTTCACCCCTCAGTGGAGGAGGAGGGTCAAGAAACATGAATCAGGCCCCCAGTGCAAGAGGCAGCTCTTAGCCCTCAAATGACTGCTGAACTGAGGGGGGGGGGGCTGATATGTAGGGACACCCCACTTCGGAGGAGTGGGATGGGTGGGAGAGGGAGGAGAGTGTGGGAGGGTGGAGCCAGGAGGGATGGAATGAGGGCACTGTGATGGAGATGTAACTTGAAGTAAAAAATAAACATTAAAAAAAAAAAAAAGTGGGCACTTTGTCTCTGAGTTTTGCTTGCTTGTTTTCTGCTGCTTTTGTTGCTTGGTTTCCTTCTTCCTTTGTTAGTTCTGTTCCTTGCTAGAGGATCAACTCATTAAATTGAATTTCTTTTATGGTTATCATTTTACATATTCCTAATGAATAGAAAAATTTAATTGGTCCTCTCTGATTGAATGACACACACCTCTTCCGGGTCTTCACATTTTGTTGGTAGGAGCTCCTTCTTTCTGGAAATGACTAGGGCATCTTTCCACTTCCTTGTCTCCTTCTGTTCTATTTCTCCAGTCTCCAAAGCAGTGACTTTTCTCCTTTCCTCTGGCTATGTTTGTATGTCTCATGGATGTGTTTTATTTTAGTATCTATGACATATGACTTACCTATATATCTACTAAAAAAGGCAGGCCTACTCTACAATATTAGTAACAATACTATCAACTTATATTAATACAGAGCTTATTTGTGCCAGAATTACAACAAATAATATGTATTACCTCACTTTTATGCTTAAAGTCAATCATATTATAAAGTAAATATTATTAGCTTCACTTTGCAGATTAAGAAAATGAAATATGGAGAAGTCAAAGGTAAACATTTTAAGTATATTATGTACTGACAAATTATTTGCATGTTGGTTTTATCAGTTTTAGTTTCTTGCAGGTATGTTTGAAAGCCTCCATTCTTCACTGGCATTGGTTTTATTTGCTCTTAAATGTTTTTCAATCTGGAGAGATTGCAAATATAATTATTTTACTGTGATTTTGATTTCTATTTTCTGTTGTGTTAATATGCTATTTTAATCACTCCTCTCATTGCTGTGACCAAAAGTCAGACAAGAAAAAAAAATCAAGGAAGGAAAATTTTAGTTAAGCTTGCAGTTCAAGGATAGACCCATCATGGCCTTCAAGTCATGGTGACTGATTTTGAGGGAGAAGTCACATTGCTCCACCACCAGGGGGGCAGAGAGCTGTCGATGCTCATGTTCAGCTCAGTCTCTTCCTAGTTTTTGTTAATGTTTATTTATTACTTCAAGTTACTTCTCCATCACAGTCCCCTCCCTCCACCCCTCCCAGTCTCACCCTCCCATGCTGTTCTCTGTAGAGAGCTGCGACGTGCCACGCCCTAAAGATGGCGCCGGTTTCCGCCTTCCACCAGCCCAATGGTGAGCGCTCTCGGTGGTAAACAAGTCCATATTTGGCTAAGACCGCTGATCTGGCTTGCTTCCGCATATGTGGGCCTCTAAGATAGCACCACGTGGCTTTACTTGATTGGCTGTTTATATAGTATTTAGCCTGTGGGTTGGGTCTGCCCGGGCATTCGGAAGACTGTTTTCAAGGGACCTGAATAAACTGCTTGAGAAGAGCTTTTGCGAGTTGCATCGTTCTTGCTGGTCGAGGTCGACGCGACAGTTCTTCTCCCAGAACTCATATTTTTTGAATAATTAGGCCACAATTATGAAAATTATAAGGTATAAAATACTTCCCAATGTTCAGTCCATAAATTTGGCAACTGACATTAACAGTCTATTATCTATCTTCATGGGTTTAAAGTTCAATACCTAACTCATTTTCCATTCTAACTTGCATTACCAACTTTAAAACATCTTCTTAGACCTAGATCATCCTTTTAATTCCTAAGCAACTTAAAACTTAACTCTGAGACTATAACTATCTAGTCTTCAACCACATCAGAGACCTGAGAAGGATAAATAATCCGAAAAAACAAGAAGTGCAGAGCCAGCAGCTTGTAAAACTAAGAAATGACAGACATTTGGCTGCCTGGACAGCCCCCAATTTCTCTCCATACATTAGAGCATTTATCTTCAGCCTCTTGGCCCAGTATCTCTAACAGAAATTAATTGTAAAGCAAGAATTATGAAGGACTTGCCTACCATGTCTTGGCAGAGCTAGGCTGTCGACTTACCTGATTCCCAGTTTTGTCATTTTTGGACAGCATTCTATCTACAGTTGAAGGAGGGAATTTGTCTTGCCTAGTGACAGGCTTGCCCCTGATGCACCCATCTCCAAATGGAGATTCTTTGACTCTTGTCCTCTACATGGAGTAGAATAGGGGGTGCTGTCAGGAGCTGACATGTCTCAATATCAAAAAATCTTTTTACTCAATCCCAGAACCCAGTTCATGGAATGGTGCCTTCCATATTTAGGGTGAGTCTTTCCATTTCAATTAACTTCATACAGAAAATGCCTCTGAGACTTGCTCACATATGTGTGTCCAAGGTGTGTCTAGATTTTGGAAAGTTGATAATATGTACCACACACATACTTTTTGTATAATTTGTTGGTCATGCTTATTTTGTTACATTAAAAATGAATATTTATATCTTTTGTCTTTCTCCTAGCAAAATTGATTTTATTGATTTATTGGTGTTCTTTATCCATCTCAATAGTAATTTCCTTATTAATGTAATATTTATGTTAGTAGTATTTTCCTTAAGAATGTTGCTTATCCTTTTAGTGGCGTCTTGGACTTGTCTGGCGAAAAGAAGTTTTATATGAGTCTTAGATGATTTTGAAGACTTTTTGTGGTTTAGTGGTGTCTCTACCATTTTTGCGAGTTTGTAGCCATATGCTAAAGTGGCTGCAATTTTGTATATACTTTCAAGATTTTGAATAAAGTTTTATTTGATTTGTTTTATTTTAAACTGGTGAATTCTGAGATGATTTACTATACAGTATAATAGACCACAGCTTAGCATGTACTTCTTGAATTGATTTCTGAATCAAGATAAAAGTAAGACAGAAAAACAATGGAAAACCAGAATCCTCTGCTGATTTCAAGAGATATTTGTTGTTGTTTGTTTTTGGATTTAAGTTGGAGAGCCAAATTAGCTTGGGGAAATCTACTCTGAATTTGTTCACCTGAAGTAAAAGTAAACATATTGGATTGGACTCAGGTTATTGCCACTCCTGGTGTTTCTGATGAGAAGAAAAACTAACTTAGGCATATTCAAGTTTTTTTAATGGATTCAATACAATCATTATAGACACACAGGCCAATGGCTGCTGTTATCAATCAGATACCCCATTTCACACTTAGATGGAGAAATTAGGAATGTTCTAAGAATATGGTAGTGCAGAGATAGTTTCTACTTAGGTAAACTGATCAAGTGAGCCAGATGTGGTGGCACATTCCTATAATTCCAACATTTGTAAGGGAGAATCACTGTAAGTTGCAGTTCAAGCCTAGTTTGATTTACATAGTGAATTTCAAACCAGTTTGGTAAAAACAAAAGTAAATAAAAAAGCAAACAAGCAAGCAAGCAATCAAACTGAAAAAAAAAAATCCTGAAGAAATGTGTTAGAGGCCTTACTTTCTCATGCTGGAAATAATTCAACCAGCTACTGGGTTCAGGCACAATGTGTTTCAATTTATAACTTAATGAGAATCTACATTTATCTACTCTTAGCTTCAGTTTCCCATCTTGGAAATAGGGAAGGTAAATAATGACACTTTATATATTTGGCCTCATACATAAAGACTTAGGTGTACGTATATTGCTTGATATAATCAGCATTTAGTAAAGATACTCATTATCAAAAAAAATAGAACTGTGGAGTCTTGAAAGGAAAATTGAAGGTATAATAGTATAAGGTTTCCTAAGTAGTTGTTATTATTTATGCTTCCTTAATTATACATTCTATATGAAGGTTGTGATCACAATACAGCCAGAGTTTCATCCATGAAGAATGAATGTAAGAAGAAGCAGTAGATTTCTATAGATGAAGAACTCCCATTCAGAAAGTTATCTGAATTAAAAACTACTGACTCTAGCTACTAAGAACATTAGAGTGCGTAGGAACATTAAGACATTTTAGTATACAAAACTATTGTCCTGCTCAGGGTCTCTATTGCTGTGATACAATATCATGACCAAAATCAAGTTGGGGAGGAAAAGGTTTATTTTTACCTAGTAGTATATAACCCCATCATCCAGGGAAATCAAGGCAGTAACCTGGAGGCAGGAAGTGAAGCAGAGGCCATGGAGGAGAGGTACTGATTACTAGATAGTTTTCATGGCTTGTTTATAGCATCCAGGACTACAAGTCCAGGGTGCCCTGTTCACAGTGAGCTGGGCCCTCTGAAATAATCACTAACCAAGAAAATGGACTACAGGCTTGGCCATAGCCAAACTGGTGGAGACATTTTCTCAGTTAAGGATCTCTCTTCCAAAATGACCCTAGTTTGTATCAAGTTGACATAAAACTAACCAGCAAAACTATCAAAGTGACAAACACAATTAAAAGAACATGTAATATAAAGTCTAGTAAGGTCTCTCTCTCCAGGTGTGTGTATATATATATGTGTGTGTGTTATGATTACACAAATGCAGAGATCAGAGGATGATATTGAATATCTACTGAGACATGATCTCTCATGAAAACTAGAATATTCCAGTCTTCATCTAGGCTCACTCACCAACAATTCTTAGCAATCCCTCTCTCTCTACTTCCCCAGCTATGGGGTTATAGGCACATGAGGCCACATTCAGGTAGTACATGGGTCTTAGATGTCTTCATGATTGTGCAGCAAGCACCCTTTCCTTTAAGCCAATCCCCAAACCTTAAATTTTTATTTCTCCATCTCTAAATATAATTGCTGATACATTGAAAAGTCCAAGTTCAGTTCTATGATGCTCAGTGGCCTACTTTCAGCTCATCCTTGCTCTGTGCCACTGTGCATAAATGTATTCTTAACTAAGGACACTCAAGTGATTTGTTCATGTTTGTTTTGTCATTAAGACTAAGGCACATGCAGAGAGTGGAACATTACAGCCTGTATGTCAACCACAGAACTAACTTAGTAAATATTTCCTAAAACTTCAGAGTATTTCATATCTGACCACGTCAGATAGATCATCACATTCAAGCTAGCATGTTCCTGTCTTTGTTAAGAACTGGAATTTTAGATGGAAAATGGATAATGGTGGTGGGTCATCTCTGGGTCTGGGAGGCTCCTGCAAGTCTATGGGGGTGACCCTAGGTGAGACTCGTAGTAGCGGGGGATATGTAGGTAAAAGTTACCACCTCCTGTTGCCAGGTGGGATTTCCAGTGGAGGGAGGGGGCATCAACTTATCCATAAAACTTTTGACCAAAAATTTGTCCTGCTTACAAGAAGTATAGCAATAGAGATGGAGCAGAGATTGAGGGAAAGGCCAACCAATGACTGGCCTGACTTGAGACCCACCCCATGGAAGAGAACCAACCCCTGACACTATTAATGATACTCATCTATGCTTGCAGGCAGAAGGGTAGCATAACTGTTATTTGCATGGCTTCCCCCTGCAGCTGATGAAGAGACCCACAGCCAAACATTAGGCAGAGGTCGAGTAATCTGTGGAAGAGGGGGAAGAAGGATTCCACATGGCATCTATTCACTTATAGTTGGATTTTAGCAATATAATACAGGATATCTATACTACAACCAACGCACCAAAAGGAACATGGACATAGACTTTTTGTTTGTTTGTTTGTTTAGTTTTCTCTCCCTGGCAGTGAGACACTCTTCACTGGTGATACTGCCTCATAGGCCCCCAGTGTATGAGGAGGCTCTTGGCCCTTATATGACTTCTGAACTGGGGCAAAGGACTGTTATGTAGGGACACTCCACTCCAGAGGAGTGGGATGGAAGGGTTAGGGGGTAGAGGGTGGGAGGGCAGGGCTGGGAAGGGGGGAAGGGGACAATATGATGGAGATATAACCTGAAGCAACAAATAAATACATTTATTTTTAAAAAACCCTACAGAATCAACCAACACACCAAAGGGAACATGGACATAGCCTTTTTCTTTTTTTCCCTGTCAATGAGACACTTTTCCTTAGTGGTGCTGCCTTGTAGGCCTCCAGTGTATGAGGAGGCTCTTGGCCCTCATATGACTGCTGAACTGGGGCGGGAGACTGTTATATAGGGACACTCCACTCCAGAGGAGTGCGATGGAAGGTTTAGGGGGTAGAGGGTGGGAGGGCGGGACTGGGAAGGGTGGAAAGAGGACACTATGATGGAGATGTAACCTGAAGCAATAAATAAATAAATTTAAAAAAAAGAAAATAGAAAAAAAGAAAAAAATCAATAAAAAATGATATCCTGCCTCGATGGGTCTCCTGACTAAGTGTGTCCTCCCCAGGGGTGGTAGGGGGTCTGAGTCGTCCACACTCATCATCCTGCTCAGCCTCAGAGTAAGGGCCGGCTGGTCCAGCCCTTCACCCCTCTCCCAACCTGCTGGGGGAGAGACACAGCAATTTCCAGGAAAAACAGCTCTCAACTGTCCCCAAGAATTCAAAAATAGCCCTTCATTTGAGATCTGAAGACTTTCTTGATGCCAATAGCAGTCTATATCTTCAGAAAAAAAGTTTTTCACAAAGGGTTAGAAACCACCGTCCTCTGATACATACATGAGTATACACATATACTTATGACACTAACGTATACCAAATGTATGTCCTGCGGCTTGCTCACTCATTGTGAGTTGTTCTAGGTTTCAGTGCACACTGGTTCCAGTGTGCTCTTTACTGTGAGGAAGCCTATTTCCTTCTCTGATCCAGCCCTTCTACGTGGTGTTCCATGGCACAGCACTAAGGCCACAGTGATTCAGAATTCCACTGACACACCGTTTCCCAGGTTGGGAGGAGTTTCAGGGAAATATGTAGAGAAGGAGTTGATAATAACAGTCATGATTTGTGCCCATACCACTTAGCTTGAACTTGCCATTCAAGCCTTGGTGCCGAATCCGATGGATTTTAGCAGGATTTTTAATTCCGCACAGATGTTGGGCACAACAGGTCATAACTCTGATAATTGCCCTCCTGGGGGTACTACTTTGCACCAGGGATATAACTAGATCCAGAAGTGCTGTTAGGTGTCTTCATATACAAAGAAGTTTGTGAGAGATTGTCTTATAACTTCATATGATTGCTCATGAAGGCCTGCAACAGGGTAAATTATATACAATTAGGCTAATTACTAAAAACATATTAATGAAATCATAGTGTATCTAAGTAAAAAAACAAAAATATTTCATGTGTGTGAGTGTTTTGCCTGCATGTGTGTGCACCATGTTCATACAATACAGTACCTGTGAAGGTTAGAAGGGGACATTGGACCTCCTGGAACCAGAGTTTCAAACAATTGTTAGCCACTGTTTGGGTGCTGGGAATCAAACCTACGTCCTCTAGAACAGTGTTTGCTCTTAACCCCTGAGCCATCTCTTTAGCCCTAAATTTATCTACTTTTAAAATGAATATTCCAAGCATGATTACCTGATTCATGTCTGATAAATTCCAAAATAATGATATAGATAAATGTGTTAACATGGATAAAAAAATTGAGATTATTTTGTAAACAAATGATATCATAGTGACAAAGTTTTAGTGGCCTTTAGAACTAGTGTGGTTTGGTTTTATAATGGAAAGGGGACTCAATTTCAGTTACAAGTCAGTGACGATTTAGAAGAATGATTTTTCACTGAAACTCATCTTCTGCTGAACTCTGTTTGGACCTCTTTCAGTGATACCCATTCCCTCAAATTTTCTGTGTCATCTTTTCCTAATAGGTGAATTTTCGATCCCACTATGAGGATTTGCATACCTGCAACCCCAGCATTCCAAAGACTGAGGTAGAGGGAGTCAATGCATCAGTGGAAACCCATTCTTGCAATCTCAAGTGGCTGTGGCATGGAAAGTCAGCATGAAAGGCCTGTATCACAAAAGATAAGGTTTTTCCTGTAGTAAAGAGGAAGCAATATGAGCTGAAGCATCAGGCTACTCAGAGATGAGCAGGCCACAAGAGAGTAAGAATTGTGTGAACAGTGGCCTATGATTAGCTAACATCAATGAACAATTTTGTAGGAAAAATAATAGCAACAAATATTGATTCTAAGCTGAATCTGACAGTGGAGGCTTCTAATCTTTACTGCTTCTGAGGGTTAGGTAGAAGGATTATGATTTCAAGGCCAGCCTGGGCTTCTGAGTAAGTTACAGGACACACTGTACAGCTGGTTGAGACTGTGTCTTAAAATAAAGAACATACCAGCATGTATAGCAAGTATTGTGCACACTGTGGTCATATAATATGTCTAATTTCAGAAAATCAAAAATCAAAAATATAAATATAAAAAAACATGGGCAGGTAGAAATAAACTTAGGTATAAGATTCACTGAGTCTTGCAACTTTGATTGACTACAAAAGGCAATGGACAGAGATTTTAAAATTTTGTTTCCAGGTTCGATTCTGCTACTAAACATTTAGGTTACTTTAGGCAATAAAACAACTCTCAGGTCTCAGATCTCATTAGGAAAATAAGGAGTTGGACCAGTTGATCTCTGAGGAACTATTCTGATTTCACATTCGATATTATTCTAGGAATCTTCTGATATCACATTCGATATTATTCTAGGAATCTTTTCTTTTACTTGGCTCCATGTTACCCATATTTATTCCTGTGTGATATTAAACAGGAACAGAAAAATGTCATATCATTTGCAGAGCTATTTCCCCAGGATATACTTCACTGCGGAATTTACCTTTCTTTCTCCTCTAGGAATAAGAACATTACCTGAAACAAATGTTCTTTGCCTTGAATGAAGATATTTGTCAGCTGAAGCAGACATTGTACAAACATAGAGGAAAGCAGGTTGTGTTGAATAAGCTGTTTCCTGGACTGCTTGAGATCGGCATCTCCTTCACTGGTTGTTTTTTTTTTTAAATTATTACTTTGATTTTCAAAAGAATGTATTATCACAGCCTGCCTTCCCTTCTACAGAATTCTTCAGTGAAACTGTAAATAAAAGGGATAATTAGAATACTAAGGGAATAGAATGGAAATGAACCAAACAAAAATTAGCACACTGCACTGTTTTCAATCTCATTTTAATCAAGATTGAAGAAATACTCCTGGGAGAAGCTCCAGTGCTGATGGCCTGAGTAGAAGATCTTACAGCCATAGCGAACTTCTCCCAGGTTTTCTAGCAGGGAGGAATTGGAATGCTCAAATCCTAAGGAGAATGAAGAACTTAACCACACAAAACCCAAATGTTGGTCAGTTTGTAATATCAGGGTGCTCTTTCTGAACATGGATGACCATCAATTTGAGAAGCATTGGGAGGGAGTATGGAAAGGTTGGAGGGAAGAGACATGGGAGAATCTGGAGGGAGGTGGCATGGGAGTATTGGAGGGAGGAAAAAGAAGGGGGAAGAAGTGTGAGTATATTTTAATTAAAATATATTAAAAATAAAATAAAATTTAAAAAGAACCATAAATTGGAATGACAAATAAAGACATGGAGAGCTTTTCAGTAGCTCTCAAACAAAGATGTTGAGAGAAGGAAAGAAAACTAGAAGTCCCACATGATCTTTGTGACTTCCTTGTTTAAGCTTCAAGGAATTTTGCGACTTTAGATTTTCAATAACTGTGATGTTTTAGACTCTTCAATCACCTGGGCTAAATCCCTTCCAGGAAGGGCTAACTTGAGTCTTACTATTCACTCTTTATCCTGAGCCAGATGGTTTTTCCAGAAACCAGACAAAGTTCACAGAAAAGTCCTCTGATTCATTCTGCATATTGGAAATCTCTCCCCTTTGAGGCTGCTGATATTTATTACTTTCCATGTTTTTGGATCTTTCAATAAGCCAATTGGAAGATAAATCCAGCTATACAGTTTCTAGCAAATAGCAGATATATGAGGGACATTTTTTGGAAAAATAACTTCTGGTTCTAGTCCTGCCTGGACATTTGGTCTCCAGACTGACTTGGAAGGAAGTTGTCACTCTTTCCCATGAATAAAGAAAAAACAGAGCAAACTGAAAAAATTAGCAGTCCTTCCTGGATCTGTCAGAGAAATAACCTGGAAAGACACTGCACCCAAAAGGGAGATAGGCAAAAACATATCACTATGACTTGTGAGGTAGAAATCTCCTATAGAAGCAGTTTTGGAGTAGAAACCTTAAATTCTGATTGTTGAATGTGTGTAGGCGTTATGCAGATGAGTTTTGAAAGTTAGGAGACTCAGATGGCCAAGTCATAGGGACCCTAGAGTTGTGGGTCTTGCCACTAGGAGATCTGTCAGGATTTAACAGTAAAGGTCGGAGGGAAATAACTTTGTACATCTGCATAGACCACATTGAAATATGTCAAAACAGTCTTTTCTTAACCCAGTCTACCCTCAAAAGAAGACGTCTGGCCAGGAAACTTACACTATTGGGGTATAACTATGAGTCTGGGAGGAGGGAGATGTTTATCTGTAGCCCTACTACCTATGCTGTCTCATGCAAGCGAGGCCTGTTGGAAGAATACAGAAGCACTAGGAAGTGAACAGGGAGAGTCCAGGCTCACCAACATACTGAATTTGAATCAATGCATCAAGATGCTCTTTTTCTTCATGTATTTTCTTACCCTGTCAACAAAGTCTTGTTGAACAGAGTTTTTTTTAAAGGATAGTGTGCTAAACTCAGATTACAAAAAACAAATTGCTTTATTAGAATTAACTAACAAATTAAAATATCACTCACCTGGCTTAAGACACCACTCAAATATTTATAGTGTCCAGTGTCAAACTTTACATGCATAAAACTCAGTGTCAAAATTTGTCCAGTGTCAAACTTTATACACATAAAACTCTATGGGTGTAAAATCCTAAGTGGATCTCCACTGGTTCAGAATTGCCATTGTAAAATATGTGTATAGAATTCACTGAGACATTTGAAGTTTTCCTCAGCTTTAATAAAAAATTACAAGGCATAATGAAAAGCAAGCCGTACTTGATAAGGGGAGAGCATGCATTACAATGAGAGTTAGATAATACTCTTAGAATTTTAGAATTATCAGGAGAGGAATTTTAAACTGATTCCTGTTAAATTCTTAATGGAAAAATCTAGAAATCTATGAGGAAGAAGGATGATGTCGCAGAGGTGGGAATTCTAAGAAGCAATTAAAAAGAGATGCTATATTATTATTTGAAGTGCTGAGAAGAAGCCACTGTGAGTGCTCAGCCATGGATGGGACAGCTATTGGACCCTTCTCCGAAAGGCTCATGTCACATCATAGAAGAGGGAGCAGGAGTGTTAGAACCCCCGAGGATGACAAGGAGTGCTGTGAAATGCTTGAGGACAGGACATGCTCATTGCATACATGAACTCACAGTAGATGCTGTTGCCTACAGAAGGCCTTCCCAGTATAAAACCAGCTAAAAATTGCATCATGGATGGGGTAGGGGCTCCTGAGATTCCGTGCCTAGCTGAGCAGCGCAGCTATTGGCCGTTTATGACTACTGGGGTGGGAGGGTTATTTTTCTTTACGCGTGTGGGCATTGGTAGGGTCCACATGTCCTACTGGGGGATCCCATGTATATATGGGTAGCACTAAGTGGTTGTTGACCCAGAATATAGAAGGAGAATATGAATTTGAGAGGAAGATGTATGAGAGGAGGAGAGAAAGGATGAGGGGTAGATATGAGCCAGATGAACTGTGTGTATATATATGTAAAAATTTCAAAGACTACAAAGAGGAAGTGCTCTAATTTAAAGCACTGAAACGAAACAAAATACCTAGATGGCGTTGATTTGATGGGGATGGAGATGCGGATGGAAGACAGTTCATCTTAGAAGTTTCAAACTAAAAGGAAAAGAGAAAAATAATTAAAAGAAAGACGACAGGTCAGCATATCCAAGGATACAGGATAACTCAAACGGTGTGACATATGAGTACTGGGAAGATGAGAAGAGAGAGAGGCAGAGGAAAGATTTGATGTAAAAATGATTAGATTTTTTTGCAGATTAAGGTCAGACACTAAAGTGCAGTTACAGGAAGCACAGAGAACACTTTGGAGGGTAAAACCAAAGAAATGCTACTAGTAGGCATTATGTTCAAACTTCAGCAAATAAAAGATAAATCGTCCTGACACCAGCCAGAGGGGGAATCTTCTCAATAGAAAAACGCATATGAGAATTTACTTCAGCTTCTCTTCACAAACCATACGAGCAAGAAGCATGGAGTGAAATATATGAAAAATTGACAGAAAAATATGTAAATATACTCCCTGAATGTGTCATTTAGGAAAAAACTTACTTACATTTTGAGTTGGAGGACAGACTCCAGAGCCAGTCAGAAATTCATTTGACTTCTGGGTATATGGTTAGAAAACAAACAAATGTCCCTTTTCACCCTTCCACTCCCTTTATGGTATGATTTTGTGACCATTATTTATTTTTCAAACCCTGTAATTGTAGTGGGCTAGAAGGACTGGTGTGCCACACTGAGCCCTTGAGATCTTGCACATATCTATAAACCCTGTCAAGATCTTGTCTCTACCATGTGGAATGGAGCTTAATCAGCTTGGGTATTCAAATTTATCTCCCCACATGAGAGCCCAGTGAAGGTCGGCAAATTTGCCACCTTAACCCACAGCAGACCTCAGATATATGGAAGATCCCAAGGAGAACCGAGGAACTTGCCAGCCAAACCAAGCCCACATGTGGAGCTAAATAATGAGATGGTTGCTTTAGGGTAGTAAGCCTTGTCGTGTTTTGCTGTGTAGCATAATTGTGATAGATACCTGGCAGTCTCTGCTTTCATCACTTGAGAACTTGGGCAGGAGACAACTTGAAATATAGCCCCTTTTCTCTCTCTTCTTGCCTCTCTACTTCCTTCTCCCTCTTCTTCCCTGTCTTTCTGAGGTCCAAGTCCAGAAAATTACACAGGATAAGCAATCAGTCAAACACTGAGCTGGATTCTCAAACCCTTCCTCTTTTAATTGGCACCAATAAATGCATCGTCTTGTAGGGTTGTTATGAGCTCATATGGTAGGATGCACATGAATGTCACAGAAGAGCTGGGTGCTACTATTTCCTTTTCTAGTGTAAATAAAGCATTATTGATAAGGCTTCTGTGAGGGACTTTTTGCCTCTAATGACTTACTTCTTGGCTTTTTGGGGGGTATAAAGAAAAAGTAACAAATAAAATTTAAACTTCTGCTACCAGAGAATGCTGAAGGTAACAGAAACTGTGAAATGTGATTCTCAGAGTTCAAATCCCTATCTAACTGTTTTCTAGTTGTACAGAATTGAGGCACCTAAATTTTTTTATGATTTAGTTTCTTCTCTTTAATATAATACAAATTATATTGCAATGGTGTGAGAATAAGTGATGTTCCTCTTATGTCACTGGAAGAATTCAGAAACATGTGAGAAGGTTGCTTATTATTTTTATTGTTAGAACAATCCTTGCCTAGAGAGGAGCTGAACTCTTGCTTGCACGGGTTTTGCAGGAGTTTCTGAATTAAGCAAAAGAATTCAGCCACTCCTTAGTAGCCTAAATATCGGTGACCATTTGCTATAGTTAAGCCATCTGGCAGGCAGCTGGTGGATACTCTGAGTCTTTGTAGACTGTCATAGTGAACAACTGATCCAGAAATAACACACTGAAAAGATCCTGAAGGGAGCCAGCCAGGGACGTGGGAGTAATCCATCGCACTGAGAAAGTGGCATTTGTTAGTGTGGACATGGATTGGGCTTTAGCCATTGAACAAATGACTAAAAGTGAAAACAAACAAATAAAGCTAACAACAACAATGCAGTTGTCAATGTGACTAGGTCAAACAATCCATCTAAGGGGAAAGGCTTTTAGCACTTAAAATGGGCAGCAGCAGTGCTGGGAAGAAAGCCCCAGATGTTATTGAAAAGAAACACATACTGTTGATGATACGAAGAGAAGAATACAGAAGAATATAGGCAGAAGATTTTGTATAGTATTAATTGTAGTTGTCTTACAAGTCAGCAGGACTGGAACTAATTTCTCATTTAAGAACTGTATGACTGGGCGCTGGAGAGATGGCTGAGTGATTAAGAGCACTGGCTGTTCTCCCAAAACCCAGGTTCAAATGCTAGCACTCACATGGTAGTTCAAAGCAGTCTGCAATGGCCAGCCGTAGTAGTGCACGCCTTTAATCCCAGAACCCAGGAGGCAGAGGCAGGCGGATCTCTGTGAGTTCAAGGCCAATCTGGTCTACTGAGTAAGTTCCAGGACAGCCAGGGCCACACAAAGAAACCCTGCCCTTGAACCCCCCCCCAAAAAAAAAAAAAGAACCGTATGACTTTAGACAAGTTTCTTTGGACTTCTGAGTTTCACTGTTGTCATTTCTAAGTTATGGACATTCCTCTCTCATAAAGTTAACAAAGGGATTGAATCACTTAAGTGAATGGAAGGCTCAGCTATCACTGACATTTAGTAGGCACTTAACAAGCTAGAAACTGGGAACAACCCAGATGTCCCTCAACAGAAGAATAGATAAAAAAAGCTGTGGTACATTTACACAATGGAATAATACTCAGCCATTAAAAACAAGGAAATCATGCAATTTGCTGCCAAATAGATGGAACTAGAATAGTTCATTCTGAGTGAGCTAACCCACACTCAGAAAGATACAGCTGGCATCTATCACTTATAACTGTATTCTAGCCATATAGTATGGGACAACTACAACCAACAGACTCAAAGGAGCATTAACGTAGACTTTGTTACCTATTAGTGGGACACTTTGCCCTAGAGGAGCTGCCATGTAGGCCCCCAGTACAAGAGGAAGCTCTTAACCCTCATATGACTGCTGAACTGAAGGGGGCCAATATGTAGGGCAACCCACACCAGAGGAGTGGGATAGGTTGGAGAAGGAATGGATGGTAGGAGGGTGAAACCAGGAGGGGTGGAAGGAGGGGACTGTAATGGAGATGTAACTTGAAGTAAAAAATAAACATTTAAAAATGGTATTTGTTGTTGAGTTATTGTTATTAATTTAAAACCACTTGTCAAAATTTTGGTTTTGTCAGAATTTTCTTGAATCATCCTTGACTATGTGTTAGCCTGTCTATCCTTGATGGACTACACAGAACTTTTGACATCTGGGCTTTTGCTATCCACCTAATGAGTTGGATATTACACAGCTTTTTAGCTCCTTCCTGGGCTGACTTTTTTTTTTTTTTTAACTGGGTCTCCATATTAAATTTTCTTGACCATTCAAGGTTTTAATGTTTATTTATTGCTTCAAGTTACATCTCCATTACAGCCCTCTCCCTCCACCCTTCCCAGCCCCACCCTCCTACCCTCTCACCCTTCCCCCCAAATGCATAATTCTTTTTTTTTCAGTCCAACAAATGGTTCTTTCTCTTATAACAATAAATACAATACAAAACAAATGAAATAAATAGGCAACAATTCTGAGAATTATGTGGCTTAGCATAGATTCTCAATGTCCAGTCCATATGTATTTGGCCCCTGACTTTAACATTCTACTATCTAACTATCTCCATGAGTTTAAAGTTCTATATCTAACTCAGCTTTCATACTAACTTGCATCACAATTTTAAAAACATCTTCTTAGATCCAGAACGCCCTCTTGATTCCTAAACAACTCAAAATTTAACTATGAGACTCTAGCTATCTATTCTTCAACCACCTCAGAGACCTGAGAGGGATTAAATATATCTGATTATATAGGAAGTGCAGGGCACTGCAGCTTACAAAACTAAGAAATGACATACCCGTGGCTGCCTCGACAGTTCCCATTTTCTCTCCATACATTACAGCATCAATCTTCAGCTGTTTGGCCCCATTTCTCTGACAGACATTGATTGTAGAGCAGGAATTATGAAAGACTTACCTACCCTGTCTTGGCAGAGCTAAGCTGTCGACTTACCTGCTTCCAAGTTTTGTCCTTTTCGGACAGCAGTCTGTCTACAGTTGAAGCACGGTTTTTTTTGTTTTTGTTTTTGTTTTTTGTTTTTTTTTTTGCCAAGAGATAGGTTCAAGGTTTTAATTTTGTTACATCTTTTCCTTGTCAGTAGATAAGAGATCAAAGAAAGCAAATGACACCAAAGAATCATCTATGGGTGGAGTTAGTGACGAGAAAGTGAGGAGCATGGTCTGTGGGGTCAGCCAGAAGAAAGGGAGGTATTAATAGGCAATATAGTATGAGTACCTATCTAAAAATGAGTAGACAATTTTTATTTGTGATTTTTATGGTGAACTAGGTTAGGTCAGAGTCAAGCTTTTAAGTTAGGGACAGAATTTAAGGGTTGTTAATGTTTAATTTGTGGAGAATTCCCAAAGTAGTTGCATAGTATTTTTCCATTCTTACATCCCACTTGACTCCAACTTTCCTGTATGTTTATTTGCCATTTCTTCACTGTCTGTTGTTTCCACATTCCCACATCTTGTATTAGCCAAGGTCCGGGTTTTCAGACAAAGCCATGTAGGAGAAGGCACTAATTCCTCTAATGCAAGGTCTGAGATTTATATAATTTGCTTCTTCTCTGGCATATGTGTCTTGCAGACTTATGAAGATTTCAAAAAAAATATGAAATGTCCCTTGTGGTGTTCATAGATAAATGCAATAATTAATGATGTATGACTGCTTTTTATTAAAATGCACCATTTCATTTTTTCCAGCTGAGAATGTTTTTATGACATTACTTCAAATCCCAAGACAGGTTTAATGATGAAATGAACCAAATCATAGAAATGGAGATGGTCACAATCCCATTGATCTTTGATTCTTTCTTCTCTACTCTGTTTATAGTGCAAGCTTAGGACTGAACCACCTGCATATTTTGTCCATGGGATATGATAGAGTGTCTTTGTCGTTCAGTGTTTTCCACCATAAAATAATCATATTAGTACTGCTTTTGTAGGGTTGACTTGAGAATCAAATGTGATCATTATGTCACATATATCCATAGATATACATGTTAATTTTATGGAATAAATAATATATTTTATTAGTAGTTTACCTATAAGCAATTAGTTTTGATGAAGGATATGAGGCTTATAATGGGTTGAACTTCAACAACTGAGCTGTTACTCACTAGAAGGGCAAATAGCATAAACTGCCATGACATTTATAAAGACATTCTATGTTGTTCATACATAGCTCAGATATGTCCTGGCAATTCACATGGATGGTCTCAGTGTAAGTATTGTGCAAACCCTGCTTCTATAAATTATCATTTTTATCTCTTTAAGTGCAATTTTAGATCTCTAGGGTGAATGAGTAGTAGCAATGAAAGTGTTGATATTCTGTTCCTAATATTTTTAGTCTAGACAGTGTATTTTTCCGAAGATTATCTTTAGCTATTTAACTTGAAAAAAAAGAGGACATAAATTATCGCAGTTACAATTCTGCTGTGTGTTGGTCCATAAAATCTACTCATGAAGTAATAATCACATTATAGCATACCTGCTTTATCTTAGAAGATAAAGTTCTCAATCTGTGGGCCTTGACTCCTTTGGGGGGTCACATATCAGTTATCCTGCATATTAGATATTTACATTATGATTCATAACAGTAGCAAAGTTGCAATTATAAACTAGAAATGAAATAACTTTATGGTTGGGAGACACTACAACTTGAGGAACTGCATTAAAGGGTAACAGCATTAGGAAGGTTAATAACCACTATATTAGAAGGTTGGTTAAGTCCCAGGAAAACAATTTTTCTTCTGCCCCTAGGAATTTCTAGTTCTGTGGATATGCTGATGTGTAACCACAGTTTATCATGTCTCAGGAAATATCCTATGCTTATATTTCCTACACGATACAAACAAGAACAAAAACCATTTTTTGTCATAGTTACAAACACTAGTTATGATATAGATATACAACATAATACAATTTTGACCCAGTAATAATTTTGAACATTAATCCATGTGCAAAAGATTTCAGTTAGCATCTTTTGGCTAAAACCTCTGAAGTAAAGCAGAAAAATCTAGAAGGCTGTGTGTTTGTTCTTTGGAACATCAGTTCAATAAAGAGTGTCTGCTTTCAAGAGGAGAAAGGATGTGCTGCTAGCTCTTTGGGCACATGTGCTGTCTGCCACCGTTAGAATAGCTGGGGTTTTCTTTGATCATATCATGGGAGAGAGACTGAAAGGAAACCAACCGCCCTTAAAATGCATCGTCTTGTGAGTAATGTAAGGGCAGCAGCTCTGAACTGTTTTTTGTGAAGGCTGTGCTTGTTTTAAGTTTTATGACTTTTTTTCACTCTCATTTGGTGTTTGGTTCATATTTCTGGTTTATCGTCTAGACTTCAGATGGAACTTTCCTTTCTACAGCGGCTTTTAATTTTCTCTGTGGACTCATTGTCATCACAGTGAGTGACTGGAGACTTACCTCTTCCCTGTCTTCAATCTTTACTCCATCCATGGAAGAAGGTGTCACTAGTTTACAAGGGAAAAATTATTGTAAATTACTTTCTCAAAAATCTTACAGCAAGTCAGTGACAAAGCATATATGCCAACTCACGTGTATCTGACTCTAAAATGTGTTCTTTAACCACTCTCCTAGGATTGTTTCCATATATATGACTCTTAGTGATGCCTCTGTCTGTCCTAGATTAACAAGTCTGATATCTAATTGCACACTCTTGATGATTCAGCATATCACTGATTTTGTTTGCACCAGGCCATATCATTCATAAATATGTCATATAATAAAAGAACTCCAAAGATGTTTAGTGCCCAAGAGCCTAAAGAAATGTGGAGAAAACCTGGGCAGAGCCAGAATTATTCTCTTTGTTTTGTTCTAATGAATGATAACACAATTGTGTCAACTTGTTTCTTTTTATTTTTTTTAATTTTAGAACAAAATGATTTACTGTACACAAGCCTCATTGGCTTCTCCTGAGGGTCTTTCTTATCAAATGCTGGACAAGGCTACTGTGATTTCATTTGCCAGATGTGACAGGCCTCAGAAAGGGCATCCCTGACTCTGCACTTAACTCCACTTAACTCTGCAGCCACAGTGTTTGTTGTCACCACTGATGACCATATATGCAGAACTAAAACAGCATGCTGGAGGTGTTAATGTTCAACAGTTGGGCTTCAATAAGCTTAATTTATGTCTAGCTTGAGCATGTAAACTTTCAACTCTGGCCAGATTAGATGGTTTATTATGTGTATAACACTGAATGGTGTTTATGATGCATTAAGTTAATTAACAAGTAAATCTAAACAGTAATTAAATTTTCTGCATTAATGATAAGCATTTCTTGTAAAGAAAACAAAAAAGGATCTCCTTTACCTTTCTGATTCTATTCCCAAGATAGCATAAAGATTTTCTCCTTCAAACTTCCCCTAATCCACCCCATTGTCCCAATCTCCAACACTAGCAGACATTAATGGGGAAAATACCAGATAAGCAGAACAGGGAAATAGATAAGCTAACTGAAGACCCTCACCACTCTTTCCTCTTTTCCAAATACAATCCCCCAAGTCTCATCCATAGTTCTGCAACAGAGATTTAGTCTTCCTTTCCCTTGTCCATATCTCCTGTGGGTCACACATATCATCTCCTACTAGCCTACCTCTCCCAACTTTGTCACTGTATTCTAGCCCCCCAACTCCCACAGGCACCCCCTTCTAACTACTAGGCCACACCTTCCAAAAAGACAGGTAGGCTACCTACAAACCCCCTCTTCTCTCTGTGTGACCCCAGATACAACCGCCCTAGTCATCCGTCCCTAGCTCTGCAGCAGAATACCCTTGGTAGTCTTTCCTGCCTGGCTGCTTTCACCTCCTGTGGATATCGTCAACTTCTAACTTCTCTCCCCTCACTTACCACTTTGTTTTAGAGTCCAACCCCATCAGGTACCCCACACTAACCCAAGGGCTTCTCCTCCCAGAGTAACAAGGAGGTTGAAGGTGGAAGAACCACACTTCTCCTATTGCTCTTGAGATCCAATAACCCCAGTCTTACCCCTAGCTCTGCAGCAGGAAACCTGCTGTGGTCTCTGTAACCGAACTTTTAAATTATTATTTAACACTTATTTATTTATTACTAAATTCACTTATAACAAACACCAACAATTTCTTAACTATTAATCCTATAAATTCCTACAACCCCTTTAACCTATCCACTAAACCTATTGATAATTATAACAACTACTTTCATAACCTTTTAGAATGATACAGTCTCTGGGGCAGGTCCTTAGTCATCAGGAACACAGTCTTTGTTGTAGATTCTTTAACACACTTAGCAGTCCTTTTTCTGGATCTCTCAGATGCAGGTTCGTCAGGGTAAGTTGGTTATTATAGTCTCACCTTAAATAAGGCTTCATGCTTTCTTCTCTGTGGGAGACCCCAGCCTTCTGCAGGCCAACTTACTTCTTTTGAATCAGGAACTCAGCTGCTCTGCCTCAGTCCTTAAAGCCAGGCACAATTTCTTTTAGGCCACTGTTCGGACAGATCAGACCCATCTAGGCAAAAGCTGAGCCACAGGGTTTAGTCCTTGGACTTTTGGTGTCTTGCTCAGGCTTTCTTTGCTCACCGGCTTCTTTCTGCTTCAGGGAGAGAGCTGGCCATCAATGGCCAGCCCTTTTTTCAGCAGGACTCTTGGAGCTCTCTAGCATCAGGGGCCTCTTCCCTTTCTGGGCTCCATGCACTGTCCTTAAATAGGAGGAACTCTGTTTCAGCTTAATTTGGGCTCCGCCCACTTAGCAGCTGAAAACAATGTCAGGCCAGATACTTTGTTTCTTCAAGTCTATTGAGTCTTTCCTGTTTTTCCTGACTTCAACCTTGTTTTTCAGTCTATTAAGTCTTTCCTGTTTTTCCTGACTTCATGCTGATAATGCTCTTCAGGACCCGATTTAAGAGACAGTATCAGAAACTCCTATATATTTTCTAAATCTAATTTATCTAACCCCTACAGGTCTCCCTTTCATCTCTGACCCTGTCCCCATGAGATCACAAAACCTTCTCTAACCTTCTATCCCTCAACTCATTAAAATATCCCATCCTCCAAATACAGTGCTATAAACAAAAAAGACAAGCATGCCATAAAAACAGGCAACATACAGTCATCACACTCTCTGAAAATCTAAAGAGGAGACAGAAACCAAGGAACCAAAACATCCATCCAACTAAAAGAAATCAGCTCTCAGACCTATAATCATCTATCTTGTGTTCTCACTTTTCTTTCCCACCTTGTCAGAGTAAATTTGTATCTCTATGTTGAAGTCCTCCATTGGGGGGGTCAGGAGGTGGAGCTTCAGAGAACACTTGTCCCTTCACCTCTTCAGTCCTCTCAGCCTTAAAAATAGCTGAGTACAATGTCAATGCCACTTGCTGCCATGGTGTTCCCAGGATCTAGTACAGGCCTTCCTCATGGTAGTTATTCACAAGTATCTAGTCAACACCTATAATAATCTATGTTGAGTGTCTGGATCAAAGCATCCATGTCTGCTTCTTATTTCTTATTTCCATAGAATTTGCATAAAGAAGTTCTATTAGGCTGAAGAGACAGCTCACTGGCAAGTAAGGAGTTAAGAGGTTACTGTTCCCTATGACCTAAGTTCAATTCCCAGCACCCACATGGTGACTCATAGTCCTCCATTACTCCAGTTCTCAGGAATCCTAATCATCTTTTCCTGCCTCCACGGGCATCAGGCATGATATACAGACATACATGCAGGTGGAACACTCATACACATGAAAAAAAAAAACTAAAATTGGGGAAAAACAAATTTTGTTTTACTTTTTCATTTGCCACCACCCCCAGTCCCCAGCAGAGGTAATGATGCAACTGTAGAACCTCAGAACTGCTTTTGATAGATGAGGTGAAGTTGTGTTCATAGAATACATAGTCCAGTGTCCATCTCATGGTGCGAACAAGTACGTGATAGCAAATTGTCCTAGTAGCAGTCCTTCATTTATATCTCAGGGAAGATTAGTGCCTGTAAACCTGTACTTAGAAAGTGTGCTTTGAGACGCTCTGCTACAGATAGACCTCTCCTAACACATTTAGCAGCAAGTAGTCGGCTGATGGCTCCTGGCTCCCAAAGAGGAATACACATGAACTGAAATGAAACGTAGCATTGTCAGACGACGTGACCCTCTGGCTGTCTGCTGTCCAGTGTGAGCAACATGGGAGGAAGCAACAGCTGCTTCTAATGCTTCCAGTAATTATGATGGAAGATGATTCAATTCCATGTAGGATCCAGGACCTGAAGGGAGCAATCTGGGCTAAGTCAGCATGTGCCTAATGAAATCATTTAGCTTGGGCTACGGCCTTACCTACCACAAGCTGTGATCTACTGTGCATTAACAAAGCAGCCCTGGGAAGTGATGCTGCTTAGGAAAGAAAATGCTCAGTAAAATTGACTCCTTGTATCCTTGTATCTGGCTTTGCAAACCTGTATGATGCTTCAAGAGACTTATGGACGAAATTGGGAGTACTTGCTCTCTCTGGGCTGAGGAGGAGTTTCTGTCTTTAAGTGGAGATGCTTCATTTCTTAAGGAAACCTTCCTCAAATTAGTGACACTTAGTGCTATGGCAGCATAGGGTACCTATTTTATGGCTTCCCATTGCTCTGTGCTGCTTCTAACAGCCACCAGGAAAAGTGAATCCGGTGGATTCTCAAATGGGTTTCAATTAGATGGCCAATTTGTTAATGTACTACAGTGTGGTTGCGAGTGAAGGGACTCCAGCACATTATTTAGTCCCAGTCTTAGAGCTTGTGTATCTGTCTTTTGCTGGGTGACATTCTTCCCTCCCTTTCCTCCAAGAAGGAAAAAAAAAAAACAACAAAACCGTGAGGTAGATGATCCCTGGGCTATGAGGGATGCTGCAGATGATCACTGTATGATCATCCTTAATAATCCCTTATGTTCCAACACTAGAGGAATGCTAGGAGTTTGTAGAAGAGTGCCAGAAATACCAGAATGAGAGGAAAGTTTCAGTCCCCATGGGCTGTGCCTTGGTGCATCAGGCTATGTCAGCTCTGTCTTAGAGACTACTTCCATTTTGTGGCACCCTTGGCTTTGGCATTTTACCTCTGCTTTGTGGTGCCTCCATCATGATGATTCACTGATACAGAATATCCACCTCGACCCTGATGAAGAAAGGCCGTTGGTTAATTAGTCACTTCAATTTATATCTTTAAAAACAAATGTCACATGATTTGCCTTGGCCGAAGTTCAGGGATAGGGACAGGGATGGCTGATTTCCCAGTTAATAGAACTGAAGTTTGAAAATATAAGTAATGAAAGAGGCCAGACATGTAAAACAGAGTGACTTCTCTTTCAAAGTAAATTGTCTGCTTATTGCACTGAATGTGATTAAATCGTCTGATTGTTCTGGCTTCATGCAGACAGCATACCATAATCGTATGTGTCAGGCTAATGAACATTGAAGCAAATCAATGAAGCAGCTGTTTCCAGTGAAGTAAACAGCAAAGCATCATGTAAATGACAATTCTTACACAACACCAGATGATATCCTCCCTCATTCTCAGTGGCAGCTGAGCAATGAGACTGTAGGAGTTACCATTGCCTGGCTTTTGATGAGACTCTACTGGGAGAATCCTCTGTGGAGCCGCTCAGGAAGTTCAGCGGTCAAAGTTAACTTCATTCTTTAATGTGCCTGCAGCATACTTACCTCAAGTAGCAGAAATGCCATAGTCTAGGTTTGTGCCAGGATCCTGGACAAGAGGTTTAAATGCCTGTCTAAAGGATAAAAGTTTTTAAAAGTTATAAAGCCTGCTCATATGTTTACATAAAATATACATCCTTTTCTCTTTAGATAAACAATTACCTATTACTCTGGAATACCAGACCTAAACTGAATATTATTGGATTTGTCAAAACTCTGTGTTGAACATTTCATGATGCACAGTTCCTTGGCTCCTGGCCCCCCTGTGAGAGGTTGTCTTATTGTTTTTGTATGTCTAACTTCTTTCCACATGAGGGTAAATACCCAAGTTTGTACTTCTAAGTTCTGCCTAAACACTGACAGTCATTCTCCCTCTCCGATCTTTGGGTTTGTGCATTCTTTTCGGTAGGGGAGACCAGTTCTGGATAAATGAAGGAGAAGCCAGCTATGGCAGTCAGTTCCTCTTAGCACATAGGGTGCAACATGGCTAGAAAATGGTCTTGCTTCTCTCACAGCGGTAAAGAATTTGTCTTAAAACCAAATTTAATGTACTTCAGCTTTTCTTTTTCAGATGCTTCCCATTGGTTCACTTCCTGTTTCACTGCATCATTAGCTCTTTGTCAACTCTTTGTGAGACTCAGCATCCTTCAAGTTTCTTGCAACTACAGATTGATTATAGCACACAGCACTCCTCTTCCTTATATAACTGCTTAAGGGCAGAGGTTTTAAGGCAGATTCGTGATTTCCCAGTTACATAGCTTTTCAGACTAAGAGTCTCTGTCCACAATGAAAAGAGTGAAGATTAAATGACAAAGAGATATAGTGATATTTCAACAAATTTTCCATTGGTGTAACAAAATACCCACAGATAACCAACTTATACGGTTTATTGTGCTTCACAGCTTCAGAGGTTTCAGTCCGTACTGGAGTCTGTGGGAAGATAGAACATCATGATGTGATTTTGTGGCTAAAGATACTTTTCATGACACATGGCAGCCTAAGAGAACGAAGTGGAGAGAGGAGAGGAACAGGGAGAGGAAAAAGGGGAGAAGGGAAGAGGGTGTATGGAGGGAAGAGAGGAGTGAAGGAGTACGAAAAGAATGGTAGATGGTGGGAGCAAAGGCCAGATTCCATTTTTCTTTTCCAAGGCACATCTCCAGTGACTTAACTACTTTCCATAAGACTCCACCTTCTAAAGATTTCTTCACCTCTCTGTAATGCCACAGTCTGACAATGAATTCATTAACATACAGACTTGAGCAACATTCAGGATTCAAACTATAACATGCTAAGTAATGTCACTAATAGCTCTTAGAAGCAAAGCTTTATCAATTTACTTATTGGTAAATATTGAAGATGAAGATAAGGTTTCAAGACTCTCTGAACTTGGAATGTTGCTTTGTATGTGACAAGTCACTGTACAACCAAAGGACAATGACTGAATCTGTACATGCCTGTTTCTGCAACTATAAAGTGGAGGTAATAAGTTATTTCTTTAGGTTGTTGATAAGATTAAACAATACAATGCAGTAAAAGTACTTAGACATATATGCACAGCAGTCAGTGTAATTATAGGACACCCTCCTTCTCTTGAATGGCTAATATTAATCTTCCATTTGTTGAGCAGAACACAGATCTCTTTTAGAGGTTGACTCAGAGCATTTCATGCACCTCTCTGTTCAAAACTTTTCACTCTTCACAATGGAATCTTAATCAGTCAAAAGATTGAAGCACAGCTGAATTTAAGGACCTAGCACAGAAGCTTACAAACATCTGTTGAGCTGCAATCTACATTGTAGCTACAAAATCTTATTTTGATAAACTTGCTGTCACTTCATTTTATTCAAGCCGTTGTCTACTTTTATTAAGGCTGAGTTAATTTTACCCTAATATTCAAAATAATTTTATAAGGACATTAAAACAATGTTGGTGAAGGGACTGACCTATAAATTCTTTATACTTGACCAGGGATTCTGTGATCTGCTAGCTTCATGAGCTATATTTTATGAAAAGTCTTGCTTCTGTTGTAATGATGGGAGCCTATACGACTTATCCACATGGCTCTCCAATTTTATTTGTTAACTCCTTGGAAAACAGGGTTGAGTATTTTCCTTGGCCTTGAGAGTTTAGTATGAATCCAGTGAAGGGGCCAACTCGACACCCTCGCCAGAGTGGGGAGCACCCAGAAAGTATAAATTTGTTTATTTAAGACTATAACAAGTGAACTTAAGTTATTTAAGCCAAATCACAGTGAACTAGGCTGAATTAGTAATGAAAGATTTTTTTCTTCATTTTTGTTTGTATTCCAGATGTTTCTTCCAAATCTCAAGGAAAAGTACATGTACCATATGCCAATGAGTTGCCTGCCCATAATAGATATTTTGCAAAACTGGATTATAAATAGGATACCTATAGTTTACAAATACAGCTTATTCTATTCTCCAGTTTTTCTGTTAAACATGGAATCTAATAACTTTATTTAAAAGTAAGACTAATGGTAACATTAAGATAGATGGAGAAGCTGAATCCTAGGATATCAACAACCCTTGTTCAAACCACAACTCATATGATTTATTGGTGATATAAATGGAATAAAAGTCAAGGTGCTCTGACATCAATGCCAATCCAGTATCTATCTCTCTCTCTCTCTCTTTGTGTGTGTGTGTGTGTGTGTCCATGTATGTCTGGTGGTATGTAAATGAATGTGAATGTGCAAATGTCACAGGTTGCTTGTATAGGTCAGACCACAACTTCTCGGAGTTTGTTCTCATCTCCCATCTTCTTTTTGAGGCAAGATTGATCTTGTTGCTTCTGTTATTTGTCAGTATGCCCCAGGTTATCTGACTCAGTAGCTTCGGGTGATTCTTCTACCTCCACCTTTCCATCTACCATTCCTCCGAAGGAGTTCTGGGGTTATAGATTCAGGTACATGATCTAGCTTCACACATGGGCTCCAGGTTCTGAACCCAGGTCACCAGGCTTCTGGGGCTAGCAACTTTAACTGCAGATCCATCTATCTAGCCCCAATCTAGTGTGTGTGTGTGTGTGTGTGTGTGTGTGTGTGTGTGTGTGTGAGAGAGAGAGAGAGAGAGAGGGAGGGAGGGAGGGAGGGAGGGAGGGAGGGAAGGAGGGAAGGAGGGAGGGAGGATAGTCAAAACCCATTTTGTGATATATTAGGTTTCTTTTGAGTTCTCCTACTTCATTGGGTGTCTTGGCACCATCTGAGACCTTACTAAATGAATCAATGGAAGGAATACTTTTGGCAATGTCTCAGTAGATATCACATAGTTTAGAGAAAGAAGAAGCAGACTTTAGAGTTGCCTCTCAACTTTATTCATAGTTTCTAAGAATTGTCTGTTTTGACTGATAGAAAGCCAACCAAATACAATAATGTTTGTGGCTCAGAAACATTTGGGAGAACTAATACATGTCTGGTCAGTGGACTTCTCCATTGTCTCCTAAATCAAAAGAAAAAAAAACCCTAAAAACCGAGACACTAGAAAGCTCACTAATAGGTCTACTCAACCATTCAAAAAGCTCCCCGGGGCTTAAAATAATAAAGGAAAATACTAGCCTGCAGATAATCGTCTAATTATCAGTTTAAAAATGGTTCATTTCTAGACAATTCTGAAAAGCTCTCTAAAGCCCTTTCAACTGTGCTTATTATCCAAAGAACACATTGCTAAGAGATGTCCCTGACTCTTTGTTCTTCTGATCTCTCTGAGCTGGGTAGACATGAGAAATGATGGAAGACATCTCACTTCTTGAAAGTAGCATCAGGATTAATTAAAAACAAAACAAAACAAAACAAAACAACAACAACAAAAAAAAACCAAAACAAAACAAATGGGAATGGAAAGATAGCTCAAACAGTAAATGCTTGCTACATTGACTCGAGTTTAGACCCTTAGCACCCACATTAAAAATAAAAATCATATGCATGGTTCCTGCTACACACCTGTAATCTCATCACTAGGGAGGTCAACAGGAGTATTCCAAATCAGTATGTCCTGGGTTAGTTGAGTGACTCTTAGAAAGTAAGCTGAGAGAGTTATTGAGGAAGACATGTTAAGTTGACCATGGGCTTTGACGTATGTGGACACACACAAAGACACAAATACAAAAACAAACACACACAGACACACACACACACACACACACACACTCACTTGTGCACACATACCATAAATAAGTAAACAAAATAGTTTTCTTTTGTGTATAAAAGCTAAAGATTTTAGCAAATAAATAAAAACATTTATTTTCCCCTATTAGAAGTTGTGTCAACAGAAATAAGTGTTCTGAAATAATTCTGTAATTAGTAGCAGAAGATATTCAAATATTCTCTGTCCAAGACATGCTCACATTGATGGCCACCCAAACCCTTATCAAGTAATCATTGAACAGGTTTTTTTTTCCCTTTCTCTAATTCCAGTACACATTCTGATGTAGAAAAAAGAATGAAACTCCACTGTTTTTGGATAACATGAAAAGAAGGCAGATGGGTTTTATTCATAGATTCTAAAAAGGATTAGGCATCTTGGATGATCAGTACAAAGATAAGTAATACAGTTTTAATTACAGGCCTATGAATGTTTTAAAATTCTTCAAGAGGACAGCGGATCAAATTTGTAGCTAATTAATTAATGACATTCTAGGTTGCTATGTTTTCTCTTTTTGGGTTACAGAATCATATATAATTATTCCATGAAATTACAGTTGTAGAAACCTTAAAAATAACACCCCTCAGCACGTCCTCATGGGCCAAGATTATTTTTCCCAGGTTTTCCCACAGATCTTACCATCCTTCATCAGTTCTCCAGGAAGGGCAGCTTGCGAGGATCTGAACCTCACAACTGCACTTGTGCTCAGACATTGGCCCTAGAGCACATTATTTTCCTTAAAGTTGTCTGAATATGACATATGAAGAACATTTCTCAGCTCATATAAAGATATGAAAGAAGAGAGCCTGCCCAAACTCCCACCATTTGCTCAGCTCCCACACTGACAAACATCCTAGGCTTCTTTATGAAGTCAGCATCAGTCAAAAGAGAGTCAGAACTGATCAAGGTCCTGAGAATAAGAAACTAAGTGCTCATCCCTAGAGGGGGCATCTGTATTATTGTCACCATAAACAAGGCTCAGGGGCAAGTTGGAAGAGGAGGCAGAAAGAGTATAGGAGCTGGTAGATGGGGAGGAAGGCTGTGAAGGATGCCTTCTAGATATGACATAACACACTCATGAAATCACAGTATCTGTGGTTACCTGTTATAAGCCTGCACAGGGACAAACCAGGCACCATTCCAGCACAGGTTGAGTCCGTGAGCTTCAAGCTCCACCTCTTACTGAGGGGTTCTTGGTAGGGGACTGATTGTCCCTCTCATGCTGGAGGGACAATCATTTGTTTCTGAGGATGTGGCCATTGGTAGGTTTATAAATGTTCTAGAAGATGGCCCCATATCCATGCACATATGGGCAACTATAAAAGGATATGAAGTTGGAAAGGAGGAGGGGCCTGTTGAGGGATATGGAGGGAGTTGGAGAAGGGAAATAAGAAGTATATATCCAATCCACTAAATATACACTTGGAATTCTTAAAAAAGTCTTCAACTAAGAAAATATAAGAGAAATAAGTCAGTATAGATGAGGGTATGTGTCCTGGTCAACTGAACCTCCTTTAGAAGTTCATTCAGAAATCATTGCTGTAGATTCCATGATAGTGGTTTTTGGTTGAACTATTCTGGGGCCCAGGGGATATTTGAGAATATCTACTAGTACAGTTGGTGGAAGGCAGGGATGCTGTCAAGTATTCTACAATGAGTAGGGTAGCCTTCTGTGATAAAAAGTGATTCAGCCCTTGTGGGCTAACATTTGAGAATCCCTTCTTAAGAGGAATGAAACTAATTCCCAGTGCTCTGGTGACTGGCTGACCTTCTGGGCTGTGAAGACAGTGGCAGTCTCATTGCTTTTACTTGTTCAAGCTAAATATTTGTAAATTGATTAAATGTGGTAATTGGTTTGTAATTACATTTGTAATTAGTTCCACTGTTGTTCTTAAGGTGCAGTCCCCAGAGTCCCTCCTTGAAACACCCTTTAATTTATCACAGTATTGTTCATAATTACAAATTCAAACTTTCAAAATCTCCCATATCTGCCCCAACTGTGTTTAACATGAAGTCTAGGGCAGAGACTTGCCAAGGAAATACTTATGAGGGGATAAATGGATCAAAGATATAGTCAGTAAGGAAAGTAGAAAGAATAGGAAACATGTAGTCAGAAAATCTCCTAATGAGGCACATTTTCTCATGCATATTTAAAAAAGTCAGATATTTTATTTGCAAACATTGGGTAAATGGCAGAAGTCATGGATAAATTGCAATACCCGAAGCTCCCAGTTGAGGGAGCCCAGTCACTAATGCAAAGTCCTTCAAAAACTTTGATAGAAAAGGAAATGCTGTTTTCTCTCTTTTGGTATGTTCATATCAGCCATATGTTGGAAATTTAAAACAATTTCACTATGATTTTGCAGTTCTAGAACAATGTAGAAATCCTGTGTGTTTCCTTTAGGTATAATCACTTATCACACTTTAGATTCCAGAGTGGAGCAAGGAGGTGGGAGGTGGGAGAGTAAAGGAGCCCTCTGGCTCTTTGAGAGTTAGTTCAATGTGGGATGATTCTAAATAGATAAGTTCATAAACTATGTGTCACAGAGAAGATGATGCCAGAGTAAATCCTCCTCCTCTACTTCCTGATATTACTTCCACAAAATAGGCATTTGCCTAAAGTTACTACTGGTCAGTGGTAGGGCTTGAAAATACCTTTTTTTTTTTTTTTTTTTTTTTTTTAGATCGTGGATAGTAAACCTTCTTAAAGACATCCACTCGAAGCCTATCAAGGAGACCATGAATAAACTCTAAGGGGCAGCATCTCTCTTTAGAGCAATTACCAGGTATGGAATGGCCTGAGTCAGTTCTTTCTACAAGCCTCCATTGACCAGGGAGTGGTGGCCTTGTTATTGTCTCTATGCTGTTGTCTCCTTGTAGAGTATCTTGCCTATGTGTGTAGTGCTGTGATCTCAGTGAGTTTCCCATATGAGATTTGAAGGCTTGCCTATCATTCTATCTCTGGAAACACTGAGAGGTTACTCAATGCTAATTACCAGATACCACCAAGTGTGTCATACATAATTAAGTAGTCAGCTTTGTGATTTCCCTGCTCACCACTGCAAGCCAGTTTACCTGTGACTCAGTTTATCTTCAGTGAATTCTAAATTCTCCAAGATCAGTTTTTTATCTGAAGAAACATTGACACAGAAGAATAAACATGGAATACTGTATCACAAACTTGGATATGAGTCCCTGTTTCCCAGATTAATGTCCAACATTTCTTATGTTCATGACCTCTACATGCTATATTTTTCTCAGATAAGAAAAGTTTTTACCTATGCACTTATGAAGAAAAAATACACAGAAAATCACCTTATACTTGCTAAATGGCATACAGCTATTTATATATGTTATCCCACATGGATGGTGTTTAAAATATATCAGTTTAATACTAATATGAAGTTGGTGCAAATTAAAGAGGTTAAATCATTCTGAATGTGGTTTGGGGAAACAACTGTGAGGTTATAGACTGATGACGTGATGGATTGACCTATATGGGACCATCATAACATGCGTGTGGGGACTGCAGTTAAGTGTAGAGGGCTTATGGGAAATCAGGGGACATTTACCACCACCACCCAGCCATCTCAAGGAGAATAGAGGCAGAGATTATTCAGGAAATAAAAAGTTTCACCAAATATATTCAAAAGGGTTTATTTGTATTAGGTATTATCTTTAATGAGGCAAGTTAGAACTAACAAAGTATGCAAATGCTATAATTGAGCTATTTATATAGCTGACAGTGAAACAAGATAACAGGAAAAAATAAAACAATGCAGGAATTTCTCAATCCCGAGATTTTTTAAAAAATAAGCAACAGAGAGAAATGACTTCTTGGTTTGATCTCAGGTAGTTTGACCTGTCCAAACATCAGCTTCCTAATTTGTACAGCAAGGTGGTTTATGAAATGATCTTTAATAAGCTCCCAAGCTGATATCATTTTCAAGTTTTATTATTTAGAATTTCTCATAAGTAATATTGCTTCAATTCTTTACCTGTGCTGAAAATAAAAGGGAAAATCACTGCTTTTATGCCACAGTCTTATGTAAGCCATGCTTCAATTAGAGATCTCTAGGAATTATTGGGGGCTGGGTATGGATTTGTCCAAGTCCACAACAGAGTGTACTATGAAAATTTTTAACCCTCATCTGGTTTAGAGTGAAGGGCACACTGAATCTGGTAGTCTGTATTTTCTTTCTTAAAAAGCACTCTCAGGGAATTGAGCTCCTACATCTGTTGTGGGGTCTCCAGATAGCTTGGATCATGGAAGAGAGCACTATAAATAGAGAATTTTTCTACTGGCTGAGTGACATCTGGCATCTTAATAAGGCATAATTCCTCAGGGTTGTTGATATGTGATGTACAGGTAACAGTGTGCCAGGTAATCTCAGACTTGGCAAAGGTCAGGGGAATCAGGAGTCATCTGACCCTGACCAACTCGGTATTCACTGAAAGGACAGAGGGCAGTCTGAGGGATAGTCTTTTTTTTTCAACTGAAAATCTCAAGAGAGGAAGATTCCTGTTCATTCTCCACCCCTCTCTCTCCCTGCTTTTCCTCCTGGTTCCAGTGGCCTCTGACCGTTGCCCTCTTTTGTCCCTTCCTGGGCAGAATAACTTTTTTTTTTTTTTTTTGTAAATTTTTTTTCAGCTTTTTATCTATGTTTCTTCTGATCTGTTCCTCATGAATGAATTTTATGCTTTGCTTCTTTATGGCTTAAAATCATTTTTCAACTGTTCTAACCTCTTTAACACTTCAGTTCTCACTTAAGCGCTCTGCCTTTCAAGAGCATTGTCTTTGAAACAGGCTTCAAGTGACTATTTTGGAAGTCAAATACTGAATAGTGACACTTTGCTTCTCTGCTTCCCTCCTCTGACAATCCTGATTCTTCCTAAGGCAATGTCTGTCTCTACTGAATAGCAGCTAGTACAAAGGAAAAAAAAATGAAGAAGAAGAAGAAAAGGAAAGCGTGGACACATATTTGAAAGCTTTTTCTCACAGTCAAGCTGCCAGGCTGTTCTTACTGACACACAATTCACTGATTCTGACAGGTACCTTTCTTCATTTTCTTATGTATTGAATCCATTTAAATTGTATAAAATAATGTTTTTATGTACATATTTACAGTGACATCATTACTGCATTTAGGCAAATTAACTTATCCATCACCTCCCGTAGTTGCCTTTTTGTATGTAGATGGCAAAGGCACCTGAAATCTATGTACTTAGAAAAGTTTATATATATATATATATATATATATATATATATATATGGAATATAAAATGAATAATGGTAAGGCTTAGGCTGTAAATTCTATTTGTAGCTTTGGACATCCCACACCACTCCAAGTTTGTAACCTTTATCTATTGTTCTTTGTTTTTTGACCTCTTCCCAGTCCCAGTCCATGGTAATCACAGCTTCACTCTGTACTTTTCCTCTTTGTATTCTATGTACATGTAAAGTGATGCAGGCCTTTGCGTTCTGTGTCTGGATTACCTCATAGCACAATGAATGTCCTTTAAGCTCATCCATTTTGTTACAAAGGGTAATTCCTGTTTTCAAAGACTGAATAGCATTCCAGAATGTATAGATACACCTTATTTGTCTATCTATTGGCCACAGTAACTTAGGTTGTTCCTATACCTTCACTGTTGTAAACAATGCTACAAATGGATATGGGAAAATAGATGTATGTCCCTTGAGGGTGCTGATTTCATGGACATGTGTTAGTAGGATGACTGGTCACAAGTCGCTCTATTTTTCGTGGTTTGAAGAACCCATACTCTGTGATTTATACTGATGGTGCTAATTGATTATCTTACCAAAGTAAAACCGGGGTTTCCTTTTCTTTGTAACCTCAATGACACCTCTATCTCCTGTTTCCTTGATAGCGGCCACTCTAACAGCTATGAAAAGGTATCTCATTGTATCTTTGACTTGCATTTCTTCAGTAATTATTGATGAGCAAGATTACAAATACATGAGAGGTATTTTCATATCTCTTTTGTAAAAAATGTTTACTTAGGGTGCTTGTTTGTCATTTTTCATGCTATAGATTAAACCCAGGGCCCACAGAGAGTTTTCTACCACTGATATGTAGCCTAGTTCATTTAAATATGAATTTTACTATTGAGTTGTATGGATTCTTTATAAAATTTACATATTATCCACTTATCAAATATATGGTTTTCAAATGTGACACATAATTTTTGAGGTCCCACTGGGTGAAAGGATGTTAAAAGGTCTTCAAAGAAAAAGTCACATATACTGTTCAAGAAGTTAATTTTACACACACACACACACACAGCTAGAAGGCTGGTAATAGAAGAGATATTTATTTCTGGAAAACTGAATGAGAAGTAAGATTCAAAAGTAATTAAACTTTGATTCCCTTTTACTTAAATAAATTTCACAGTACATCTGTGAAACAAAAGTATCTGCTGGCTCATTTTATAAATAATTTCTTTTCACATGTTAACTTTGCTTAAGACAAATTATTTTCATAAAATGTGCATGACAAATATATGTTTTCTATGTTAAATCTTATACTTCATCCTTAGAAAAAGTTGAGGGACACAAGCATCAGGGTAATGTGTTACCTTTAAAATAATCACTGCATTACTGATAAAAGTGATGGTAAATTATTTCAGTAAAATGTACATTAGTCATATATCTTTGAAATATCATTGAAAATAAGTTTTTTCCAACTGATTTTCAGTTTTGTTTGGAACTCTCACTATCTACATCAGTGCTATTATGTCTATGGCTGTACTGACAAAACAACTCAAACTTGAACTTGGACCTAGTCCCAGAATATGATCTCAGTTCTTTTCCAGATAATTTAATCATTGAACAGGTTCAGGAATATCTGAAGTCCCCTTTTATAATCAGAAATATCTTTTTGCATATAATAAAGTAGATTTACCATTTGTAGCTAATAAGCTATTCTAATATCAAATATTTCAATCTTGTGATGGAGATGTAAACTTTTAATAAATAAACCTTAAAAATAAATATGACTGGATAATTAATTATAGAATACATATAACTCAAACCATTGCTATAAATATAATGCAATTCAATGTTAGAAGTGGACATAAAAGCACAGATTCATGAGGCAAGACATTCATTTATAGAACAAGTTCTAACTGAAGTCTAATGGGCTTTTCGGCAGCAGGGACGAGCTAAGGAACTGAACAGATTCTGTTCTTGTGGAGATTATGAAAATAAGGAAGCAGTCAAGGAACTGCTTTATAGTCCTCAGTGAAAAGAGTATTTTTGCAACATTCTCTTAGAGTTTTACTTTATTCTTTCCAGTTCAGTTTTTCATGGCCAAAAACTGTCAAACGATTGCTTCCTGATGCACATGTGTGGATTTTTAAATTTGATAAGTGAATTTTTTTCTGGAACTTGAGTCAATAAGTGTATTGAATTAGCATCTGTCTGTTCATACTCCAGTAATTGAAAAAAAATATGGGGCTTAATTGACAGGTACAATATTTTACAGAGATGCATTTTTCTTGCCTTGTTGCACCCAGAAACACGAACATGCCTACCTTCAAGAACTTAAGAGTTTAGTAGCAAAGAAACAAACTACTTGAATGCCATACCATTTAGATATTTTCTTGTATATGTACAATAAATGTCTAGTAAAAGTATAATATACATACAAGTAAATATATGAACCACAAAATACGTCATAAATATGTGAAATATATTTATGTTTATTTTCTTTCTAGTGTGTAATAGAGTGAAAATACCTTTCTTTTTACTCACTCTAGGATCATGGCAGAGTTACTCTTGTAACAAAAGATGAGTTTACATAAGATCACTTGCATTTACTCAAATTTTATATAATATGTAAACTTTTGCAAGGAAATAAATTTGTAGAAATAGTTATAAAATATGATTCATGCTTTATTGATTAATGAAGTCATGGGTCAGCATGGTGGGTCATGGAATAGGATCTAGTCATTCTGATAGGAAATGTAGCTAGAACAATGCCCAGACTTTTGTCTTTCATTCTTCTTTTTCAGATACAAGAACTTCTCTCTTTCATGGACAAGAAAGGTAGGTTAATATCATGGTTTTATGTCCCATTTCACAGGAGGTCAGAAAATCCTTTCTACATTTATAATCCTGTTTTATTGTGGGGCTTTCACAGACCTATCTGCAGTATAAATAAGGCACAGAGACTTCTATATAGTTTAAAGATGTTGGCCTTTAGCTGGAGCAATCTCTCAGCTAGCTTCTAACTTAATCTGACTTTCCAATCTCTGTCCCCACTACATGGCTGCTCTTTACTTTCGTGTTCCGCTCTGATCTCCCTTCTGTTCCCTTCTGTGTTTGCCGTGCATCTCCTACTTCTGCTTGTGTCTCCTTCCCTGCATTCTTCCCTCTGTCCAGAAGTTTCATCCTCATTATTTTGCCCCAGATATTGGTCATTAGCTCTTTATTACAACCAACCATCAGCAAGATAACAACCTGATACATCTATTAAATTGTCTTATGCATAGAGGGCTGTTTGATCTTCGTGCTTTTGAGCAGGTTTGGAAGAACAAGTATTTACAAATATGAAACCTGGTGATGGGCTATAGAAATGACAATACCAAAACCCTGCAAGCACTTAGCTCTCTGCCAGTACAGAATTAACAACTGAAAATACAGTGGCATACCATCAGACAAAATAAGTAAAGTAACACGAACATCATCTCCTTTTAGTTCAAGAAATAGCTTTATATCTAAGATTAATAAACTATATGCAATAAGACCAATTATAACTATCAGATAAGAATTACATTCACATTGTACAGTCCATTTCTATTTGACAACCTTGGAGAAAGTACTCAACTAACTATCCTATCTTGGCAAATCCAAAGTTCTGTACCTAAGTAATTTTCTTATCATCATTTAAGCTTTCACATCCTCTAACCATAATTCATAACTTGCATTTACCAACTTTAAAGCATCTTTTTAGATACTCAAACCTTTTCTTAAATCCTAAACAACTTAAGTTTTTATGTCTTTAATTTTTATAAACTTCCTATCTCTTTGTGAATTTTATTTTTTGAATCTGATAATAAGGGAAAGTGTAAGAGTATAATTATCTAGTCTTCAAACCCATCAGATATCTGAGAAGGAAAAATTTTATCTGAGTAAACAGGAGTGCAGAGCAAGCAGATTCCAAATCTAAAGAAATAACAGAGACTTACTGATTACTTGGACAGTCACGCAAGGTTCCTCTGTGTTGGTGGGGTATCCATCTTTGGTCACCAGGCCCAGAAGATCTGATAGAATTTTCTGTGAAGCATGAATTTTGAAAGATTGCTTTACCTTGTCTCAGCAAACTGGAGGAAATAGACTTCCCAGTTTTCTGCTTGTCCATAGTTTGGACAGTGTGCTTTCAGCAGTTGAGGTACAGAGTAGTGTTTTTCCCAGTGGCTAAACTTTACCACATTTGAAGCAAATTCCAGGTAGAGGCTCTTTGGTCCCCATCATCTTCTTTAGAGGAAAATAGGGATGCTGTCAGGAGCTGATGTGTCTCTCTGTCAGCAAAGCTTTTATTATTAAAACATCTTCAATGCTATATTCTGTAGATCTCTGAAGTGTTTGAAGACCACCTATATAAGGTATATCTAAATATACAAGTATTGTTTGTTCCTGGCTATTTATTTTCTGCTTAACTTCGAAAACATATACAGGAGGCTAAATAAAGCTTATTTCTGTAATTAACTGAACTAGTATGTATTTAAACTAGTATGTAATTAACTAACCATAATATGACTATGAGTTTGATTATTATAGGACACTGACTTTTAGCTTGCACTTCTTAATGATCCTAAACAGTTTATAATAGTAAACTCAGGGAGTCTTGTGGAAGAACTAGGAAAAGGTTTGAGGGAGCTTGAGGGATCAAGGATACAGCAAGAAGACCTACATAGTCAATTAACTCAAACACAGGAGAACTCATAGAGACTGAATCACCAACCAAAGAATATGCATGGACTAGTCCTAGGACCTCTACACATATGAAGTTGATGGGGCCCTTGGTCCTTAAATGGATCCCTTAACAACTGGAGTGGGTACTCTCTCTGACTTGGATTCTGTTGCCTCTCTGTGGATCCCATTTTCCTAGCAGGGCTGTCTTGTCTTGTCTCAGTGGAAGAGGAGGCACTTAGTCCTGATGTGATTTGATGTGCCAGAATGGATTAGTAGCAGGCAAGGGTAGGGTATGGGAGAAGTGGTTGGCAGGGTGAGATTGGGAGGAGAAGAGGGAGGGGGTTGCAATTGAGATGTAAAATAAAGAAATAAGTAAATTAATGAAAAAAAAATAGTAGCTTTAGCTGGAGAAGATGGCTCAGAGGTTAAGAGCACTGGCTGCTTTTCCTGAGGTCCTGAGTTCAATTCCCAGCAACCACATGGTGGCTCATAACCATGTATAATGAGATCTGGTGCCCTCTTCTGGCCTGCAGGTATACATGCAAACAGAACATTGTATGCATAATAAATAAATGAAATCTTAAAAAAAATAGTAGCTTTAAAAATCTAGGACTAAGATTTTCTTTATTTTTTTTTGATATCGAGACATATCAGCTCCTGACAGCACCCCCTATTCTACTCCAAGTAGAAGATAAGCATCGAAGAATCTCCAGTGTGAGATGGTTGAATTAGTGGCAAGCCTATCTCTTGGCATGAAAAAACCCCTTGCTCCAACTGCAGACAGACTGCTGTCCAAAAAAGACAAAACTTGGTAGCAGGGAAGTCGACAGCCTAGCTCTGCCAAGACAGGGTTGGTAAGTCCTTCATAATCTCTGTTCTACAACAAATGTCTGTCAGAGAAACAGGACCCAAAGGCTGAAGACTGATGCAGGAATGTATGGAGAGAAAATGGGAACTGTCCAGGCAGTCACTGGTATGTCATTTCTTAGTTTTGGAAGCTGCAGGCCCTGCAATTCCTATATAAGCAGATATATTTATCCCTCTCAGGTCTCTGAGGTGGTTGAAGAATAGACAGCTAGAGTCTCATAGTTAAATTTTGAGTTGTTTAGGAATCAAGAGGGTGTTATAGATCTAAGAAGATACTCTTAAAAGTGTGTTGCAAGTTAGTATGAATGTTGAGTCAGACATAGACCTTTAAACTCATGGAGATGGTTAGATAGTAGAATGTTAAAGTCAGGGGCCAAATATGTATAAACTGGACATTGGGAAGGTATACTGGGCATTTAACTCTCATAAGTGTGGCATCTTTATATCTGTTGTTTTGTATAGTATTTACTGTTATAAGAGAAGGAACCATCTGTTGGACTGAAAGGGGAAACTGCTGGGGGGAAGAGGGTGGAAGGGTGGGATAGGAAGGGGGAATAGGGAAGGGTTTGTGACTGAGATGTAACTTGAAGAAAAAAAAATAAAGTAAAAAAAATCTAGGACTATATACTACATTTTTAAAAAATTTTTGAGACAGGATTTCTTTCTGTAGTATACACTATACTTTTAAATGAGTTTCATATCCACATATACCTTGAGCAAGTGTTGAATCATATATACAATATGTTGCAGCAAATATAACCTTAAATTTCTATCATCATACAAATATCTATGCCAATCTAAAATATTTGAGACTGGTTTTTTTCTTAGTCTAAAAGGATATATAATACAATACACCATTTGTGTCCTTTTATACCATAGGATATGGGGGAGAAAGGATAGAGGGGAGAAAGATAGAAAGAGATTCCTGACTCTGACCTCCTTAGCTTTGTTTCTTTCCTGGTCATGACCAATAGCAACTTGTAACCAAGCCCCTTAAATGACAACAAACATTAATAACACACCGAGTGACCAAAAGCCAACCATCCTACTTCTTGGGAATCAGAGCATTGTGTTCTTTAAATTGCTTCCTACTGTCTGGTGGTGATGACATTTTTGGGGGACCTTAAGAAAATTGGGATATTGGCCTCGTCCTGGGAAGATCTAGCTGTTTCACTCACTGTCCTGATTCTGTGGGATCATATGGGAACTAGGAAGTTGTATTGCTTAACTGAAGTCCTGGCTGAAGCAGTCTGTGAGGCTGGACAATCTGAGGCTAGCCACTTTGAAGCTGTCCTGGATGCAATTTTAGGGGAAACAGCAGTTGAGGCAGCCTGTAAGTCTGGATCACCTGGGGGTAATAGCTCTGTCTTCATTGGTATCTGCTCCTTTTGCTCTAAAAACACACAAATTTTTAAAGGTAACAGAGTCGGGCGATTTTGGTATCAGAACGTGTATGGAATGTGTGGTGTGCACAAATCTGCTAATAACGATTCTCTGCTCTATTCTCTAAGCAGGTGAAGGGAATTTGTCAATTTTTTATTATAAATCTCCATCCATGCTGTGTGAAAGGATGGCATCTAGTGATAAGTTATGTGGACCAGGCAGGCAAAAGGACTCACTGGCTACAGCAGAGGCGTTCACATCTCAATCATTGGCTACAGCAGAGGCGTTCACATCTCAATCATTGGCTACAGCAGAGACGTTCACATCTCAATCATTGGCTACAGCAGAGGCGTTCGTATCTCAATCTCTGGAATTATTCCCTTGTAGAGGTGTCAACATTCGTGTCATCGGTTTCATTGTTCTTCTGGGTCTCTTCTCCTACGTCAGCATCCAAGATTGTCAGGAGGTCTTCTGTGGTCAAATCCAATCTTTATTAAATTTGAAGGGATCCATGGTTCTCCATTTCCTGTAGAAATAAAAACATACGCTCTTCTCCAATGCAACACAGTTTCTGAATTCCATTTTGAGGTTTTCACATCCTTATAGTACATATACTGATTTAATTCAGCATTCCTTTCTAAAATATAGTGTTTTTCAGCAGCTGTGCTACTTGTCTCATTGACATTTAAAAAAATTAAAGTTAATAAAGGAGTATTTAATCTATCTCTGAGAGATTTTATATCCCCCCCTCTGTTTTATGAGCATTTTCTTTAAAGTGCATTTAGATCTTTCCACAATTGTTTGACCTGTAGGATTTTAAGGTTTACCCATTACATGTTTTACGTTATAATGTTTAAAAAATTGTTGTATTTTAATGGAAAAATATGCCTGAGCAATGCCAGTTTTAATCTGTGAAGTTATTCCTAAAATAGTCATCATTTCTTTTTTATGTTTATTTATTACTTCAGGTTACATCTCCATCACAATACTCTCTTTCCACTCCTCCCAGTCCCACCCTCCCACCCTCTACCCCCATCCCTTCCAACACACTCCTTCTGCAGAGTGGAGTGTCCCTACATAACAGTCCCCTGCCCCAGTTCAGCAATCATATGAGGGCCAAGAGCCTCCTCATACCCTGGGGGCCTACAAGGCAGCACCACTAGGGCAAAGTGTCTCATTGACAGGAAAAAAGTCTATGTTCCCGTTTCCTTTGGTGCATTGGCTGTAGTATAGTTATCCTGTACTATAAGGCTAAAATCTGATTATAAGTGAATAGATGCCATGTGCATCCTTCTGAGTCTGGGTTAGCTCACTCAGGATGAGCTTCTCTAGTTCCATCCATTTGACTGCAAATTGCATGATTTTGTTGTTTCTGATAGCTGAGTAGTATTCCATCGTGTAGATGTACTACAGTTTTTTAATCCATTCTTCAGTTGAGGGACATCTGGGTTGTTTCCAGTTTCTAACTATTACACATAAGGCTGCTGTGAACATAGATGAGGAGATGTTCTTGTGGTTTGGTGAGGAAGCATTTGAATGTATATGCAGAAGTGGTATGGCTGGGTCTTCAGGTAGAGCTATTCTAAGTTTTCTAAGATATCTCCAGACTGACCTCCATAGTGGGTGTATAAGCTTGCACTCCCACCAGCAATGGAGTAGGGTTCCCCTTTCCTGCACACCCTCGCCAGCATGTGCTGTCATTTGAGCTTTTGATCTTAGCCATTCTGACAGGTGTGAGATGGAATCACAGAGTTGTCTTGAGTTGCGTTTTTCTGATGATTAAGGATGCTGAGCATTTCTTCAAGTGTCTCTCAGCCAATAGGGATTCCTTCTTTGTGAATTTTCTGTTTAGCTCTGTTCTATAATTACAGAGTAAGCCTTTTCAGAACTCAAGACAGAATGTCATTGAAATCTTGAATGGGTATTAATTATATGATGTACACACATTAAATTCATCAATTTTCCATACTCTGCAAAATGAAACACCCATCTGCCAAATTACATTTCAATGGGCAGGTACTTTAGGGTTACTTCTGGCAGGTAATAGAGCTTGATTATATATAGAACAAATAGGACACTTTTTTTATACTTTCCTTGACTTCTTGCCAGGTTATAGAAACTTTTTTAAACTTCTATTTACATGCCTTTTATGAAAATTTGAAGTTTCTAATACATTTCTTATTAATAATTGATCTATCTCCTCATTTCCTAGGGCCAAGGGTAAACCTATATGAGATCAAATGTGGGTTTTATATAATGGATGATCACTGTTTCCAATTACCTGTTGTAGTTGTGTAAATAACAAAGTTAATTCTGAATCATTTGGAATAAGCCAGCAGTTTTTATGTGCAAAACAATGCTATCTGCATTTTGAGAGTCAGTAACTATATTAAGAGACAACGGAAAATGTAACTAGAACCATGGAAATAGCATGTTGTTTTGATTACTGAGCTGTAGCATATAAATTAGAATTACTTTATTTATATTTCCTGACTTATCACCTGCCATTCCCAATTCATTGGCATCTTTATAAGCCTCTAATTTTGTTCTACCACTTGTAATTTAGCATTCCATCTTTCCATCCTCTCCTTATCTAAGTCTACTTCCTGTGAATTTAAGGGAGTCAAACAAGGACATACTCTCCTTTTTTCTTAATTCTGGATCTTTCTTAGGGGGACATAGAAAACTGCAATCACTACCTAATAAATTATAGTTATTTCCTTGCTGATAATTAAAACAAAACTGCAGGGTCCAAGAAAATATTTTCTTTTTTAATCTCGCTAACTTTTTCCTTCCTCTAGAGACTTAACTTTATTACTTAACTTAATATTTCTCTCTATGATTGTCTATACTCAGTTTCTTTCCTTTAACATTTACTTTTGTGTTTAAGTTTCTCTAAACTCTGTCCTCTGGAGATTGCTTGCTTCGGCATGCATTACCAGTTCTTGCACGTCTTCTGCTGAAGCTGCCTTGCTCCCTGTTGCCTGGGATCGCTATGGGCTCCAGGCTTCGGCTTCCTGCATCAGAGTTGTGCACTGCGCCTCCAGGAAAGTGTGCGTGGAAACGTGGCACTGTCTGTCTCCACGCTCAGACACTTGTAAAAGCTCCTCCAAGTGGCTGTGGTGGCCACTCACTCACACACCAGAACTGGGACCCTCCTGCTGTGCTGGCAAACAGCACCATGGCAAGTCCATTCCATGCTGTACCAACTCTCTTGGCCTCTCAGTAGTTTCTGGCACCATTTGGTTACAAAGCAGCACATGGCCGACAGGACAGGAAAAGGATGCTGGCTGCTGCTGCTTCCTTGCCTGAATTATCTCGTCCTGCTCCTGTGTCTGGAACTTTGCTAATGTGGATATTGGAATCTAACACTGGATTTTGTGCCTCTAGTAGGTGCGTCTGATATTGCAGGGTCTGCTTTGGCAGACCCATTGTGGTATAAATAAGGCGCAGAGACTTCCTTATAGTTTAAAGTTGTTGGTCTAGTTGGAGCAATCTCTAAGTTAACTTCTAACTTAACCCGACCTTCTGAAATTGTGTTCCTGCCGCATGGATAGCTCTTTACCTCCTTGCTCCCCTCCTGTCTGCCTCAAATCTCCTACTGCTTGCATTTCCCTGCATCCCTCTCTCTGCCCAGAAGTTCTGCCTGCCCGTTTAAGACTTCTCCACCCCACAACTCCGCAGTTTTCCAAATTCCTTCCAGAAATCAGTTCCTCTCTTCTTCATACAATTGAGACATGGCCAGTTGCTTACTGATGATCCTCTTGTCGTACCAGTGATCTATGCTCTCTAATTAACATTCCAAATTTCTCCAAACTGTGAGCAAAGAAAACACTAAATCTTTTAAGTTACTGCTGGTTAAATTTTTAGTCTTACAAATGAACAAAGTAACTAATGAATCTTTTTTGTTTGTTTGCTAGTACATGCTCTTTGGTTTATGAAATCATTGTTTTGTACTCATGGTTAAATTGCTGGCATTTTACTAATATTTGAAAGAACTATTAAAATTTTAAAAAATCTTTCTGTTCTAATTTATACAGTTAAGGTTTTCTTTATATGCAGATTTCTTATGTATAGTTTGGCATCTTCCGTGCATTGATTTAACTGAATCAATCAAGATCCGAGCTTTTTTTGTTAGTACTGGGATGTTTGGCATCTTGGTGAGCTGTCTTGTCTCGCTGATAGGAAGGAGGATGCAATCCTTTTGTTAATTAAATTAAAAAGACTTCCAAATACATTTTTAAATTTATTTTTGCCTGTTTGTTTTTACTTAGAATATTCATAATTTTCAAATAATTGTGAAATTTTCCAGCTTAAATTCTGGTTTAGTTGGAAAACATGCATTGACTCATATGTTTTGTTTTATAAATAATTGAATACCATTTTAAGACCTTGGTTTTTGGTAAACCTTTGTGTACTTTAAAAAAAAGTATCTTCTGCTATTGTTTAGTATAGTGTTTGTAATAAGATCACACATTTTAGTAACAGTGTTAATAGTACTTCAATGTTTCCCACTGGAGGTACAAATTGAAATTTCTTTAAAAATTTTTCCAACTTTTAATTTATTTACTCTATTCTATTATTTGCTGTGCACAATAGTTAATACAAAATACGTCTTCATGGTAGATTCTTTTCTTCGAATCATGTTTTCTACCCTTCTATTTCTACCTGCTTCTATCTGTAACAACTGCCTTTGCCTTAAAACCTACATTTTTGTTATAAGTCTTGCTAAATAAATTACCTTTAAGTTTCACACACACACACACACACACACACACACACACACGCACATACAATTTTTTATTAATTCTTTGAAGCTTTCATATATAATATACAAATACATATATAATATGTATAAAATTTAAAAAATTGTAAATATACATATATATATATGCTTTAATCATATTCACCCCATATTTCTCCCTCTAATTCCTTTCAAAATTTTCCCCTTATCCTTCATTGCCACTCCTTCTTAATTTTTTTATTTTACTTTTAAAAAAGTAACCTCCCAATTTCAATTTTTGATACCCATATACTAATGTCATGTACCATACACATTGTAATCTGCTTAGAAAGTTAGCCTATTTAAAAAAAAAAAAAAAACAGACTCTCCTTCCCCCAGAGGCAATCAACTGTCACAGTTCCTCAGCTGGAGGTTGGGACCATGGGTCCCTTATGCCTCAATGCTGGAATGGCGATTGGTTTGATCTTGTTCGTGCATGTGTTCTGCAGCCACAGCTGCTGTGATTCCATGAGTACAGGATTCTGCCATCTCCAGAAGACAGTGTTTCACTTGGATCCTTCTCAGTCCCTGGTTCTTGTAATCTTTCCACCCTGTTTCCTATGATGGTCCCTGAGTCTTGTGGGCAGGGAGTTCTAAATTTTTCTTACTTTTCTATATCTTTATATAAAATATCCAAATCTACAAAATGAGATCCCTCTGTTCCCCCTTTTTATTTTTTTTCCGAGACAGGGTTTCTTTCTGTAGTCCTGGTTGTCCCAGAACTCAGTCTGTAGACCAGGCTGGCCTTGAACTCACAGAGATCTGCCTGCCTCTGCCTGCAAAGGCATATGTCACCACACAATGTCCCCCTTTTTAATTGGCCTACCTTTGAAATTCTTTTTTTTTTTTTTTTTAAAGATTTATTTTATTTATTTTATGCATATGAGTGCTCTATCTGCATGTACACCTGCATTCCAGAAGAGGGCACCAGATCACATTGTGGATGGTTGTGAGCCACCATGTGGTTGCTGGGAATTGAACTCAGGACCTTTGGAAGAGCACTAGGCAGTGCTCTTAACGGCTGAGCCATCTCTCCAGCCCCTGAAATTCTTATATGAAACAGCTATGATTGCAATTAGATTTTAATGTTAGTGTATTAGCGTGTTTCCTGTTTGATCTACTGTAAGTTTTTCTTCACATTCACACATTACACATTATACATCATTCAGATGTTTTTAATTCTTTATTTTCTTTATTGACTTTTTGTTTTAAATATTTTACTTATTTTTAGTGATATATTACAGCAGAAATTCTGACATCATCATTGGCAAACACTAATTAGTACTCTGCTTTCCTCAGACAAAATGGAATATTATTTCCATGCAATTGCATCGAATTCTTATGCTTTTTATGTCACTGGTGTGTTATTACATCTCTCATACACAGTACTGAGAATGCAGGTGGCTAAAAGTCACAAGACAAATGCTGGCATTTATTCCCCAGGAGTTTACAGTCTGTACAGTACTGCATCTGCTTGTGTTCTTTACTTTCCCAGTAGACTGCAGCACCCCAAAGTCGGTGTTGCGTTCTTTGCAATGTGTGCTTGAATAAAATGGAAGTATTCTAGATATCTTTCTGTGACCTATAGATGAACAAATTCAGCTTCCTATTGAATGATAACTGTTAGTTTTGGTTTTAAGGAAAATTAACATGAAAGCAGCAGCTAGTAGAATTACTTCATCAGTTTGTATATTTCTTCAATATGGAAGCTTGCAGTATCAAAGTACTGAATAGTAAAGATCTTTTAAGGCATATTTTGATTATAATTTCTGGAAAATACAGTGTGTAGAAAATGTATTTAGAAATAAAGAAAAACATTATTGTACTAATTTTGCGATGCTTTTGAGACAAGGACTTACAGTATAGCTCAGGCTGGCCTCAAACTCTTAGTTTTTCTGCCTTAGCTCCTAGATTCCATGATTAGAAGCTAGTAGGGTCACTCAGTTTTTTTTCTGATCCATTTTAAATTCTTTGCAAAGTGACAAAATAGTACTACTGTAGAAAGTATCTGCTTTTTTTCAGGATATGGTTTTTATGTGTTTGCCTCCATATTAGTACATGGCTAATTTATTTCAAACTTTGTGGATTAAAATAATTCAACCATTTGTTTTGGTCATATGTCTGTAGGTTGGCCATGAAGGCTGATATTGCATGTTGATATTGGCAGGTCTTTCAGTCTAGGCTAGGCTGACATGCCCACCTGGGCATCATCTGGCTCTTGGCTGATCTCAGATACTCTTGGCTGGTATGACTGCAGCTATTCAGTTGTGCTCCAGAAAGCTAGCTTAAGCATGTGTTCATGCAATCAGGGAGAAACAACAGAATGAACTGAAATATGTAAGCACTTTCCCAACCTTCTGCTGGCTTCTTATTTGCTCATTGATGTGACTGAACTGGAGTCAAGGGATGGCGCAGCACATCTACTATAGAGAGCAGAACACTGCAAATTATATAGTGTGGATGAGTGAAAGTGGAAGTCATTAATCCTCTATCTCGGATCAACAGAGGAGAGAAGAGGTTTTCAGTCATACAGCATCTTTGCAAACTTTGCACACTTGTGTAAAACATAGCATTGAAATTTATCAAGAATATTTTAGTTAATCTTTAAGTGGCCATTGTGAGCAACCATGGCTTGTTGAACTGGCTCTCTTATAAGTGAGAATTATAGACTGTTCACGCTTGTTAATTTTCCCTTGCTCTAAAGGTTGTGACAGTTGTTTTGAATTACAAACTAGTTCTGACTAGGTAAGGGAATAAGCACATGGTAATCAGCTTAGGTACTGTGTCCCATAAATACATTTAGTTCATGTATTTTACCAAGGGCATTGGCAGATGCATTTAATTATTTATAGAAAGACTTCATAATGTTCTAATAACTGCCTGAATATATATTAGGAAGGAAGAAAAATGTCTTTCCTTGTTTTTAAATCAAAACCTTTCTGTAACATGACTTGTTTTGTGGAAGTGAGGTGAAAGCTAATGATTGTACTTTCTACAATTTTAGGAGCAAGTTTGTTAATTAAAAGCATATTCTAAATCTTATTTATATGTTTCTAGAAAAAGGAAATTTGTTTATAGCTATCTCATAATTTTTCCTTTTGCATTTCTTTTAGAGGGACTCATAAAGCCCAAGAATTCCTGTACTCAGTCCCTTTAAGAAATAATGTGTATACATATGCATAGTGAAAAACACTTGAAGTGTGAGAGTCAAAATCTTTTTTTAAAGTCTATTTATTACTTCAAGTTACATCTCCATCACACATGCCCTCTTTTCAACCTCCCAGTCCCACCTTCCACTCTCTCCCCCTACCCCACCTATCCTACTCCTCCTCCAGAATGGGGTGTCCTACATATCAGCCACCCCACCGGGAGTTCAGCAGTTATATGATGGCTAAGAGCTTCCTCATGCACTGGGGGCCTACATGGCAGCACCCTAGGTCAAAGTGTCCCACTAACAAGAAACAAAGTCTATGTTCCTGTTTCATTTAGCATGTTGGTTGTAGAAGAGTTATCCTGTACTATGAGACCTCATGAAACTGAAAAACTTCTATAAGGCAAAAGACACTGTCATTTGAACAAAATGGTAACCTACAGATTGGGAAAAGATCTATACCAATCCCACATCTGACAGAGGGATAATATCAATAATTTACAAAGAACTCAAGAAAGGAAATGACAAGAAACCAAATAATCTAATAAAAAAGAGGAGAACAGGGCTAAACCAAGAATTCACAAAGGAGGAATCTCTAATGGCCGAGAGACACTTGAAGAAATGCTCAACATCCTTAATCATCAAAGAAATGCAACTTAAGATGACTCTGAGAGTCCATCTCACACCTGTCAGATTGGCTAAGGTCAAACACTCAAATGACAGCACATGCTGGCGAGGTTGTGGAGAAAGGAGAATCCTCCTCCATTGCTGGTGGGAGTGCAAACTTGTACAACCACTATGGAAATAAGTCTGGCAATACCTTAAAAAACTGGAATAGCTCTACCTCAAGACCCAGTCATATCTCTTCTGGGTATACATCCAAATGACTTCTCACCAAACCACTAGGGCATCTCCTCATTTAAGTTAATGGTGGTCTAATAAGATACAAGGGGTTATTTCAATTTTCTTGTATCTGTTGAGGATATCTTTGTGTCTGACTATATGGTCGATTTTGGAGAAGGTTCTGGGCAGTGCTGAGAAGAAGGTGTATTCTTTTGTGTTTGGGTGAAATGTTCTGTAGATATCTGTTAGGTCCATTTGGTTCATGAGCTATGTTAGACTCATTATTGCTCTGTTTGGTTTCTGTCTTGATGATCTGTCCATTGTTGTGAGTGGGGTGTTGAAATCTCCCACTACTAATGTGTGGGGATCGATGTGTGATTTAAGTTTTAGAAGAGTTTCTTTTACAAAAGTAGTTGCCTTTGTATTTGGGGCATAGATGTTCAATATTGAGATGTCCTCTTGATGAATATTTCCTTTAACGAGTATGTAATGTCCTTCTCTATCTTTTTTTTTATTAACTTCAGTTGGAAATCTACTTTGTTTGATATTAAGATGGCTACTCCAGCTTGCTTCCTGATTCCATTTGCTTAGAAAATCTTTTCCCAGCCATTTTCTCTGAGGTAGTGTCTACCATTGTTAGTTAAATGTGTTTCTTGTATGCAGCAAAATGATGGGTCTTGTTTACATATCCAATCTGTAAGCCTGTGTCTTTTTATTGGGGAGTTGAGTCCATTGATGTTGATGGATATTAGTGACCAGAGGTTGTTATTTCCCATTATTTTGGTACAGGTGGTGGTCCTGTGTTTCTTTTGGTTTAGTTGCAGTGGTATATGGGTTACCTAAAAGTATTTGAAGTGCTCAAATCCATTGAAAAAGAAGGTTTCCAAGAGCTAGGTGGAAGAAGAAGAGGGAACATTTGTTGAAGGAGTACCAAGTTCTACGCATGCAGTATGAAAACCTCATGATCTGGCATGTGATGTGTACACAGTTCACAACAGTACTCCATACTGGAAAATGTGTTCACAGATTTCATGAAATTTATTTTCATGTAGTGTTAAAGGAGTAATGAAAGAGTGACTGGTTACTGTGAGGAGTGTGTCTTCTCTAAAATGGAAGATAGGCGAAACTTATTAGGAGCAGTCAGTTATTGACACTGGACTGTGAACAGAAAATGCTATTCAAACATCATACAGCCATACACAATTCGAGTTTTCTTCTAGAAGCCACTAGGTAAATGAATTGGAATCACATATTTTACAGAGTCCACTATGTCCAAAACATTACTTTATCATATAATAATATTTAAAATCTTTGTGGCCTATTTTTATATTGTTCTTTGTGACAATCTATCAATTCATATCAATTCAGGGTGAAAACATTTTTAAGTCCTTGTGAGCAAAGCACAATTACAAGAACTCAGGGGACATTAAAGGAAGATTTGAGGCAAATTCAGCGAGTTAGAGAAGTCACCGTCTAGGGATGACTGGACGAGGGTGATGACTTGTAGGTAAAGTTGGGAAGAAAAAAGAGGATGCCTCTCTTAGCTCCTACATTACACCGAAAACATGGAACTCTTTTTGTGCACAGTTCTCGCCCCAATTGTCTTAAAACTCCCTTTTAGAACAAAAATGATTTATATGTATCCAAATATTTCATTCAAGTCTAGGGTCTGACTCAGTAACACGCTCGCCATGCAAGCATAAGGCCCCGAGTTTGTGTTTGTAGCATCTGCATACAATGCTGAGCACAATGGTCATTGTCTATGTGGGCAGAGACAGGCAGATCCCTGGAGTTCACTCACCAGGCTGTGCATTCCAGCTGAATCAATGAGCTTCAGATTTACTGAGATGTATTTTCTTAAAACACCACCACCACATACACACACATACACACACACACACACACACACACACACACACACACACACACAAAACCAAAACAACCCAGTAGGATGGGTCTTGAGGGAAGTCTCAGCAGTTATAAACACTTGTTGCTTTGGTAGAGGACTGGGGTTTTGTTTGCTGACTCACAACCACCTGAAATCCCAGTTCCTGGGGATCTGCTGCTCTCTTTTGGCCTCTGAGATAACTAGACGCATACACAATACATATACAAATATATGCATAATATATTTATATGCAGCAAAAAGACATATACATATAATTACAACAATAATAAAATTTTTGAAAAATCAATAAGATGGAGAGCAACAGAAGGCACCTAACATGGACTTCTGGCTTCCATATGCATTTTGACAACACACACACATACACACACACCAAATTATTTCCTATTTCAGAAAATGAAGCAGGTAATATATACATATTTGATGTACAAATAGAAGAAATACATAAACACAGAGGAAAGAGCTTATTCAATGAAAAAAGCATTTCTGTCTAGGATGTTTACTCTCTTAAAACCCTTTGAAACACAGACTCTGGTACATGCGTGGGTTTGCTTCAGTGTCTATTCATGGCAGGTTTTGTAAATGCCTTCTGAATAAATCCTTGTTGTTAAAGAAATAATTACTAGTTTTGAGTAAACTTTTATTGAGCAGTCTTGAATAAATTATCCAGTGAGGTGTGTTTCTAAATTATCATCTATGTTGTATACAGCAGTTTATGAAATAATTGGTGGCTGATACAATGCCTCAATGAAATAACTACTTGTTTAGTGCAATATTTTCTTCAAATTGTTTATGCTTTGCACAGTTTTTGTTTGTCCTGGATCTTCTCTGGCAAAACATTTCATTAGATATTTTCTCCTCTGCACAATGGGGAGATGAGCTGTGGAAGCTTTGAATTATTGTGCAGCTGCTTAACTTATTCAGCAATAGGAAGGGAGGCAAAGACTCATTCTTAAGCACACAAGCTGACATTAATTTTTTTGTATGACCTGTGGCAGATGAACAAATACAACCTTGATGCTCACCTTGCTGTCCTGTGCTGTTAAAGGACATAATAAATACCAAAGCATACACAGTATTTTTTAGTCTGTTTCAGATTAAATATCCTGGAAGCGTAGTTTGGGATTTAAGATCAATATCTATGAAGGGAATGGGGAGAGAGCAGGGCTGGGTAGAAAGGAAATGTGTTGCAAACCAATAATGTCTTTGCTGCAGTGACAGAAAGCAAGTGCTGACTGTCAGAACTCCTCCCTCTGAAGTTGAAATAATGACCCTTCTCCCATCCACTAGTCAGATGCTGGTGATTCGAAGGAAGGTATTGTCTGGGTTCTGAAGACTGCAGCTGTGGAGATCTTGAAGGTGACATCTGGAGCCTGCTGGTGTCTGCACTTCGCACAGCTGGCCTGCAGCTCCTGCTAGAAGTTGATCGAGATGTGCAGCCCAAAGTTTGCCACCTGCTATTAAGCTACTGCTGATGATCCAGTATCACTTCTCAACCTCATGTACACATAAGTTCATTTTAATCTCATTTTTCTTTCAGGTTATCCAAATGAGTTACTTTCTAGCTGGACTTTGTGCTAAGGTATATTTCTTAACAAATGGTAACTACAATTTTATAGGACTCTAGACTGGAAAGATAGTCAGTGAGAATTTCCTTTGAAAGGTCTCTCTATGTTAGCAAGTACAAGTGACAGTGATTACCGAATTTAGTTCTTATGGCAAAGTAGTGCAATTCCTTTGTACAAAAGCAAAAACACTGGAGGTACAGAACGTTGAAAGACGAATGGTTCCCTGAGGTTCCATTTAATTATGTCCATTCTCTCAGGAAAGCAGTATGAACAGTTTGTCTTTTAGTGTGTTGATCCTGTGTTAAACACATACATATAATGTATATATCTGTATGCAGAGTTCATATGCCTACATATTTCTATTTAAAAAAATAGAAAATCACTATATATAGCATTCTTTAACTCTATCTTTTAGGAAGTAACATGTTTTCCTATTAAAGTTAAATATAAATCTATCTAATTTTTAACTTGTAACACATGGTAGGTATTTGTAGTTTTTGACAGTTTACCAATATTTACAAAGTGCCAAAGAATGTTTTTACATATATTGGTGTGTATGTGCCAGGAGTTACTTTGAGATAAATTCATGGAGGAGTTGGTAGGAATGAAGAGCATGCTAATATCATCTTCCAGAATGGTTGTAGTGACTTGAATGTTCACCCACAGTTGTGTAGAAAACTACTGTCCCAACAGCCTTGTCTTCACATTTTCTCAATTTAACATAAGAAAGATATTGCTATTTTTATTTTGTACACACTTGTGTCTTTGGGAGAACTAGTTCTAAATAATAGAGATAGTATCCATTTTATTTTATATGTTAAATTATCAATAAAACTATTGGACTGTTGTTGGACTTTGTGAATCTCCTATGTGCCAGGCAACCTAGGTCATAAACAATGTCCATGGAAGCTAGCAAGCAGGTTAAAAGTTGAACATAATCCTAGCCCCAATGTTGGCAGGCTGGTGAGAATGTTCCCTTTTTGGGTTCTTGCAAAGCCCTCAGGCTTGTAAACAACCTGACTACAGGCAGAGAGTCATGCATGCCTTATGCAAAGAGAGCATCAAAATTGACAAATCCTAAAGTCCCCTTTCAAAAAACAGTACTGCCCCAAAGCTATATATTTTTCATGATACACTAAATAAAGGTATTTGTCATTGTTGTCCCTATCTACTTTCACCAAAGAAGGCTAAAAGCTGTCTTTTATCCATGGACCCACCAATGCTTGCTCTGGTAAGCCCTATTCTCACTGCTAGGGGCAACTAGGAGCCATGGCCTTCTGGGCCCCTCTGTCTGCAACTGTCTCTCTGCATCCAGTGCCATGGCCAAGGCTAGGCCATTAGCTGTTTTGGTAAGCAGCTTAAACTAAAAGAGCTAAGACACTTTTAGGACAACAGGGATTTTTTTCTCCTGTCTGTCCCTTTGATCAGTAGTCTAGCCACATGCCTGAAGCCAGGGAATTGAAGCCTTTGGCTTCAACCCAACTGCTCTTTCTTTGGCTACCCGGGAATTCCTCCACTCCCCCATTTCACCAGTGCTGACTCTGAGACCCTGAGTGGATGACAACTGGCCCTGAGAACCAGAGCTGGACATGGAACAAAAGGCTGTAGCTAAGTTGACGGGCAATGTAACATTTTTTTTTTCTTTTAACAAGCCATAGAAATGAATACAGAGGGACTTAATGAAAAAACATATTGGAATAGTGTCACTGCTGTAGAGCAGTGGGACCTAGAGAATGAAGCCAATAGATGAGGAAGACTAAATTTTCATGAATTTGTTCAAAGCCTCAGACAATTTATCCTCTGAGGGTTAAGAAAGGGCATATAAGTAAAGTTCTCATGAGTTCAAGCTGTATACAATCACAAGGAAAAGCTGTATATGGAAAAATTATGTTTCTCCATAGAGTCATATAAATGATAGTTTAAACATTTAATTGAATAATTAAAGCATACAATAATGAGTAATGTGAAGTAAACTCACTCCTATCTGCTACATCTGAGAGGAGCTTGAAAACTCATTCCAAGAACAATTCCATGTTCTGAAGAAGCTGAGGTCATAAGATTCCCGTCATTTGCTTGGAGTATTTTCACAAGCACTCAGAGTCTCTTCATGGCCTCTGTTCTTGGACTGTGTTCTGACAAGTAGTGCACAGGTTTGGAAAAGACTGAAAAAATAAGTGAAAGTATTTCTTCTCAAAAGTCACATGTGAGGCCGGGAGGTGGTGGCGCACGCCTTTAATCCCAGCACTTGGGAGGCAGAGGCAGGCGGATCTCTGTGAGTTCGAGGCCAGCCTGGTCTACAAAGTGAGTCCAGGACAGCCATAGATATACAGAGAAACCCTGTCTCAAAAAAAAAAAAAAAAGTCACATGTGGAAGTCAAAGTGCCCAGGCTCTTAGCCTGACTTTATTTGGAAACAGTGCCACTGCAGGAAATGAGTTAAATTAACAGGAAATCTTGCTGGAGTAAGGTAGACTTTTCATCCAATGTATCCTTGGAAAATAGTCACATGCATAGAGACCCAAGATGCTCAGGATATCCAGGTAATAGTTGAGGTGTTTAATCTTTGAGCTAAGGAATGCCAAGTTTGCCAAGTTTGCCAGAAATCACTATAGTGTAACAAAAGATATTCAGCCTAGAGAAATCAGTTCTGAAGATACTGTGGCCTTGAACTCATATCACCCTTTACTGTGATCTCCATGGTGTATGCTAGCAGTTTGCAATGCTTTTTTATGTCAATGTTACGGACTTATAAGAGCCACATACAAAGATGGACTCCAAAATTTAGGTAGAACGAATTACTTATGTTTAATTCTTTCCATGTAATTTCCACTGTTAACAAGTAAAATTCACAATTGTTTTCTAGTTTCTAGGTTTGGGTTTTTACATATTTCTTTTAATTATCCAGTGTTTCTGAGAAGATATCTCATGAGCTTTACTTGGATCTAGCACATATAACATAGTTATCAGAGACAGACCTTTTAAAATACAGTCCCATTAAAATGGGAGAGGAAACACTGCCCCTGCCTCCTGCAAAAAGGTGGATTTATAACTAAAGAGCTGATTTGGATAAGATTCTTGGTTGGGGTGAGAAATACAGATGTTCAGAAAACTGGTCAAAGCAGTTGTGTATATATTTTTTCTCATCCTTACAAATTTTATTTTATTTTTTTTCTTTTTTTTCCTTTATTTTTTATTTCTTCAAGTTACATCTCAATCGCAGTCCCCTCCCTATTCCCCCTCCAGTCCCACCCTGCCACCCTCAACCCCCATCCTCTTCCCTTTTTTTTTTCTTTTAAGTTTAAGGTATATCTTATTTCCCCCTACAGTTTCTCCTTTCAGTCCAACAAATGGCTCTTTCTCTTATAATAATAAATACAATGCAGTACAACAGAGGTAATTAGGCCACAGTTATGAGGGTTATATGGCTTAACGTACATTCCCAATGACCAGTCCATATGTATTTGGTACCTGACTTTAACGTTCTACTATCTAAACATCTCCATGAGTTTAAAGTTCTATATCTGACTCAACATTCATACTAATTGCAACACAATTTTAAAAGTATCTTCTTAGATGTATAACACTCTCTTGACTCCTAAACAACTCAAAATTTAATTATGAGACTTTATCTATTTGTTCTTCAACAACCTCAGAGACCTGAGAGGGATAAATATATCTGATTTTATAGGAAGTACAGGGTCTGCAGCTTCCCAAACTAAGAAATGACATACCAGTGGCTGCCTGGACAGTTCCCATTTTCTCTCCATACATTACAGCATCGCTCTTCAGTCGTTTGGCCCCGTTTCTCTGACAGACATTGATTGTAGAGCAGGGGTTATGAAGGACTTACCTACCCTGTCTTGGCAGAGCTAGGCTGTCGACTTACCTGCTTCCAGGTTTTGTCCTTTTTGGACAGCATTCTGTCTACAGTTGGAGCAAGGGGCTTTTCCTACCAAGAGATAGGCTTGCGACTAATTCAATCATCTCCCACTGGAGATTCTTCGATGCTTATCTTCTACTTGGAGGAGAATAGGGGGTGCTGTCAGGAGTTGATATGTCTTGATATAAAAAAATCTAAAGTTACGAAAACATCTTTGAATGCCATATTCTGCAGATCTCTTGAGGTTTTTCAAGAGGCCCTATCTATCTCTTATATTAGGGTAAGCAGATGTTGCTTGTCTCTTAGCAGCTTTATTTCTGATTAGCTTAGAAAATAACTATAATAGGCTGTCATAGTACCTAACAGAATGACTGGCTTGCATAACCATTAGTTTGCATTTCTTAATTATCCTAAACAGTTCATGACAGTTAGTAGTAAAAGGCCGAAACATCACATTTCATTTTTTTCTTTACCTCGTAACCCTTCCATCCCATTTCTCTGGGGTGGGGTGTCCTTATATAACAGTCCCTCATCTCAGTTGAGAGGTCGTATGAGGGCCAAGAGCCAAATAGGTTCTTGAATCGTGTGGGAGACATGGACGACACTGCTGTATTTTATTTACTTTGTGAAAAATTATTTACATGAATAATTGGCACAAATGATGAAGATGAGGAGTTTTTAAGGGCTGACAGACAGATGACAAATAGACAGATAGATAATGAATAAATGATAGATTATGAACTTATTAGGTGGTTGTTCCACATCAGTTGTTTTAATGAGTACTTTATGTATGAATGCCTTTCAATTTCTGAACTGTAATGTGCTAGAACAACTAAGATACTCTATATTCTAGATAATTATATAGAAGCAAACATATAGATATTAAGACATGTGTTTCCCAAATGTAATTCATAAATTATAAATTTGGGCTTCAAGTTCAGGAAATTCTGCTTTTGAAACCTAACTTCTATACATTCCATTCTTATGTGTGCAGGGAATTTGGCTGACTTGAGTCTTAGCAGGGTTGAGTTTGTCTTAACCATTACCCAAGAAGTGGTATTAGTGCCTTTGCACTATCTGTAAAGGAATTTAGAGGTGACACATTATCCCATAGTTGCACTCTGTTATTAGCTTAACCCTTCTAAGACTTAGTAACTATCTTTTTCTTAATGACACTTGCTTTTGCTTGCAAAGCTGAGTGATTTATGGGTTCTGATTGCCTCGGGTAAAATGTCCCGTCCTTGGGAGCATGAAAGAGATAGGGTAACATTCCACACACAGTTCACTGGTTTTTTCTAAGTACTCAATGTATTATAAACCTGCAGTGTCGAATCACTTATTATGACTTACAATTCTCAAGTCTTTTAGACTCTTTGCATATGGGCACATTCTTTCTAAAAATGGGGTTAGTAATATATGCTTTGCTCGCCTAGTTGCGCTGCTTCTACATACACATCAATGGTTTTAAGTAGTACTTATTTATTGTAACTTGACAATGTAAAATATTTTATTAATAATTTCCTTCAATGTAATTAGTAATTTCAAGTGTTAACTCAGCCAACTGGCCCTTTTATTTTCACCACCTACCTAAATGGTCCTGTGCAACAAGAACCATGCAATAGAGCCCAAGCCTTGTTTTGGCTCTACAGGAGCCTAAACCATGTAAAGTCAGTACAGTCTTACAGGTGCTTTGAGTTAACATGGAATGTATATATTTTCCAATTGTGACATACTGATAGAAGATCTGTTGATCTTTGGGACAGGCAACTCTTTTCAGGGTGACCTGCTTTGTGCTTTGTAAAATACTGTCCAGTGTTTCTGAGCTTGTCCACTGAATGGTAGCAGCATTCTCCCCTCACCCTCTGCCAAACAGCAGTGTCTTTGTAAATTAACAAATTTCTACTGGGGAAGGAGAGACATTGAGATATGGGTAAAATGAGCATACCTTTGCAGGTTTGATGAGGAATGAGATCTCTAAGCTGAGATCTTCTCACTAAATCACAATTGGCCAATTAAAGAGTAAAGTAAAAGATGGAAAATATGTTCTAGAATCTCAGAAGCAATAGCCTGAAAATTAAAACATTAGTAACTATATTGATTTCCTGCCACCCTCGAGTAGTATGTACTATCTTTTCTGAACTATAGAAGAACCCTTCCTTCCTTCCTTCTTCCTCCGTTTATTCCTTCTTCCTTCTTTACTTCTTTCCTGTAAATGAGGAAAGGATGTATTTAAGACTGTTACTGGATAGATATTTTTCAAATATTGCTTTTCTACTTACTATGTCTACAAGGGGTAAGCTTGAAGATTAAGAGGTTGATGTAAGTAGAGAAGATTGCTATGATTCCCCATCATTTAAAACAAAGTGCCCTCCTAAAAAGACAGAAAATGTGATGATTTCATGTACATGAATAAAATGGGTGCTTATTAGGATGTCAAAAATGTGGCATCTTTTAAAGCGTAAGAATTCTGAAATAAATTAGTATCAGAAGCATAATTTCTTGTCTTACCCTAAAATTGATACAGGATTGTCCAGAAGAAGTCACCTAGGACCACAGGAGTGATTAGAACTTTGAGTGCTTCTTTTAAAACTGATTGATTGGATATAGATTTCTGGATCAGGATTGTATTACGAAGCTGATCTGAAGCTGCGTGGAGATGCACAGAGTGTAATGCCTGTAGTGAATCAAGGAACCTCATTGTCCACGCCCAGAGAGGCCAATGCCAGGGTACATTTAAATAGATGCGCAGCAATGGCTCTGTACTTTACTTCTTGACTTCTGGCCCTTTTCCACTACAAAGCTCAGAATCTGTTCAACCTTCCAGGAAATCTTGTTTCTTTTGTACCAGACTAAAGACTCTTGGAAGAGTGCTTACATGACGTGCTGGTTTCTTGAAAAAATCCAACATGATAACTTTATGAGGAACGCATCTGTTGGTTCTTCAGAGTTTTATTCATTTATTTATCTTTTGTTATATCTTATCCTTATTTATCTTGAGATGGCAAAGTTCCTGCTAGAAAATTACTAAGCCTAAACATCATTTTACTCAACTATGTTTTATGAACAGTTCCTCTTCTTTGTTTGGTTTGAGAAAAACTAGATATAAAATATAAATGCCACCTTCATTTTACTTTCACCTACATGATTTTTAGTGACTTTGTGCATGGAGTGAAAGGAAGTGATGACTTAAAATTTTAGGCTCATGACTAAGAAATGAGTTAACAGGGTTTCATTCCAATCTGAAATACATTAACAAATATGTTGAATAATTTTATTATCCTTTGTTTATCCCAAGTTTTGTAAAGTTGGATGTACAATATACTATCTGCATCTTAAAAGTCTAGTTTCTGATGGTTAATATTCATTGCTAATGTGACTTGATTATCACCTAGAAGACACACCCCTGGGGATGTCTGTGAAGTTGTTTGCTGCAAACTTGAACTAAGTGAGGAAAACCATCATAAATGTTCTAAATGTAGAGGATCATCCCATGAACTTGGGTTCCAAATTGAATAAAAAGGAACAAATGAGAAAGCCAGTGACTACAAACACCATCTCTCTCTCTCTCTCTCTCTCTCTCTCTCTCTCTCTCTCTCTCTCTGTGCTTCCTCAGTGCTGTTTTACTTGAGCAGTGGTCTCACACACATGCCATGACTACTGCTGTAGATTGCATCCTTGACCATAAATTAACATAAGTTCTTCCTCATTTAAAATTACTTATCAGTTATCTTGTCATAGCAACAAGAACAATAACCGTAGTATATGCTTTTGCTTCTGTTCCTAGAATATGAAAGAGAAACCTATGTTAATGTTCCATGTGATACTCTGTGGCAAAATCATTAATGAATGAAAATTGCAGAAGCAAGAACAAAATGTTCTTATTTTTCTATCTTCATTGCATTTCTAGAACTTTTTGATGTAATGAGAGTAGTATTTTGAAAGTTCTGATTTTGAAAATACTGGTATGTTTTCTATTAATTTTCCTTCTGCTCATTATTTAATATAAGTAGTTCGTTACTACAGCCACATTCTGTAACATGCCTGACACCTGGGGACATTTCCCCCACAGGGATAATAAAAGCCTAGGGCATTCTATTTCTCAAGCATCATGAAGACAAAAAGGATCTCAAAAAGATGGTAGAAGTGGATGATGATAAACATCAGCTGAGGTCTCAGAATTAACTGCAGCATTTCTGCTACATCTCCCAACTACAGTTCACATCACTAATATTTCTATTATCCTGTTTCTCCACAGAACTTGTGACAAACTCTCATCCCTAAGAAAATATTGCACAATGACATTCTATCATTATACTGAGTGATACAAGGGCTGGATTCCAGTGGCTGCTGCACCACCTCTTCCAACTTTCTCATTCCTCTCTTGTGTCTACCTTCCAGGGCACTGATGCACCTTTTTCTCCAATGACCTCTTATCTGCCATGCTTCTTTGAAGGATTAATCCTACCCAGCAGAAGCTACTACTGCAATTCTGAAAGAAGAACTATTATTAGATAAATGTTGGGCATAATCACTGTTATTCTTCCCAATAAGCATTGGGAATTTTATCACAAGGAAAATTGAATATGCTTTATGCTTCTGTATTTTCATGGGTGGAAAGACAAATATATCTTCTCATGTTACTATATCTTTCAGTAGTGGAGGCCAAGAAAGCAGATTATTGTAATATAAGAATCAACAGGCTGAGCCTAACAGGGGGGAGCCTAAGTGACAAATTCAAAGCCTCAAATGAAACATCGCTTCCTCCAAACCTCTAAGGATCCTTCTACCATGAAGTGGCAATTAATTTTGATCATTTTCTTTATTGTACTTATTCAAGTTTATAATTATCCATTTGGTGTATCTCATCTCCCATTTAACAAATAATTTTGAAAAAAGAATGGATCATACCTCTATTTTATTTCCTCCATCCCCAGTGTCTACTATACCTAATTCATTATTATTGAATATATTTTTTCTATTTTCTTTTATTGAAAATAGATTTTTTATTAATTTATTCTAAATACAGTTTCCTCTCCCCCAAATCCTCCGAGATCATTCCTTTCTCCCCTCCTATCAGGGTCCACAGTTTTCATTTCTCCTAGGAAAACAAACAGGCATCTAAGGAGTAATAACAAAAATTACATTAAATAACATCCTTATCTGATTTAAAAACAAATCAGAACAGTAAAAAACCAAACAGAATAACAAAACCCAAAGAAAAAGCACAAGAAACACATGTAGATGTAGTGACACACATGGTGATAGGCACAGAAATCCCATAAAAACAAAAAAACTGGAAGCCATTGTTTATACACAAAGGACTTGTAAGATAATAAGGAAAAATAGGCTCCTAGAAGACATTGTGAGACAAAGAAGCTTCAAGGACACTATTGAGTTGATTGTGTGTTGACCATCTACTGCCGAGCATGGGACCCGCCCTTAGTTTGTAACCCCGGTGAGACTACACTGGAGAACACTAAATTTTCATTGTGAGTGTTATAAATTGGAGATAGCTTCTGAGTTAGGGATGGGTGCTTGTGTCCACTTCTTCCAGTCTGGGACTCTATCTTGTGCAGATCTATGCAGACCCTGTGCATGCTTCCATGGTCTCTTTAGGTTAATATGTGCATTAATCCTAGGGTGTTTAGAAGGCCTTGTTCCCTTGCTGACCCCCATGCCCCTTGGCTTTGGAAATCTTTCCACCAACTCTATTGCAGGGTTCCCTGAGCAGTGAGAAGAGGATTTTTTTTTAAATTTTTTTATTTCTTCAAGTTTCATCTCAATCACAATCCCTTCTCTACTACCCCTCCTGTCCCGCCCTCTCAACCTCTTCCTCCCTCACACCCCCCATCTGTAGAGAGCTGCGACGTGCTGCGCCTTAAAAATGGCGCTGGTCTCCGCCTTCCACCAGCCCGACGGTGAGCGCTCTCGGTGGTAAACAAGTCCATATTTGGCTAAGACTGCTGATCTGGCTTGCTTCTGCATACGTGGGCCTCTAAGATAGCACTATGTGGCTTTACTTGATTGGCTGTTCATTTAGTATTTAGCCTGTGGGTTGGGTCTGCCCGTCCCTTTTCGGAAGACTGTTTTCAAGGGACCTGAATAAACTGCAGGAGAAGAGCTTTTGCGAGTTGCGTCATTCCTTGCTGGACAAGGGGGGACGCGACAAAGTGGTGGCCCGTACGGGGAACCCAGAAAAGACTCAGAACTCCTGCAGTCAGGGGCAATGCGTTGGTAAGTTCCTGGGATAAATCAGGACAATAAAGTTTCACGGAGATAGCGAACACAAGGTAAAGTTTCGCGGAGATAGCGAACGTACGGTAAAGTTTCGCGGAGATAGTGAACAAACAGTAAAGTTTCGCGGAAATAGCGAACAAAAGGTAAAGTTTCGTGGGAAATTGCGAACTAAAGGTAAAGTTTCGCGGGGAAGCTGCAAACCGAAAGTAAAAATTTTAAACATGGGGTTGTCTGAGTCACACCCAATTTTTCTGGCTCTTCAGGAGCTACTTTTAGCTAGGAATTTGAAGATTAAGAAGTCTACCCTAGAAAGATTTTTGAATGAATGTGATTCCGTGGCTCCGTGGTTTGCAGTGTCCGGGAATCTTACGGTATCCTGCTGGGACAGATTGGGCAGGGACTTGGATTTTGCTTGGGAGCAGGGGACTCTGAAACATGGAGTAAGACCGATTTGGAAAATGGTGAGGAGTTGTTTAGAAGATCAGAGATGTTGTAATGCAATCAAAGAGGGAGAGTCAGCCTTGGAACTGCTACAAGGGGAAAGATCTGAGCAAGTAGACAGTGAAAAGGAAAGTAACAAAGGCGAAAGATTTGAGCAGGCAGACAGTGAAAAGGGAGGCAAAAGGAAAGTTCCTCTCTATCCCGATCTTACAGACTTTAGAGATTTTAGAGATTTTGAGGACTCAGAGAGCACAGATTCTGAAGGAGAGCTACACGCTCTACTAGAACAGTTGGAGAGGACTGTTATTAGAAAAAAGGAAAAGAAAAGGGTAAAAGAAAAGAACATGTCGGCAGCAGTCAGTGTGGGAGGAGCTGTTGCTATGGCGCCTGACACGTCAGCGTCAGCGTCAGCAGCAGTAGGAGTGGGCGGAGTCGTCGCTACAGCGCCTTCAGCCACGCTGGCGGCAGCTGGTGTAAACAAAGCTGTTGCCATTGCACCTTCAACTCCTCCTCCATATCCAGAAGCCACTCAGATAGATCAGCCTGTTCAGTCACTGAAAGTAGGGAGATCTTTCTGCCCAGGGATGTGGACACAAGTAAGAACAGAATAGAACATTATCCCACTGCACTTGCTGCTTTAGCCTTGAATGGTATCCAACAATGCTTGCAGTCTTTTGGAGTTGCTCCTGCCAGTATAATAGTGCCTTATTCCAGTTATCAAATTAAGATTTTGTGTGGCACTGTAGATGACTGGGCAATATTGCAATGTAGCTCTGAAGGAGTGATTGATAACCATTACCCTAAACATCCATTGCTATCATTTTTTAAGGAGCACCCAGTGATATTCCCTAAGGTTACTTCAGCAGTACCACTTCAAGGGTCACCAAATGTGTTTACTGACGGCTCAAAGACAGGCTGTGGAGCCTATTTGATAGAAAGAAAAGAGCCCGTGTTATGTCAATTTCAACCGGGCTCCCCCCAAATAGTAGAATTGAAAATAGTAATGGAGGTGTTTAAAAGATGTCAATTTGCATTCAATTTGATTTCAGATTCAGTCTATGTGGTCAACGCAGTGAAAGTATTAGAATTAGCAGGTCCTATTAAGAATAGTAGTACTGTATGTGCCTTATTACAAGAGTTACAAGTTTTAATCTGGCAGAGAAATAGGTGTTTTTATATTCAACATATTAGAGCACATACAGGATTACCTGGACCATTAAGTGAGGGTAATGATAAAGTTGATCAATGGACCAGGATGGAATGCATTTTTTGGAGCTCATTCCTGGATCAAGCCAGACAGTTTCACCAATTATTTCATGTAAATGCAAAAACTCTACAGCAGAAATTCCATTTGTCTAGAGCAGATGCTAGACAAGTAGTTTTGGACTGTCCTCAGTGTGTGATTCATCATCATCCTCCCAGTGTGGGAGTGAACCCTAGAGGGTTGTTGCCACTCAAAATCTGGCAAATGGACATTACCCACATTTCCGAGTTTGGAACCTTAAAATATATTCATGTATCTGTGGATACCTGCTCAGGTATCATACATGCTACACCTATGAGTGGAGAAAAGGCTCGCAATGTCATAGGACATTGCTTAGAAGCCTGGGCTGCATGGGGAAAACCACAGCAGCTGAAAACGGACAATGGACCAGCCTATACGGCACAGTCCTTTGTCTCCTTCTGGAATCAGATGGAGGTACAGCTTAATCACGGATTACCATACAATCCTCAAGGAAAAGGAATTGTGGAGCATGCTCATTACACCTTGAAAGAATGCTTACAAAAACAAAAAGGGGGAATAGGCCAAGGCCGTACCCCCCAAGGAAAGAATATCTTTAGCCTTATTTACTTTAAATTTTTTCAATTTGGATGCTCAAGGCCGCTCAGCAGCGGACAGACATCAGGATTCCCATGGTTCACCTAAAAGCATGGTGAAGTGGAAGGACATTCTGACAGGCTCTTGGCGGGGGCCTGACCCCGTACTAACATGGGCGAGAGGGTCTGTTTGTGTTTTTCCTCAGGATCAACAAGATCCAGTGTGGGTGCCTGAACGCCTTGTGAGGAAGATTCGTCATGAAGACCTTCCTAAGGATTCTGGTGATAGTAGCAGTGAGTATGTCAGGAATGACCGAGCCGAGATGGGGGATCCTGTCGATATTCCCAAAGCCGATGCCGGTCAGACATGATGCAACTGTGTTTCCACGCTTATTTAGCAGTAATAGAAGCTTAGGCTTACCCTACCTTCCCTTTGATGATCAGAGAAGCCCTATAGAGGGTAATAGAAATGTCAGCTTGAAGGGTAGTTTGTGCTTTTTAATGAGCTTCAATAGGTCAGATGATACAAAATGCATTAAATTGTCTCAGCAGTCAGCAGATTTTTTTACCACAATTGAGGTTTGGGGGTAGGAGTGGTGGTTTGTTTTCAGGCAATGGTTCTCACCTTGAAGGATGGTGGCCCACACGAGTCTCTGACCGGGACCCCCCCAGACAGCCACGCTGGGCACCTTTTTGTAGAGGATCCACAGGAGAGGAAGGACCTTTTCCCTGGACTGGATGTCAAGAGCGCAGAGCAGTTTGGGTTCAACAAGATCATTTTTCCTTTAGCCCCATGATTAGTAATATAGTGAATAAGTCTTGTACAGGAATGCTTGATATATCTACTAGGGATCCTCAGCAGACTGCCACCAATCCTTTTGATTTGTGGCTTTTGTGTGGAGTAAATGGAAGTTGCATGGACTTGGGACCTGTCATTATGCTTGGGGGAGGAATTTATCAAAGAGGTAATTTTTCCCTAGGGTCTGCTACCAGATTGGATTTCTCTAGCGGTAGTGGCTCTGGTACTTGGAATTCTTTGTTTTATTCTTATCGCAACAAGAGCTTTTCAGCTTCACCAGTATGTCTCTGGCCTCCTTTTCTGTGGATTGTAAGTAATGGGAGTGCATCCTTAGGTGAAGAAAAGTTAGTATGCACTCCAGGCACATGTTTTTATGCCCTATGCTGGAATGCCACAGCCTTTCCTGTGGCTGTGGTGACTAGAATGCCTCGATATGTACCAGTTCCTGTAGAGGCTCCTAATACCATGATGCTATTCAGATTTAAAAGAGATTTTGGCATCACTGCAGCTATTGTTACTGCTATCACTGTTGCTGCTGTGGGAGCTACTGCCTCAGCTATTGCCTTGTCTAGTTCTATACAGACTGCCAATGCCCTGAATAACATCTCAGCCACTGTGGCACAGGCATTGGATACTCAGACCTCTATGAATTCTCATCTCAAAGGAGGTCTTATGATAGCTAATCAACGTATAGATTTAATACAAGAACAGATTGATTCTCTTTGGCAACTAGCACAATTGGGGTGTGAGTGGAAATTGCAAGGTTTGTGTGTTACTTCCGTACAATATCAAAATTATACAAAAGCTGCTAATTTGTCTAGACAATTGTCAAAGTTCCTCTTACAGGATTGGTCGGCTGAATTTGACAATTTGATGAGAGAGCTGAGAGCGACAATTGTTCACATCAACTCCACTCGGGTGGATCTGAGCCTGGCTACTGGCTTGACTTCCTGGATACAGACGGCTATGGATCATCTTAAGGAGTGGGTGGGCGTAGGCTCTTTGGCGATACTGATGATGCTAGCCTCTCTGGTTTGCCTATGGTGCATCTATAAAATGAGAGCCACACAAAAGCGTAATGTAGCCATGATTATACAAGCCCTTGTCGCCATTGAGGCGGGCCAGTCCCCTCAGGCATGGCTTGCTGCCGTGAAGTAAATCTTCACTAAGCATAGTCCCTGCCCACTGAGGTATTCGTTCCACGGATATTAGGGTCTGGTAAGTCAGTGACGGAGTTGACGGGTAAGTCTCGGCCACCTAAGACAGGGCAGTCCCGAGTGGGGAGGCTGACCCAGAGACGGGTAAGAGTTTGAGCACCGCCCTCCTACAGGCTCAGGCCCACTGTGAGATCCCCAGATAGGGGGATTACGAAACCTTTCCAGGGACTTCTACCAACTTTAGAAAAAATAAAAAAAAAGGAGGAACTGTAGAGAGCTGCGACGTGCTGCGCCTTAAAAATGGCGCTGGTCTCTGCCTTCCACCAGCCCGACGGTGAGCGCTCTCGGTGGTAAACAAGTCCATATTTGGCTAAGACCGCTGATCTGGCTTGCTTCCGCATACGTGGGCCTCTAAGATAGCACTATGTGGCTTTACTTGATTGGCTGTTCATTTAGTATTTAGCCTGTGGGTTGGGTCTGCCCATCCCTTTTCGGAAGACTGTTTTCAAGGGACCTGAATAAACTGCAGGAGAAGAGCTTTTGCGAGTTGCGTCATTCCTTGCTGGACAAGGGGGGACGCGACACCCATCTGCTTCCTTTTTTTTAAGTTTAAGGTATATCTTTTTCTCCCCAACAGCTTCCCTTTCAGTCCAATAAATGGATCTTTCTCTTATAACAACAAATACAATACAAAACAACAAGAATAATTAAGCCACAGTTATGAAAATTATAAAAATTTGAAGGACACATATGATTTAGGACTGAAGATTTCAATATACCTAAGTCTGCACATTGTCAATTGTGTGTTTCTTCATTTGTTCCCATTTACTGGAAAAGGAAGCTTCTCTGAGGATGGCCAAGAAAGACACTGCCTTATGAGTATATCAGAATGTCATTAGAAGTCATTTTATTGCTATATTCTTTTAGAACAGTAGTATTGGTTTTATCCTAGGTCCATAGCCTATATCTTCTCAGGTTATTGGCCACGTGAGCCATCTCAGGGATGGGTTCTATCTTATGGAATTGGCCTTAGATCTAATTAGCCATTAGTTGGCTACTCCTACAGGGTTTTTGTTTTGTTTTTGGTACTATTGAACTAGTACATCTTGCAGGCAGATCACCATTGTTGAAGGAAGGGTATGTAACTGGGTTAGTGTTCATCTTTCTCCTTTGGAAGTATTCAGAGTACCTTCCAGTACCATGAACACTAGTTCACAGGGGTGAGGTCTCTAGGTAGGCACCAGCTAAACTTCATGTTCAGTAGTTTGTGTAGGGGTTCCTTTAAGCAATGAGGCTTTTCCATAAATTTTTGGAGAGCAACTAATGGCCTTGGCAATAGCCTTGGTTGTTTGCAGGTTTCCATGTGGCCTTTTGGTCAACAACTGAATTAGAAGTAATCCATTCCTAGCACTGGAGGTTTCATATGGGGAGAGGAAATGTCTACTTGAGGCTCTGTCTTCTGCATTATTTGGCAATTTCAGCATATGGAAACCTAGTAATGAATGTATATTTAAATGAGGAAAGTTGGATGAAAAAGTTAATATTAAGTTTTAAAATAGTTTTGGTTTTCATTACTGCACAAAGAAAAGAATCTCTAAATTTACATTTTGGTGTATTCATAGATTCTGTGGTCTAGCTATTGGATAGAGGCTTGACCTTTATTCTAATTTTTAATCTTTCATGTGAATATGTGATGTGAAGGTATTTAAGTCCCTGTTGCTGTCTTTAGCATCTGAGATTCTCTACGTAATATGTCTTAGAAAATTCTCATTAAAGGAAAAGGATTACCTTTACGATACAAACAATCCCAGGAGGGGTGGCTCTTTATTACTGCAGAAATCAATGATTTTGTGTCTAAGAAAATATTTTTTACAAGGCAAATGTTTAGTCTTTCTATTTGGAGGTTAGTGGTCATTACTCGCCTGGAGAATTATTTGTATTTCCTATGAACAAAGGCTCTAGGGAGCCCCTCTTTGTCCCTTGCTATACTTTTAAAGGGATCACACTAGGTTGGACACTTGCTTGAGTTTGGTGAATTTCATGGCCCCATTGACTTCCCTTCTTTCTTTCTCCTTGTGAAGATAAATTTCAAGAAATCAAACATGTGATCTACCCCAATACTTCTGTGTGTGCTTGATTGAAAATGATACCACAGATCTAGTCATATTTTGTAGTTTTAATCATAGAATTTTCTTTTCTTAGAATCAAAGTAGGGTTTAGTTCCTGAATATAATCACAGAAAAGATAATGTATTCTTCAGAACATAATTTCACAACAGATGTATTAAAATCTTGAGTCATCAACCAAAAGCACATATTGTATTTCTCTTATATATTAGGAAAATAGTATTATCCAAATCCAGAGTTAGTTATGTACTTTATATTCTGGTGAGTGTATAAAACTTTCAAAATGACTGAAAAGAAAGGATGTCATGATTACTCTGAGGAAAACAGCCTTCAGAACATGTTGCATCTTTCAAATCTATCACTTTCTAAGTCCTGGGATTGGTATTTTACTGAAGCACCCAATTTATTAATGCATAGCAGTCAAGTGGAACATGGATCACAAATCCAGGGTTTTGCAACTTATAAGATAGACTTGCAATCAGGCAAAAATCCTTGCTTTTTCTGTGATAGTGGTGGCTTTTTTTCTTTTTGATTCATCCCTTTTATTTTGTGTTTACCTTCTCCTTTTTTTTGACAAATATTTAACTTTCTCTTCCTCTTACTTGTCTTTGAGAGTTTCACTAACCCTGGGGGAAAGATAAAATACTGCTAACCAATTATGTTACCAAACTTTGAAAGGTCAGAAATGTAGAGGCTATCTGAGGGAGAATACAAAAGCCACTAGCAGACTGATATCTCATTTGGTGGCTAACAACCCAAGGGGAATACCAAATGGCATACCCCACATTAGTTGTTTAGAAATAAAGGATCCTAATGAGAAAGGAATAATGTTATCAATTTCTTTTGTTCTCATCAAACACTAAAGGCTGTAGAGTCTTTCTTGGTTTTAATGAAAAGGCACTATGAAAGAAACACAGCATAAAAGAAGGAACAAAGTAGAAAAATTAAAATAAAATAGAACATTGTGTTGGCTTATCCAAGCATATATATATATGATACACAATTTTCAAAACCCCTAAATTAAAAAAAACAGCTTTAATTCATCTCAATTTTTTTAGCACCCATATCCTGCAGGAAGCCCAAGGGGAGAATGCCAACATCTCTAGTCTCAGAAAATTTTATCCATTTTTATGTTTCCATCATTGATATTATTCTTTCTTCTCTGTGTTCCTTGTTTTCTCTACATATGTGAACATCTAGTTGCTTTTCTAAAACTAATCTTTTGCATCCTTTATGAATATAACCCCGAGTCACCTAAAAGGAAACCTTCCCTGTCTTACTGGAGATACAGCTCATTTGACACTTGAATGTAAAAAAAAAAATAAGACATTATCCATGTATGTCTCAAGGTCCCAAAATATATTATAATATTCACTTATATGTCAGTTAAAATGTCTATCTTTGTGTACATATTTTATACCAGGCAGTGCTTGGTTCTAACAGAAAAAAATGAATGAAGGTATACTTATAATTTAGTAGAATATGAGAATAAACAGTCAGAGATGAATGCTGCAGTGTAAGAGAAAGCAACTCACACATATTAAGTGTACAAAAGATGTGAATAATACTACTAGAAAGAGATGAGACCTGAGAGAAGAGTCTATAGAAGTAAAAGATGTCTTACAGATGGTAGAGAATAGAGCTATGAGGAAGAGAGGGAGTGATGGTAGGACAAAGGGACACCATAAGCAATGGTCCTGGTGTAGATGTGTATTCAGGGAATGGCAAAGAGCCTTGAAAAGACAAGACCATACTTTGTAATATGCAGTAGGAATCAGCTGAACCCAGAGTAGGGTTGGTGAGATGGAAGATGGGGAACATTGATGCATCATGGAGAGAAGCTTGGTGGTAATCTTCAGGTGGGGGGGGGTGCATTGTGATTTTATATTCATTGAAGAAGCATGACTGGATTTGTGCTTTCTGTGTAGTGATATGTAGGAAGACTAGTAATGAGATAAATTACTAGTATCAGAAACATGAAAAAGAGTTAGGAAGTCCTATGTGTCCACATGAAAGAATGGTTAGACAATGAACTGGTGTAGATAGAGACACAAGAGATATGACAAATTATAAAAAGATAAAAATGTACAGGTCTGTTGAATTATTGAAAACAACTCTCATATCTTCTATCCATCTTCTGCTCTCTTAAGCACTTGCATTTTGGTGTATTAATATTTGGTAAGTAGAATTAAAATTTCTACTAGTCTGTGGAAAGAATACTAGATTTGATTAGTGAACTGTTTACATTTATATTGAACTATCGCATTGGGACATGGGATATACCTCATTTTTGTAGAGGGCTTACCTAGCATACACAAAACATTGATTTGATCTCCATTACCACAAATAGCAAGTAAGGCATGGTCGCTCATGCCTGTAATCCTAGAACTCTGGAAGTGCAGGCAGGGGGAACAGAAGTTCCAGGTCATCTTTGAGTTTCAGCTAATCTAGGCTACTCATGACACTTTCTTAAAATACATAAAGTTAAATAAATTTCACACCAAATCATAATATTTGTGATTAATAAATACTAATAAAAATAAAGTATTAGCAAATAAAGCTTAAAAATTGCACAATTTCTCATTTCCTCCTGAAATTTAGTGGTAGATTTATAGCAGAGATTATATAATTTACATAGGATATTGAAGATTTTTGTGTGGAGGCCCGGTTACAGTCTCAAAATGCTACAGCATTAAGTTATCATAGCTGAAATTTATTGAAAGCTATATTTTGACAAATAACATGTTTACTTCTCATCAAGTAAACTAGTATAAGGTTGATATTTGACCTAAGGAATCTTAAAACAGTGGATCTGCACCACCTATTCTCACTTATTCTAAGAAATCACAAATAGACTCTCTAGTTCCTTTCTGGATCAGGAGACTGTTATTATATAACAAGGAGAAGTCATGGTTCAGGGAAAAGTTGATATTACCACTTCAAGAAAAAATATAATCAAGATACTGATGGGATAGAAATAACTACCAAATGTAATTGTGACTTCCTTCCATTTTCCACCCCCAGTTAAAGTTATAATAATTTTTGCACTAAGCATTCAATAAGAGCTGAAGTGTATCTTCCATATTTATTTAGGGAGAACAATTATTTCAGAAACCAACAAGTGAAAAAAATTTAGGTGTCTTAAGATTCATGGATGAAAATATTATTTTTATTAGACAGGAGTGTACATGTAAGTTTATGGCCAACACTGGGCTACATAGTGATAGCCTGTATTTAAGACAAATAAAAACAAACAAAGCAAAGTGCTAGAGATTGCTCAGTACTTAAAAGTGTGTGATGTTCTTGCAAAGGATCCAGATTCAGTTTCCAACACTCATGTCTGGCTGTTCACAAGGGCCTATGACTCCAGCTCCAGAGGATATGTTGCCCTCTATGGATTCAACAGGCTCCTGTACACACACACACACACACACACACACACACACACACACACACACAAACACACACACACACACACACACACACACACACAGAGAGATGCATATTTTAAAATAAAATCTTTAAAAGGAAAAAATGAGAGGACAATGCAAAAAATCAGCCACAATGTGTTCTAGTCTTTCTAACCACACAAGAATAATAACTGGAATATATAGCAATAGAAACCTTAGAACACATGTGAGTGTCATGGAATCACAACAGCCCCCTTTGAGGGATGAAAAATTAAAAAAAAGAATAAAATTAAAAATTCCTAGAATAAAATGAAAAATAAAATCATAATAACCGTAATATACCCAAATCCATATATATTAAGTTACAAATTTCTACGTTAAAATTTATTACAGAGATTTTATATAAACAACACAAAGATGTATCTTAGGGTTTGCAAAAGAATAGAAGAAGCTAAACACAAAGTAAGTAGTTGGAAAGAAATAATTTTCAGGGCAGAAATTAATGAAATGGAAAAAATAATACAAAGAATCAATAAAGCAAGGATTTAGTCCTTTGAAATGATAAACAAGATCAACATACTTCAAGCCAAACTAACCATAAGAAAGAAAACAGATGCAAATTAGTAAAATTAAAAATTAAAATAGATTCCAAAGAAATTCAGAAAATTACTGATTTACCTTAAACGTTTATTTATACCAATAAACTGGAAAACCTAAAAGAAATATGTAGAAAAAATTAAATTACGTTGGGCACCATTTGTAGAAATAATCATTTAATTGTTTACCAGTTTTATATTGTTAATTGATTTTCTGCTGTTAATCTTTAAGCTGCCATTATTAATGAGTACACACAGACACCATGTGGATTTTAACAAGCCTAGGCCTGAGTTGTGCAATTTTAGCCTATCTAAGCTAGTTTGTAATTCTATTACCCAAATATGACCCCACAAATACATACATCCCCTTGGACTGCCATTTTCCACAATATGCTGATGTTCCTGGCCATGTGGAATGAGGTTCTTTTTTTCTAATTCATGGTGTGTGCCTCCTTCTTCCTCCTTCTCCTGGCTGGATTGCCTTAATCCTCTGTCTAAAGCATAGGCTTCCTATTCTAATCTCAGGAAGTCCCACTTTTCTCTGTCTTTGCCCAGTCTCAGGCCTCAGCATTTATTTAACCAATCAGAGTCAATTAAGTAACAGACAGCAAACAGGACCAATTAACATTTAGAATGCTTAACATTACCCCATCAGAAATAAATGAATTTGTGTTTATGTCCTAAAAATAAATCCAGATATGGTGAGGAATCATTTGGATATATACCCAGAAGAGGTATGGCTGGGTCTTGAGGTAGAGCTATTTCAAGTTTTCTAAGATATCGCCAGACTGACCTCCATAGTGGTTGAACAAGCCTGCACTCCCACAAGCAATGGAGGAGTGTTCCCCTTTCTCCACACCTTCACCATCATGTGCTGTCATTTGTAGTTTTTGATCTTAGCCATTCTGACAGGTGTGAGATGGAATCTCAGAGTTGTCTTGAGTTGGATTTCTCTGATGAATAAGGATGCTGAGCATTTCTTCAAGTGTCTCTCAGCCATTAGGGATTCCTCCTTTGTGAATTCTCTGTTTAGCTCTGTTCCCAATTTTTTGATTGGATTATTTGGTTTCTTGGCACTTAATCTCTTGAGTTCTTTGTAAATTTTGGATATTAGCCCTCTGTCAGATGTGGGGTTGGTAAAGATCTTTTCCCAATCTGTAGGCTGCCATTTTGTTCAAACGACAGTGTCTTTTGCCTTACAGAAGCTTTTCAGTTTCATGAGGTTCCATTTATTGATTATTGGTCTTAGATCCTGAGCTGTTGGTGTTCTGTTCAGGAAGTTGTCACCTGTGCCAATGAGTTCGAGGGTTTTCCCCACATTCTCATCTAATAGATTTAGTGTGTCCAGCCTTATGTTAAGGTCTTTGATCCACTTGGACTTACGTTTTGTGCAAGGTGATAAGTATGGGTCTAATTTCATTCTTTTACATGTTGACATCCAGTTAGAACAGCATCATTTGTTGAAAAAGCTGTCCTTTTTCCCTTGTACGGTTTTGGCTTCTTTGTAAAAAATTAAGTGACCATAGGTGTGTGGGTTCATTTCTGGGTCTTCAATTCGATCTATGTTCATAGTAGTCTTATTTATAACAACTAGAAACTAGAAACCCAGATGTCCCTCAACTAAGGAATGGATAAAAAACTGTGGTACATCTACACAATGGAATATTACTCAGCCATCAGAAACAACGAAATTATGGAATTTTCAGCCAAATGGATGTAACTAGAGAAGCTCATCCTGAGTGAGCTAAACCAAGCTCAGAAGGATGCACATGGCATCTATTCACTTATAACTGGATTTTAGCCATATAATATGTACAACAAAACTATGCTACAACCAATGCACCAAAGGGAACAGGAACATAGATGTTTTTTCCTGTCCATGAGACACTTTGCCCTAGTGGTGCTGCCTTGTAGGCCCCAGTGTATGAGGAGGCTCTTGGCTCTCATATGACTGCTGAACTGGGGTGGGGACTAATATGTAGGGACACTCCACTCCAAAGGAGTGGGTTGGAAGGGATAGGTGGTGGAGGGTGGGAGGGCGGTACTGGGAGGGGTGGAAAGAGGGTACTATGATGGAGATCTAACCTGAATTAATAAACATAAAAAAATCCAGATATATAAATAATGTTGACACCCAAAACAGATAAACTACAACAAAATAGAAAGTTATACTTCATACTAAGCAAATAAATAAGTCTCAGAAAAACAATTATTATGATTTTTTTTGCTTTTTATTGATTGTTTGTGAATTTCACAATCCCACTTATCTTCCCATCCTTCCATATTTACCTTCCAACCTTGCATCCTTCTCTGCAAAAAAAAAAAAAAAATCTTGCCTTGCCTTGTAACCTGCAGTGTGTCATTTTTTGTTACACAGTATATACACTTTACCTAACAGCTTTACTAGTAAATGTTCATTGCAATGAATAATTGGTCTTTTTCAAGGTCTCTGGTTACTGCTACAGTTTTAATACTGGATCCTTACCAGGACTTCTCTTAGGTTGTCCTATGACACAGAGATCCTGCAGTTTTGGTTCTGTAGGACCCAGGTCCCTCCATGCACTCCAGCAGTTTGTAGATGGGGTAGGTGTTCAGGTGGTCTAACTCAAAACCCTGGATCTGGGCCTGGTAGTGAGTTGGTCAGCCCACCAGCTCTTCTGTGCCAGTGACACTAGGCTCAGCTCTCTTCTTTTGTCCAGGTGAACGGGTGGGGCCATCTCTCTTATAACCCATTTAAAAATTTATACATAAAATTATGTATTTATGTGAAATGACATTGAAGTGAAATTGTCTAGGGGAGTAAAATAATGTAGTTAATAGGGGTTGGGGGATTGTAAGAAAGTATGGGAAGAATATAGTCAATGGACATTACAGACTTATATAAAATGTTTTTACACAAATCAGCACCAAACATGATGAATATATACAGACTGTGCTGGTTGGAGCCGCCATAGGCTCCTATTTTTGAATACTTAGTCATCAGGGAGTGGGACTAGTCCAGAAGGATTAGGAGGTATGGCCATATTGAAGGGAGTGTGCCATTAGGGGTAGGCTTTGAGGTTTCAAAATCCCAAGCCAGGCCCAATGTCTCTCTTCATACTTCCTGCCAATTAGGATGTAGAACTCTCAGCTGTTTCTCCAGCATCATGATTGCCTGTGCACCAACATTTTCCCCACTGTGATGATAATTAACTAAACCTCTGAAATTGTAAGCAAGCTGCAACTGGATGTTTTCTTTTTATAAATAGTTTCCATGGTCATGGTGTCTCATTACAGCAATAGAACAGTAACAAAGCCATATACTAATAAAAATAGGAAATATTTTAAATGAGTTCTAGCAATCTTCTTTTTATAATTGGTAATAATGCCTGACTTCCAAACTTTTACACCAATAATGATGTGTAGTAGTAAGATATATTTCTTTTGTGAATAAAAGTTGATATTTCACCATGTCTTTTTCAGTGTTACTTGATATCTCCATTCATCTGACAGTATAATTCATTTTCTAACATTAAAACATTGTCTTGGCCATATGGGTTCTTTGGCCAATAGAATGGAATCAAACTGATAATATGAGAGTTGTGGGCTTAGGTCTTAGTTGGTCTCTAGTGACCTTGTTCTCTTTTGATCATTAGAATCTGTCAGAAATCAACCTTAGGATGGCCTTCTAATTGTTATAACACAATTACAAAAGAAACAGTCTCAGTAAATCTGTCTAAACAAGATAGGCCTAAGCTGTTAGGCCACAGGGCCAGAAACTCACACCAACTTTGTCCCAGCACAGTAGAACTGCATATCCATCTAACAGAGCATATGGACACACATTACAGTGTTAGGCCACTGCGTCAATGTCAAGCAGCATTAGATGTTGGGAAGCATCTGATAGAGTCAGGTATGATGTTCATGATGAGATCACCAATTTGTAGGTCATAGACCAAGACTTTCATCAAAACCCAATAAGTAAATAGAAATGATAAATCCCGTCTATACAGCCACATGTCTGGTTCACTATTTGGTTAAAGGTATTCAGATGGAGCCATTGAAGCAAGTGGCATATTTCCATATAGAGAAATTATTCTGGCAGAATCTGAAACCAGGAGTCTAAGGCCAAGATTACTGATTGAAGCATCAGTAAAAATTCAAGTCTGTATTTATTGGCAATTAAGAGCTTTCTATGTGACAACCTAACCATATTTAATTCAATGCCCATAAATATGTTCTTTGTAGATAAAAAAAAAAACCAAACAAAAAACCAAACTAACCTGATTAGTTAGTAACTAGAAGAGTCAGGGCACAGACTTGATTCTTTACCTTTAAACAACCCTCATATCCTCACATTAGGATCTCACTATGCTTCATTTTACTGATGTGGAAAATAGGATGACAATGCTCCCTCTCGTGAGCTGGAGCAAAGATTAAATAAGACAATAGAGGGGGGTATTGAGTTATTAGTGCTATTACAAGTTTAATTATGACTTTATCCTCAGAGCTCTAGATGTACTTGGCAGGCTCTATTTTCTCTCCAGAGTCTTTGCAGCCTGTGTAATCCTTGCAGACTCTGGGGATCATTCCTTTTATTAGAGAGCTTTTGGTCATCTTTTTATTTGCAGGAAGAACACAGTTCTATCCTGTCTTGGAAGCTGGCAGACTAGTAAGTGATTACTTTCCTCTTTCCAGTACACCCCATGAGAAGGCCTGATATAGAAACAGAATCTCCTTATTAAAAGGAAGATTCACAATTTTCTTTTTTTTTTTGGTTTTTCGAGACAGGGTTTCTCTGTGTAGCCCTGGCTGTCCTGGACTCACTTTGTAGACCAGGCTGGCCTCGAACTCGCAAAGATCCGCCTGCCTCTGCCTCCCAAGTGCTGGGATTAAAGGCATGCACCACCACTGCCCGGCCACAATTTTCTTTGATGTACAAAATTGCCACAATTTAAAAGTACTGTTAAGAAAACATTAGCACTCAATGAAATAGTAAGCCTGTTTTGTTGGGAAATACAATTTCTTTTGCATATGTCAGAGCACATTCTAGAAAGTTCCTTGCTTACAATTCTCTCTCCTACAAGTTTTCTGATTGGAAAAGTAATCCACACATCATTCTGGGTACATTCTTAGAAGAGTAGTGGTCAGGAACATTCCAAATTTTACCCAATAGAATAGATACAATGATAGGATGTCAGGGCAGCTGAGGTGTGGGTGATCATCAGACCTCATCTGAAATGTCTTGTTTTCAATCATTGCTTGATTGCTCCAGTGGCTGTAAAGTCACAAACTCAGAGTAAAGACTACACTATGTGGCACAGGGATTAATGAATTAATATTGCTCTATAATTTCACTTACTAAAATCCAGTTTTCTGGTTTGAGAAATGCACCAAACCTGACTCTCCATTCTGCTTTTCTGGCTCTTAACAATGAATGCTCATAAGTGGCTTGACTGCTCTATAACTGGAGATATGGCTCAGCAGGGAAAGGCATCTTTCATCAGGTCCGATGACCCTAGTTCCATGTCCATGTTTTGGGAAGAGAGAACCGGCTCATGAAAGTTTTTGTCTAAACACCACATATGTACTCTACAGCATGAATGCAATGACACAATGCATGAAGTAAATAAATAAAATATAATAAAAGTGAAAACCATCTTGTTCAGAGAAGGCATTTATTATGTGATAGTGCACTGATAATGTCAAATCAGACCATGAATAGATTATCTGACTCCCAAAAACCTGACAAGTTCGTTGAAATTGAGAATTTGTTAAAATATCAAGATATTTACATAATACAAATATCTCAGCAATTCCTTAAAATTTAAATGGTCTGACAGTACTGGACAAGTCTTATTATATCCTAACCATCATCTATAGCTGAGTATGTGTTGGCTCTTCTGCATGACTTTTTAAAAACAATTTTATTACATTCAATTTATGCATATGTATGGCATTGAGACCTCGGGTGTATAGGTATACCATAGTGCCCCTGTATAAGGTAGTAACATGTAGAGATGTTGCTTTTCTCCCCTCCTACCTATTTGGTTCTTGGGGATTGAACTTTGGTCATCAGGTTTGGTGGCAAGTGTCTTTACCCACAGAGAAATCTTTCCAGCTGTTCACATGAATTTTTTTTAATAATTTATTTTTTATTTTTTCAAGTTACATCTCAATCACAATCCCCTCCCTACTCCCCCCTCCAGTCCCACCCTTCCACCCTCCTCCCCCTCAAGCCCCCATCCTCTACCTTTTTTTTTTTTCTTTAGTTTATGGTATTTTTCGTCCCAACAGCTCTCCCTTTCAATCCAACAAATGGTTCTTTCTCTTATAACTATAAATACAATACAAAACAACAGAAATATATAGGCCACAATTATGAGAGTTATGTGGCTTAGCATACATTCTCAATGTCCAGTCCATATGTATTTGGCACCTGACTTTAACATTCTACTATCTAACCATCTCCATGAGTTTAAAGTTCTATATCTAACTCAGCTTTCATACTAACTTGCTTCACAATTTTAAAAATATCTTCTTAGATCCAGAACACCCTCTTGATTCCTAAACAACTCAAAATTTAACTATGAGATTCTAGCTATCTATTCTTCAACCACCTCAGAGACCTGAGAAGAATAAATCTGATTATATAGGAAGTGCAGGGCCTGCAGCTTCCAAAACTAAGAAATGATATACCAGTGGCTGCCTGGACAGTTCCCATTTTCTCTCCATACATTACAGCATCAATCTTCAGCCCTTTGGCCCCGTTTCTCTAACAGACATTGATTGTAGAGCAGGAATTATGAAGGACTTACCTACCCTGTCTTGGCAGAGCTAGGCTGTCCACTTACCTGCTTCCAAGTTTTGTCCTTTTTGGACAGCATTCTGTCTACAGTTGAAGCAAGGGTTTTTCCTTGCCAAGAGAAAGGCTTACCACCAATTCAACCATCTCCCACTGGAGATTCTTTGATGCTCATCTTCTACTTGGAGTAGAATATGGGGTACTGTCAGGAGCTGACATGTCTCGATATAAAAAAATCTTAAGTTAGGAAAACATCTTTGAATGCCATATTCTGCAGATCTCTTGATGTTTTTGAAGATGCTGTATCTATCTCTTATATTTAGATAAGCAAATGTTGCTTGTCTCTTAGCAACTTGATTTCTGAGTAGCTTAGAAAATAACTGTGATAGATTGTCATAGTAACTAACAAAATGACACGCTTGCATAACTATTAGTTTCCATTTCTTAATTATCCTAAACAGTTTATGATGGTTGGTAACAAGAGGCCAAAACTTTACATTTCATTTTTAAGCATTACTAGGTACAATACCTTTAAGAAGCATTACCCTTAATTTTGTATCAATATACAAAGATCAATACCAATGTGGCCAAATATAATCTTAATTTTGTATCAATATACAAAGATCAATACCTGTGTAGCCCAATATAATCTTAATTTTACATCAATATGCAAGGGTCAATACCATTGTGGCCAAATATAATCTTAATTTTGTATCAATATACAAAGATCAATACCTGTGTAGCCCAATACAATCTTAATTTTACATCAATATGCAAGGGTCAATACCAATTTAGCCAAATATAATATTAATTTTGTATCAATATACAAAGGTATAAGGGCATATTCAATAGTCTGTCCTTTTTTCTTGATCTTTCCTATACTATGTCTATGTCCCATTTTTTTCTCAAGTCTGTTCACTCCTACATAGGAGAGAAAGAAGGATGCAGAAAAGAAAAAGAGAGAACTACAGGTGGCCACATAGATTACACAAACTTGATAGCAGCTTAAAAATTATTATTATTATTATTATTATTATTATTATTTGTAGAGGTATAGTATATTTCCATGGTTTGGCATTAAAAAGCAGGTAACAGGTTTAAAACACTGTAAATAAATTAAAGGTTACAGCTGTTCAACCTGGTTTTACAAACCTCCAAGAGTTGAAAAAACTTAGAGCTAAGGTAAAATACATAAAAGGCGTGGTGTTAGCCCATGCCTTTACCTCCAACAGAAACAGGAGGATCACTGTAGAGTTAGTTGTCTTATAAATTCTAGAGTTACAAGGAACAGGGGGGTGATCTTGCACACCCTTAATCCCAACTTTCCAGAAGAATACACCCTTAATCCCAACACACTAGAGACAGAAACAGGCAGATCTCAGAGCTCAAGGTCAGCCTGATACAAAACAAGCTCTAAACAGAGAAAAACTTCAATCCAGGGGTGGTGGAGCTCATCTTTAATCCCATCAGTTGGGAACAACAAATCTTTGATCCTAATACTTAGAATGCAGAGACAGGCACATAGGATTTGGAAGCATTTAAATTTAAAAGCTACTTACAAAAGGCATGCTGAAATTCAAACAAATTGTCCTTTGAGATCTCAAAATATATACACTAAAGTTTTGTTTAGCTCCAAAATATCAAAATAATTTCTTCTTTAATCCGGATTGAAAGATAATACTTTATATATTTTCAAAAAACCAAATTTGCTCCAGGAAAAATATTACCTGACCCCCCACCCCCCCAAAAAAAGGTAATTGTCCCAGAGTTAGGATTAGGGCAGGGCTCTTTTCTTATCTTTCAGGAGATTTAAAGCATCCATTCAAGGAATCCAGGACAACTGGACAACGGAAACCTCAGCAGAAAACAGATCAGACACCAAAGAAGATGAGTGACCCAGATGATCCAGCCTTGCAGACTTCCTCAATAGCTGTTTCCTCAGAAGTCTACAACCACAACTCAAAATCGCTAAGATCGTTCAGCTCCACAGACTGCTCCAGCGAGAACTCCAGTAAAGCCCTGAAGATCAGCCTCTGTCTACAAACTTCTTAGGACATCTAAATAGCTGAGCACAAAAGGACTGATCATCAAATGATTCTATTAACATTTTTAACCATTTTTTTTCCATTCTTATTTGGGTCCCAAACAGGTTTACTACGTCCCAAATCAGCAGGAAGTCATTTTAAGAGAACAACGTCCCATCCCCAGAAGGTGGGGAGGGTGTTTCCCCCCACCCCTTTGGTTATTTGATGGATAATAGAAAATTTTGTTATTTAGGGGAAGAGACTACAAGCTGTTAAATGGTCTTGTTAAATGGGTTTTGGAGGTTAGACCCAGGGACTTATCTCTTTTTCTTTTCTGTATCTTTCTTTCTCACATGAATCTTTACTCTAGATTTTTTGCAAAGTGCCAAACACACATCTCTTTTAATAATATCACTCGGAAAACATTTTAAGATTCTTACTGTTATATTCCTGTGTTAAAAGCACTTCTGTACTTGCAACCAAGACAGTCACATGTGAACTACCTAATCTGTGCTGATAAATCCTCACTGGGTATTAGAATTATCTGGGTACTCTCAAAAATAGATTATTGGATATGTATCCAATTACTAAGCATATCTTTTGGATAAAATATTCATTTGCTACCTCTGCATTTTCTTATTGGTAGAACACTGTCATTTTAAAGACAGAACCAAACCAAACAAAGAGATTCCTCAAAATAAGAATAGATGGCCAATACAAAAATCTACCCAAGGGTATTTTTATAGATATTTTGTCTCATGTTGCTTTCTTTGAACATTTTTTTATTGTTGTTATCTTTCTGATCTTTTGCTTTTATATTCTGGTTTCTTATGAATGTTGTTATGAGTTTTGTTTTTGTTTGTCTCTCTGTGTGTGATTTTTTTGTGCTTCTTTCTTTTTTATTCTATTTTCTTTCTTCCTTCCTTCCTTCTTTCTTCCTTCCTTCCTTCCATTCTTCTTTACTTCTTTTATTTCCTTGTTTTGTTCTTTCATTCTTTTTTGTTTGCCTGTTCATTTATTTTTATAAAGAGAGAGAGAAAGAGTTTTCTGGGAGGTAGGGAGGATTTGGGAGGATCTGGGGGAAGGGAAAAGAAATAATAACAAAAAAGAATAGACATAGTGTATAAACAGGAAAAGGAACCTTATTCCATGCCTACAGAACTGTGTTTGATCCTTGTGAACATGGTGGAAGTAGAAAGCCAGTTCCAAAATTTGTCCTTTTATCTCTACACATGTGTGAGTGTCTGTATGTGTGTGCACATACATGTACACACAAATTCATACTAAAGTAATAAGTGTAAAAACGAACATTGAAGACAGGAAACACACTGTACCATTTCCTTTTCATGCATAAGTGCATGTGAGTAGGCCAGCTCTCTTTAAGCTAAGCATTCTGGCAAATGTTTGGATCATTTTATTGTGGTTCCAGAAAGAGGGGACAAAGGCTGGATGCTGCTCCTTGGCTCTCAGTGTGCTCTCTTCTTCTGTTCTCTGAGTACGTGGAAGGAAGAGCAATCAGATGACAAGTGAGATGATGCAGGTAGCCAGCAGTCCTGAGATGCATTCTCCTTGGATTCATTCAAGACAATAAGAGATGAGAAATGTTGGAACACATTCAAGGATTAGCTTCATATTATAATGGTTTAACTCAATCCAAGTAAGGATTAGACCCAAACTGGAGTCTGCATTTGTGCTCACCTGCTTCTTCCTGACGTATGGGTTGTGGTTTCAAACAGTAATTAAACTCTTTTCACAAAGCCAGCTTTCAGCGCCTCTCCTAATTCTCCTAATTAAAAAGTGCCTGCTGTGCCAGTTTCAGTAGTAAATCATTTCTGGTCTTATGTCTTGCTCTCCTGTACTTGTAGTTTGAGAAAGTCTGCTAATGTGATAGAACCTTCTTTGTCTTTGAGCAGTGTTTATTTTCCTGGCATTCGCACTGCTGTTTCACTTGCTAATTCCCACACTCACTGATTTGTATGGGTGGATGTATCCATAATTTGTTCTGTGTTCATTGAATTTGAACTTCATCCTCAGCTCTACTTGATATGATTTTAAAAAACACGTCTCAGTGTAAAAAAATCATCATTATGATAATATATAACACTTATTGTTTACTATGTGTCAGACATTGCTCCCATTTAATTCTTACAGGTTCTGTGGTAGGGCCACAGTTAGAACTGAAGTAGCTAGGTCATGAGGGTTGCAGGTCTGTAGCCTTTTTATGGCTTTTCATTGCCCTTATATTAACAATTGGTATTCTTAATCTTACCAGTAAACTCTTTATGGTGTTCTATTATTTCTTCTCCTCCTGTCCTTGTTTGTTATGAAAGCATTGGCCTTCTCTCACAAGCACAAAGTTGAAGAAGGCTTGGTGATAATCAGGGAATCCATTATCTATTGCCTATCTATAGTGTGTTTCTTCAAAGAAGAAAGCTTTTGCTATAAAGGTAAAAGTCTTTGCAGGAAAGGGTGGTGGGTGAGACTTCATGATGTTACAGCAAAGACTAGAGAGAAGATTGTTATGTGCTGATGGTAGAATGTTCATTGATAAAGCTTGATGATTGCATTTTGAAGACTCAATTTTTTAAAAAAGAAAGGTAAATCATGATTCATGCTGAGGTATTGTTGGTGCCAGTCATTTTAGAAGGAGGTGAACTTGTTTATCTGAAAGGATAACCAACAGTCAAGTTGCAGATGATCCATAAAGGATTTTTAATCTTACTGTTGTCTCATATATGGGAGGTTGAATAACAACCTAGCTTCAGTTTACTTATGTTTATAATGAGGTAAATGACACCCAGTGTTTCAACTTACTGAACTTAGTCTAAGGACTGGATAATACATTGTAAAAAAAAAAAAAAAGTTATGTAGGTAAGGTTCCCTTGAGGAGAGATAAACAATAGAAAAGAATAATTGATAAATGATGATTTCAAATACATTAAATAATACAGGAAAGATGGCCTGGAAGTCTCAAAAAGGACTAAATCAAATTCTTTTCCTGGCTTTTTTAGTGTGAATTTTTGGGCCTTCCTCCACGAATGCTCCCATTAAAATGACTCAGTTGTAAATATCTGCCAGTCTCTGTGATCATTTCTTCTCGGCTATAGATTTAGAGTACCCATCCTGAGTTCTATTAGTTGAACTTGAATCTGAATCCATCTTGGACCAATCTACCTCAGTAGAGCCAACAGTGTGGTGGTGGCCGGCAGCACTGCTAGGAGCTAACATCTTTGAGTAGAGGGAATAAACTTAATGAGACACTACAGTAGAAAGCAAGAAGCACAGATTAGGGCAGAGGAGTTTGGAAGGAGTCCAAGAAAGGATAACCACATTTTCTGCCAACAGTTGTATTTGATGCTGCGAGAACGTTGAGTTTTTAGTTCAGGAGCAAGGATTTTTAGTGTTCCATTTTCAGAATCAATGATCTGCATATAGATGCACTTACAATCAAACTTCACGTTATGAGTTCATACTGATAGTGCTCCTGCCATGGATGGGATTTTTAAAATGTGCATAGCAGGTTACTTGAAATATGCAGAAAACAACTAAGATAGGAGAATTAGTGAATTACTGCAGTTCAAACGTGATGATTTCAAATGTGGATATTGGTTAACATTTGAGACTGCAGCTTTGTGGAAGTCTTAAAAAATAACCTAGACACCTTCCTGTAAAAATCCTGCTAATTAAAATAAAAGAACTTCACTGGGTGGAGCTGACTCCTGGGTGACAGCTGCAGGATCAGGAATGCCCATGTTCAACTTATGTGTCTTTATATATTAGACATTTGCCAGTTACCTTATCACTGTAAATCTCACATGCTATCTGTAAATGAAAGTAAGACACTATAGCAGGGCTGTAAGGGTGAAATGAGGTGATGGAATTAGTTTAACACAGTACTCTGGTGTAGAAAAACCTCAACAAGTGCCACCTACTGTTGTAGTAGGCTGGCGGGCCTGGCAGGAATCCTCACCTTGGTTAGGTCTCCTAGTGATAAGTTCTGAGACCTGGGGCGGCACTTCTGTGCCTTTAAAATAAATGTATCAAGACCTTTTAATATTTCGGTGCTTAGACCCTAGCTGGGCAGACTCTCAACTAGCTCTTCTAAGTTAACCTGACCAACTATTCCCAATCAGCCATGTGGTTCTTGGTACCTTCTGAGCCTTCTGAGCCCACACAGAGACATCTGTCTGATTCTATGTCTCCTGGTGGAAAGAGAGCTTCCCCTGTATCTTCCCAGGGTTGTTTTCTTCCTCCCAGAAAGTTCTGCCTTCCTATACTCTTTCTGCCCAGCTAATTAGTCATCAGCAATTTTTATCATCCAATCAAAGAATGCCTCAGATAGGGCACTAACCAGATCTCTGTGCATTGAAATCAGCTTTGAAAACCATGCATAAGATCTTTCTCCAACATGCCAAAATGGCTATTCATAGTCTATAGATGATTTCCTAATTCTATAACTTTAAAGGTGAAGAATATTGAATCCCTTTAGAAATCCAAATATACAACACTTTTTGTTTGGAAATGGTAATGACCAAAGTTTATTAATGTACTTTCCCTATTTCACAAAGCAGAAAGCAAACCTATTTGAAGGCTGGTGGATCCAATTCATCCAGCCTAGATGACTCATTTAATAAATGAAGAAACTGAGGTGCACTTTATTAAGTGATTTTTTTTTTTTTATAGAACCCAAGTTCTTTCTTGTAGAGCTCAGATGAGGATGTGCCTCCTGACACATCCCTCTAGGGATGTGTCCCTCTAGGACTTCTTCACGGAGGGACTTGTTTCCACTTTTCCGGGATAAGGTGAACAGATACTCTGCCGGATCCTTGAATGTTTCCTGAACTTCAGACAGCCCTCTTTCTGAAGCTTTGTTCCCAAGTTCCCATTTTCCAAATGCCCTACATCTAGTGAGTAGACAGGTATAGACTGCAGGGTGATAGAGACTGGGCAAGGTGCTTCCTACTGACTTACTTTGCCACTGATAAGCTAGTGCCCCCAGTATCCTAGACTGATGCTCTATCACAGGTAAATTTCTCCTTGTTTCCCATCCCAGCTCCTTCTTCTTTCCCTCTCCAAGTGACAACCTCTTTTAAATATTCTACACATCACACATTTTCACCATCTCATTCCAAAGAACCCAGTCTGCAAGAAAGGTCTAAATTCGAATAACAAGCAAAACAAAAGCCCAAACTTCTGTTCTATTTAAAACCTAAGTAATTTTGCAGAGCCACCAAGTCATCTCAAGTATCAGAAAGAGCAGCAATCAGGGAGTGTTGAGTATTTTAATTGTATGGGAGTTGGTTGGTGAGGAATAGACAATGAGATGGGGTAGGAGCTAGGTTGGAGGACAACTCCAGTACCAACTGGAAATCAACCCCTGCTCTTCTGCTGCTCACTGTTCACGCTGGTTATTGTGGTTATTTTTATAAGTTACAATTTCTCTCACTTGCAGAATCTCTGAGTTCCTTGATATTCCCTTTGCATCCCCCCTTTATTGTTTCTGGCTATTTCCCTCTCCCCCCTCCCCACATTTTATGACTTTCTGCTTCAACTTCAGAAGAGTTTTAGAATTTTTAGGCCAAAACCTTTCTTAGACTCATTGGAATGTCTGATACAAAATGTGTCCATTAAAACATATCATATAACTATAGACTTAAATGCCATAGACATTGTATTTTTCTGACAGTACCATTTGAAACGTGGTTTTATATTGTATGTTACTAATTACTAATGGTTATTCATGGAAATATAGATTATTTATTTTCACCATTGATGTTACTGTGTAAGTAAATAAATCTTACTGTGAATAGTCATTTCTTCACTTTTTTCATAATTACAAAGAGCCCTGTAATTATCATTTTTTTTTACTAATTCTAAATATATGTGAATGTGTTTATTTTTCTCATCTATTTTTTTTTTCATTTTTCAAGACAGGTTTTTTTTGGTAGCCCTGGCTGTCCTGAAACTCTCTTTGTAGGCCAGGCTGGCCCTGAACTCACAGATATCCACCTGCCTCAGCCTCCCAAGTGTTGGGATTAAGCCATGTTCCACCACTGCCTGGCTTATTTATTTTATTTTTAACACTGTAACATAATTACACTATTTCCTCCTTTTGTTTCATCCCTCCAAAACCTCACACACACTCCTCCTTGCTTTCTTTCTAATTCATGTCCTCTTGTTTTGTTAGTTGTTTTTACATGCATATATGTATATGCATATCTATTCCTAAATACAGCCTGATCAGTCTGTATAATGTTACTTGTATATATGTTTTCAAGGCTGTCCACTTGAAATTTGTAATTGGTTTTCTCTTTCCTGAGAAGACCTTTTCTCCCATTCTCAGTATTCCTCAGTTGCCTGTAGTTTTTTGAGTAAAATTGAGGGCTCATGTTTTCTCTTCCATCCACTTTGGCATGTCTCTTGTCTTTGTTCAGCTCATATTTAGATAGTCATGTTGGTGAGTCTTTAGGGTGCAGCTTCTGCCATTCCTAGGAGACATGGTCTTACAGCAATTTCCCTGATCCTCTGGAACTTACAAACTTTCCTTTCTCCTGTAATGTACCTTGAGACTTAGGTATGGGAATTTTTTTTTTCTAAATGTGAATGCTTTTATAGGGTAAGTTTCTGGCAGCAGAATTACTAGAACACAAGTATAGTCATATAGTTTAACAACTATTTCTAAGTTATAAAGCAGAAAGGGTTGAGCTCTTGTTTCCTATCACGGAGACAATGACTCTCTCCATGGTTCACAGTGGCATGCACTACAATGTAGAGCAGGTTGGTCTTCAGCTTGCATCATCCTCTTGCCTCAGTTTCCTAAGTATTGAGGTTTTAGATGTCCTCAACCACAGCAAGCCTCCACTGCTTTTGTAAACAGACATTTACATCTGCCATTGTAATAGGAACCTATAAGGCTTTTAAATAATTTTTACTTTTCCTGTTTTATTTATCAGATGGAACACTATTGGATAGATTGCCTATTTCAGCTTTATTTTTTAAGAGTTTATATCCATTCATGTCCTTATCTATCTTTTATATAAATTTTAGAAAATGTGGACATTTTCTTATTCATACTGTAAACATATCTTTGGCCTTTCCCCCATTTATTTATTAATTCAAGTTACATCATGATAGCAGCCCCCTATCTTCTTCTCTCCCAGTCTCACCCTTCCACCCTTTATTACTTTTCCCATCTGTTAGTACTTTGGTCTTCTTGGGGGGGGGTGGTGGTGGGTAGGAATCCTAAGCTCAGGAACTACACAGCCCTGGGGGGGGGGTATCCCCAGTAAAGTGTTATAGTCCTGAGGAAGGTATCCTGGGACTCCAGAGCCCAAGAACTACACTCCTCTGAGAAGGGCAGGTATCTATCCCCAGTGAAAGTGTTACAGCTCCTAGGAAGGTATCCTGGCACTCCAGAGCCCAGGGAACACACTGCTCTTTTAGGTGGGACAATGTTCCAGTGGAAGGATATCCTGAGACTTGGGAACTCAGAAACCACACTGCTCCGAGAGGAGGCTTCCTCAACAGAGATGTTGCAGCTCACAGGAAGGAGTTGCCTCACCTCCAGTTGAGCTAAGGAGAGGGGGGGCTGGGCCCCAGCTGGTGTCTCTCTGCTTCTTTGCTTCTTCCCCACCATGAATGATGGAGTCTTAGCAAACAGCAAATCTCATAAATGAGATTTTATTAGAGGATGGGGAACAAATCCAGGGTGTGACTGCCTTCTGTTTCTGGGAGAGGACAGCAGGGAATGGAGAAATCTCAGGCCTTATTTAGGATGGGGGGGGTACTAACTGAGGAGCTGGGGACTGTTAGAGACTGAAACTGCCATTCTAACAGGTGTGGGGGAAGGACCTATCAACTTAAACCTAGGGGATTAACACAAACTTGAACTTCCTTAACTAAAGTGAGAATTAGTACTAAAAGGTCAGACTCCTAGTCCTGGTTAAAACTCCCTGGTTCTTGGGGAGTATGGTTCCATTATACACATTGTTGCCACAGAGATGGCCATGGGGCTGAGGCCCTAATTGAAGACTCCTGTGTTGCTGGCTCCCAGAGTTTTCCTCAGCCCCCCTGGATCCTGAGGTGTAACTGTATTATCCATGGTAATTGTAGGGCTGGAGGAGAAACCAGGGAAAGACATAGGGGGTGCCCAGAGGCAAAACTTAAAACAGTGGGGTCTGGCTACTGGAGTTCCTCAGGTGGAGACCTGAATACTTCCTTTAAATATATACAAAGTTAACAAAGCCTGTGGCAGGAAAGTCTTCCACAGCAGCATGAATGGCTAATGGAGACTGGAGAGGAGGTGCTGCCTCTGTGGGCAGCTCCCTTGATGACTGTAAGCTGAGGCAGGAAAGATGTTGTATTGGTGGACTGCTCCCTTAGTCAGTAGCAGGCTGAGGCAGGACAGCTAGCTTGTCAGCAGCCTGCCAATAAGCTTTTTTTGGCATGCTGCTCAGGGACTTTACTGACACTTGGGGAAGGGGAGGGAGTGGACCATTTTGATGAATTGCTGCCAGAGCCACTTTGATTTCAGCTGCAGTGGTGGCAGCTGAACTGGGACTACACCATCTATCCATATCCTTCAGTGTGCGTCCCCCCACCCCCAAATCAACTCCCTTCAGTTCATTGATCACAGGAGGGCTAAGAACTTCCTCTTGCTCTGGGTCCTGACATGGCAGATCAGTTAAGGTAAAGTGTCTCACTAAAAGGTAAACCGTTCATCACTGAGACCACCCCCCCCTCACTTGCTAAGAGATCTGTATGAAGTCTGTATGAAGACAAAGTAGCCTATCATCTACATTTGTATTGAGGGGGGGACTAGGTTCAGTCTCAGCTTTTTTCTTCTTGTTTTCTTTCTCTCTCTCTGGTTAGTGTTTCATTCTCTATATACCTCTAAGGGCTTAGATTGGTTGATTCTGTTGATCTTCATGTGTTGATCTTGACCCCTCCTGGTCTCTCTATATATAAGGATCCCAGAACTTCACCTAATGTTTGTCTGTGTGTCTTACCCTTTGCGTTGTTCTTCTACAGGGTGGAGTTTCTCATAGGATAGTTATGAATTCACAAAAGAAGAAACTCCTTTTTTAAAAGGCTGGGAGTAACTTGAAGAAATATTCAACATCAGGGAAATGCAACTCAAAACAACTCTGAGATTCCATCTCACACCTGTCAGAATGGCAAAGATCAGTCACTGAAGTAATAGCACATGCTGGCAAGGGTGTGGAGAAAGGGAACACTCCTCCATTGCTGGTGGGAGTGCAAACTTGTACAACCACTATGGAAATCAGTCTGGAGATATCTTAGAAAATTTGGAATAGCTCTTCCTCAAGACCCAGCCATACCACTTCTGGGTATACATCCAAAAGATTTTTCACCATACCACAAAGACGTTTCCTCATCTATGTTCATTGCAGCCTTATTTGTAATAGTTAGGGACTGGAAACAACTCAGATGTCCCTCAACCAAGGAATGGATAAAAAAATGGTGCTACATCTACACAATGGAATACTACTCAGCCATCAGAAACAATGAAATCAATTTGCAGCCAAATGGATGGAACTAGAGTAACTCATCCTGAGGAAGCTAACCCAGACTCAGAATGATGTACATGGCATCTATTCACTTATAATCAGATTTTAGCCACAGTTGCAGCCAATGCACCAAAGGGAACAGGAAAATTGACTTTTTTACCTGCTCATGAGACACTTTACCCTAGTGGTGCTGCCTTGTAGGCCCTCAGTGTACAAGGAGGTTCTTGGCCCTCATATGACTGCTGAACTGGGGTGGGGGACTAAAATGTAGGGATATTCCATTCTAGAGGAGGAGTGTGTTGGAAGGGATAGGGGTAGGGGATGGGAGGATGGGACTGGGAGGGGTGGAAAGAGGGTACTATGATGGAGATGTAGCCTGAAGTAATAAACATAAAAAAGCTCAAATGACAGCACATGTTAGTGATGATGTGGAGAAAGGGGAACACTCCACCATTGCTTGTGGGAGTGCAAGCTTGTACAACCACTATGGAAATCTGTCTGGTGATATCTTAGAAAACTTGGAATAGCTCTACCTCAAGACCCAGCCATTCCACTTCTAGGTATACATCCAAATGATTCCTCACCAAATCACAAAAAATAGTTCTTACTGTGCTCAAATGCATAGATCAAATCCTGCGAATTAGAGGAGATTGTAAGCAAATCAGGCCTCTCTGACACATGTCCAAAACAGTAATGTGGTTGGACACATGAAGACTGAAAATAAGCATTTAACAACTTTTGTATCTGTTTTGTCCTCAGAAAAAATAATGGTCCTGAACTTATAAGGCCTTGAAAACCTCTGGGAGAATAAATTAATTATCTGGCCTACTAATTCACACAGGTGAATGTAACCAAAAAATTTTAAATTATTAAATATTTATTTATTGATAACTATATTCAATTATAAAAATATAAACACTTAACTACTAATCCTACAAATTCCTACACCCCTTTGACCTAACCACTAAACCTATTGATAACTATTACAACTATTTTCCTAACCTTTTAGAAGGGTACAGTCTCTGGGGCAGGTTCTCAGTCATCAGGAACACAGTCTCTGGGGTAGACCCTTTAACACACTTAGCAGTCTTTTTTCTGAAATATCTGAGATGTAGATTCGTCAGGGTAAATTGGCTATGGCAGTTTTACCTTAAATAACACTTGAGGCTTTCTTGTCTCTGGGAGACCCCAGCTGTCTGTAGGCCAACTTATTTCCTTCCTATCAGCAGCTCTTCCGCTCTGCCTCAGTCCTTAAAGCTGGCCACAGTTTCGTTTAGGCCACTGTTCAGACAGGTCAAACCCCTCTAACGCAAAAGCTGAGCCACAGGGTTTAGTCCTTGGCCTTTTGGTGTCTTGTTGAGGATTTCCCTGCTCACCAGCTTCTTTCTCCCTCAGGGAGATCTGGCTATCAGTTCACCAGCACTTTTTCCATCAGGACTCGCTAGCATCGGAGCTCTCTAGCATGGGGGGCCTCTAGGATAGGGCTGCCTGGGGCTCATCCACTTGTTCTTAAATAAGCTCTCTCCTTGTTCCTCCTGTTTCAGCTTAATTGGGCTCCACCCACTTAACAGCTGAAAACAATGCCAGGCCAGATACTTTGTTTCTAGTCCATTAAGTCTTTCCTGTTTTTCCTGGCTTCAACCTTGTTTTTCAGTCCATTAAGTCTCCTGTTTGTTTCCTGTTTTCACCTGACTTCATCCTTGTTTTTCCACGAAACTGATAAACTAATTGCTTACAGCCAAGTTGATCTTCATGCCCCGAATTAAGAGACTGTATCAGAAACCCCTAGATATTTACTAAATCCCTACAGGTGAAACTCAATGAGAAAACGTGGTGACATCTGCAGTTCTGGCTTACCTGCATGTATCCTTTTGTAAGCACAGCTCTCAGGATTTAGTATACTAACATATAAGAGGCTCTGGAAAGCACCAGTGCTAGGTTATTGAATTTTGTGGATGAGATAGAAATGACTGACTCACATGCTTGATTTTTATTTTACAATATGCACTGTATATGGAAGAAGAAGAAGAAGAAGAAGAAGAAGAAGAAGAAGAAGAAGAAGAA
>CAJQZJ010033157.1:4029788-4077134 GCA_907164525.1 Lophiomys imhausi
GAATAGGGAGGGGTTTGTTACTGAGATGTAACTTGAAGAAAAAAAAATAAAGTATTTATATAAAAAATAAAAAATAAAAAAAAAAGATAACATCTTTGAATGCCATATTCTGCAGATCTCTAGGGGTTTTTGAAGATGCCCTAACCATCTCTTGTATTTAGATAAGCAAATGTTGCTTGTCTCTTAGCAACTTGATTACTGGGTAGTTTAGAGAATATCTGTGATAGACTGTCATAGTAGCTAACAAAGAGACATGTTTGCATGACTAGGAGTTTGTTTTAACTATCCTAGACCATTTTAGACGGTTGGTATCAAGAGGTCAGAGCTTCACATTTTATTTTTAAGTATCTCTAGGTATGATTCCATTGGGAAGCATTATCTTTAAATTTGTATCAATATACAAAGATCTATTCAATTGTGGTTAAATATACTCTTAATTATGTATCAATATACCAAGATCAATGCCTATGTAGCCCAATATAATCTTAATATTATTAAGGATGGACATTTTTATTATGTTGATTTTACCTATCCATGAGCATGGGAGATCTTTCCAACTTCTGATGTCCTCTTCAATTTCTTTCTTCAAAAAGTTGAAGTTATTCTCCTGCAGGTCTTTCACTTACTTGGTTAGAATTACTCCTAGGTATTTTATATTGCTTGTGGCTACTGTGAACAGTGTTGTTTCCCCAATTTCTTTCTCAGCCTATTTATCTGTTGTATAAAGAAGGACTTCCAATTTTTTTTGAATTAATTTTGTATCCAGCCACCTTGCTGCAGGTGTTTATCAGTTGTTGGAGTTCTCTGGTGGAGTATTTGGGGTCACTATGTATACTATCATATCATCTGCATATAGGGATAATTTGACTTCTTCCTTTCTAATTTGTATCGACTTGATCTCCTTTAGTTGTCTTATTGTTCCAGCAAGAACTCCAAGAAGAGTTATGGCGAAAGTGGGCAGCCTTGCCTTGTACCTGAGTTTAGATGAAATGCTTTAAATTTCTCTCCATTTAATTTGATGTTGGCTACTGGCTTGCTGTATATTGCCTTTATTATTTCTAGGTATGGTCCTTGTATGCCAGCTCTCTTTCGGACTTTTAGCATGAAGGGGTGCTGGATTTTGTCAAAAGCTTTTTCAGCATCTAGCAAGATGATCATGTTTTTTTTTTTTTTTTTCAGCTTGTTTATATGGTGAATAACGTTGATGGATTTTCACATGTGGAACCATCCCTGCATTCCTGGGATGAAGCCTATTGATCATGGTGTATGATACTTTTGATGTGTTCTTGGATTTGGTTTGCCAGTATTTTATTAAGTATTTTTGCATCTATGTTCATGAGGGAAATTGGTCTAAAGTTCTCTTTCATTGTTGGGTCTTTGTGTATCAGGGTGACTGTGGACTCATAGAATGAGTCTCACAGTGTTCCTTCTGTTTCTTTTTTGTGGAAGAGTTTGAAGAGTATTGGTATTAGTTCTTCTTTGAAAGTCTGATAGAATTCTGTGCTGAAACCATCTGGCCCTGGGCTTTTTTTTCTTTCTTTTTTTCTTTTGATTGAGAGACTTTTAATAACTGTTTCTATTTCCTTAAGGGTTATAGGACTATTTAACCTGATTTGATTTAACTTTGGTAAGTGTAATCTATCAAGAAAATTGTCCATTTCACTTAGGTTTTCAAATTTTGTGGAGTACAGATTTTTAAAGTAAGGCCTAAAAATTCTTTGGATTTCCTCAATGTCTATTGTTATTTCTCTCTTTTCGTTTCTGATTTTGTTGATTTGGGTATTTTCCCTCTGCCTTTTAGTTAATTTGGCTAAGAGTTTCTCTATTTGGTTGATTTTCTCAAAGAACCAACTCTTGGTTTTCTTGATTTTTTGTAATGTTCTTTTTGTTTCTAAGTTGTTATTTTAAGCCCTAAATTTGATGATTTCATGCCTTCTGCACCTCTTGGGAGTGTTTGCTTCTCTTTTTTTTCCTCCACTTCTTCCAGTTCTGCTGTTATTTTGCAAATATGAGCTGTCACAATTTTCTTTTTGAAGGCACTTAGTGCTATGAACTTTCCTCATAGCACAGCTTTCATTGTGTCCCACAGGTTTGGGTATGTTGTGCCTTCATTTTCGTTGGATTTTAAGAAGTCTTTGATTTCCTTCTTTATTTATTCCCTGACCCAGTAGTCATTGAGTAGAGAGTTGTTCAGTTTCCATGAATGTGTGGGATTTCTGTTATTTGTGTTGTTGTTGAAGTCCAGCTTTATTCCATGGTGGTCTGATAGGATACAAGGGGTTATTTCAATATTCTTGTATCTGTTGAGATTTACTTTTTGCTTGACTATATGGTCTATTTTGGCTCCATGTGGTTCTGAGAAAAAGGCGTATCCTTTTGTGTTTGGGTGAAACATTCTGTACATATCTGTTAGGTCCATTTGATTCATGACCTCTCTTAGGCTCATTATTTCTCTGTTTGGTTTCTGTCTCAATGACCTGTCCATTGTTGTGAGTGGGGTGTGGAAGTCTCCCACTACTAATGTGTGGGGATCAATGTGTGGATTAAGCTTTAGAAGAGTTTCTTTTACAAATGTGGGTTCCCTTGTATTTGGGGCATAGATATTCAGTATTGAGCTGTCATCTTGATGAATTTTTCCTTTAACGTGTATGTAGTGTTCTTCCCTATCTTTTTTGACTAACTTCAGTTGAAAGTCTATTTTATTTGATATTAGGATGTCATCATTTTCATGTGTTTCAGCTGTGGTGGGATGTTCAGTGCTTGGTTTGTAAACCTCACTGAATTTTATTGGAGTCACATTTCCCTGATTTTTGTCAGTTTTGTTCTTTTGCTGACCTTCAGCCATCTGATTGTCCTTAGCTGATTGTTCCTGATGTCTTCTGGGCCTGGTGCCAAGGAGGGAACTTTGATGTACAGTCCGTATAATCTTGGTGGTCTGCAATTCTTCACAAGCTAGGTGAGGTCCTGAGAAAGGTGCTGGGTCTCAGTGGGTCCCCTGAAGCTCACCCCTTCCCCTTGGTGCCCAACTGGGAACTTAGGTCAGGGATTGGATGGGATGTGCTATTGCAGCTTGCAGAGACTTGGGTTCTAGCAGGTCTTTTTAGTGATGTCAGTGAGGCTCGGAGGACCACAATGTGTAGGTTAGAGCAGCAGATCTCCTGCTGCTCATGTATCTGGTTAGAGGGTCAGGTCTGTGTTTGTGGTTTCCCAGGCAGCTTCTTCTAGATGGTCTCTGTGCCTCTCGGCCCTTAGCAGTAAACCCTTGCAATCTGAATCACTCAGGCAGTGCGGGAAGGCCAAGAATTCGCTGTTCTCACCCTGGGTTTGTAGTTGCTGAAGACAGGGTATCCCTCTGAGAAAGGGCAAGGTGCACTGGCTCCAGTATGAACACCACACCACATCTGCTGGGTTTGGACTCAGTGGAGTTCTGCAGCCTTTAAACTGACCACCTGCCTTTCTGCCAGCTCTGATCTGATCTTACCATTTTAATGGCACTACTGCTCTCCTTTGAGTGCTGGAAGGATCTTGTGGAAACTGGGTCTCAGGAAGCCTGGAGGTGCCTCTATCTGGTGGTTGGGGCTCTTTGCCAAGGCCCTTCAGTGATCGGACTCGTGCAATCGTGCAGAAAGAGCAGCCCTCTGCCCTGTCCGGGAGCAATGTTCTTCCATCTAATTGTATATCCAGTAGAGGGACCTGTATGTCCAACACCTGTCTGGGTAAGCCCAGATATGCTTATATGCCTCCCAGATCGCCTCTCAGCTCGAGAGAAATCGAGGTAGTCCCACAGTTCTCTAGCTCAGAATGCACTGTGGATCTCTGCCATAATGATTCTGCCGAGAATATACCTGTTCCCATGGCTCTGCTGGTGATGGAACACTGGCCTGGAAGGGGGGTTACAAAGGCTGGTGAGTACCCCCATCTGGGGTTTGGAGCCACTCACTGGATATTTGAGTGGCTTGTCCCCACCTCTGTGGCGTTATCTGCTGCCTCCATGCTCTGCCCCTCAGCCTGGGTTCTGTGCCAAATGCTGGTTCCCTTGGCTGGTAGGTCTGTTTCCCTGATTGTCTGAGGGTCCCGCCAAGGGACCCTCATTAGTCCCTGGGTTCGCCGTGTGTAACCCTGCGGGTTCACGCTTCTTAAGTTGTTGCTCAGCTTGTTTATATTTTTGCGATCTTGTAGCTATTTCCCTCCCCACCCCCAGCTCAAAATGTGTCCCTGCCTACTGCTGTCATCTTGGATCCCCCTGAGAACTTTCTTTATCTTTATCCATGTATTCTTTTGGTGTTAGCCTGTGAGGTAGCATGAACTGACCAGCTAAGATTGTCTTTATCCTTCCTTGTCCAGCTTAAATTCTATGAGCATCATCACTGCTTTCTATTCACCTTCAGCTCTTTACCTTACTCCTCTCGTTCATAACCAATTCTTGACAAAGTCAAAGTTAATAAACTATTACTTGTTTCCTAATGTTATACAACAATTCAGATTCAGAGGAATTTTAATGGATTATTATGGATTCCAAGGATATTAGTTTCTAAGAATCCCTGCAGTTGTTTTACTATGAGTAATAGTATTAATGAAACAGAATGAATACAGAAATAGAAAATCCATGTGGCCATTTTATACTTCAAGGACATTCAGTGTGAGTTATCTTTTCCTGGTCTGCATGATCCATTGGACAGAATAAGAGTCCTTCTCCAAGATGATACTGTCTCCCCATCAGTAAAGGAATTAACTGATGTATTAACCTATAAACAAGGAAAGTGAAAGAGTTATTTTTATTTTAGTGATTCAGATTATGTTTCTGTTCAGCATACCAAGAATATAGCATACATAGTTTAAATTGATTGTCCATCTTTTTCTTTACCAGGGAAATTATCAAGTAGCCAGCACCATAGGAACTGAGTCACATCATTTTGATTACTTCTTTGGCCTTGCTGTCTAGCAGGGTGCCTACATACACAATGCTTTGGAGGTAGTTATATCCCCTGCCATACCTCGATATAATAATTGCACTGAATTTATAAATACTGATTTGATCCTAACAGTTTCTGGACCATTCTGTTTGTGGGAAAGATGAGAGAGAAGGTGAAAGAATGTCTATCTGACTTAGTGTGCTACAGAGGAAGGTATGCAAAGGCTTGGAAAGATTTACAGTTGGAATAAATTCATCTGTCTGCATCATCAAACTATAACATGTGGTGCATGCAATGGCTCTTCTTTAATGAAGGGAAGTGTTATATGTGAGATACAATTCAAGTAGAACCCTAAAAGTATATATGTTATACTGAAAGGAGGTCAAATGCCATGGTTCTTACTCTTGTTATATTACTTTATCTTTCGAGTTTACACTTTTAGTGGCAGAAGGAATTATCACTAATTGAATGATTAAGACAAAATTTAGGCCTGGCTTATGCATGGTTCTACATGATATAGATAATGTATGAAAGGGATGGCTATAGGTCTATAGTCCTTTTCTGTGACATCTTTAAAGTGCAGTCGTCAAGAAATCGCAAGAGGCTGAAAGTCAAGCATTTCACTTGGTTGATTCATTCTCTAGAAAAAAAATAATACCTAGATGTAAATTTTTATGACTACTCATTAACTGTGATCAATGGTTTGGCTGGATGGTAAGGGGCTTCCAGGAAACATATTTGGACAATTGTTGACAAAGAAAATTAGGCAAAAATGAAGCTATTTGAATATGTATACGAATGTCTAGCAATGAGTGAATTCAGTAGACTGTAAAGTCGTGAGTCAAAGAGGGTCTGATAACATTTTCTGTAGATATCATTTTTTTCCCAGCCATTTCTTTCAAATCTAATAGGATCTCTCACAGCATAGCTTTGGTGCCATGGATGGAAGTTTTGAATAAATTCAGAAACATGGACTTTACTCATAAAAGTATCTTACAGACACTACTGCACCCAGTTTTGTAATAGCAGATATTAACCATGAGTCTTGAGGAGTGCTACATTCCCAATGAACACCAGGAAACTCAACAGGACAAGTATACTGACAATGCCTATCACACGAGAAGGAGCACTTTGCTTTTCTTCTCATAGGCTCTCTGGATATAAATACTCTTTTTCTGCACACTTCTGTCAATTATATATGGAGATTTTTTATGTACTCTCAAAATATAATAGATATATCCCTCTAAGCCTTTGATATATATTAAGTAAGGCATTTTTATGAATTTAGAATTAGCAGAGATTTACAGAATGGTGATTTCCTACATAAGAAATGAGTCTCAACTGGCTATCATTTATGGCCAGGCAAGACTTCCAGTGGCAGCTCTGGGTTGCATTAAATTGAGTTGTTGGCCAAGGGTGTCCCATGGGAATTCCCAAATAACCCAGACAGATGCTGAGACAAAGTTAGCCCTCTGAAAACTGACAGCAATGCCCCATTGCCAAGTACAACAACCACATAACTCATTCAACATGGAGAAGTCAAGTTGATGCCTACATGGAGCCTTTACCACTCACTACTTTCCAGTCCCTTTGGTAAGGGAAGGTACTCTGCGGGCTATTGAAAGAGAAAGGTGGGCACAAACCCAGCCACAACACCTTTGACCTACAGTCTGTCTTGCCTGCAAAATATGCTAAGGCATTGGTGGCACAAAACTTATAGGAGTAGCCAAACAATGTCTGATTTGACTTAACTAACACTCCACAAGAAGGAATTCATACCTGACGTTGCTTAGGTAACCAAGAACCAGAAACTAGATATCTCAAAGATCTAGGGTAAAGCCAAACACAACTGATCAAAACATAAACAAAACCAAATCCAAACCCAACAAAATGATTACTAATGATATTTTACTATACTCATATTAGTGCTTTATCCTGTCGTCTTGAAAGAAGCTTCCTCCAGCAGCGTGTGGGAACAGATACAGAGACTCACCGCCAGAGACTGTGTGGAGAGACTATACAAATTGGAGGTCTCCATCAAATCCTACCCCTTGTGCGCAGGATATTGCACAGAAGAGGGGGTGGAAAGATTGTAAGTGTGAGTGGATGGAGGACACTAGGAGAATGAAGCCCTCTGAATTAACTAAACAAGGGACGTATGAGTTCACAGAAACAATCAGCAAGCACAGGATCTCAATGGGTCTTCACTAGGTCCTTTGCATATATATTACAGCTATTAGCTTGGAATTTTTATGGGATTCTAGACTCTGAGAATGAGTGAGTCTCTGTTTCTTTTGCTTGCTCTTGGGACTATTTTTCTCCCATTGGGTTGCCATGTCCAATTTTGATATGAAAATTTTTGCTTCATTTATAATATTCAATTTTCAAGTTGAGGTGTTATCTCGTAGAAGTTCTTTTGTAATGAAAGACAGAAAGGGAGAGAATCTGGAGGGTAGGTGATGTGGGAGGAACTGGGAAGAGTGTGAAAGATAGGAAACTATAATCAGGATATATTGTATGAAAAATAATCTATTTTTAATTTAAAAAATTTCCTCAAATGTTTACTGCTGTGGACATTACTTGAAAATCAGATCTAATAAGTTAATTTAGTCCAGACAGTTTTAGGATAGCCACTGATTTCTGTGTTTGAAGGCCAAAATCAATTGTTTATTGGATGAGCATCTTTATTTAATACCTCAAATTTAGAAAACAAGTCATAGGACAGCATTTATTCACCTACACCTGACAGAGTGACCACATATCTTGCATTGTTCTTAAACTCCATAACACTGCACTTGGATAAATTGGAATCTTTTGGAGTAACAGGGAAAACTGAAGTAGGAAAAAAATGTAATGTTCATAAGAATTTATAAAATATATGACTTGTGTGGTCTTTTAGATCAGGTACCTTCAAATTATTCTTTCATGTGAGTATCTCAGCACTAGTGTAAATTGAAGCAGATTTTGTAGAGTATAGGTAATATATGTTTGCTCTAGTGAATGCAAGGAGTGATCTTTTGGATTTTAAGCTTCATCCTGTAGGGAACAGGAATTGCTAAGAGCCTATAAGCTAAGAACTGACTAGATCCAAGCAGAAATTTAGGGTATATTCTCTGCAGGACAGGATGAGGGTGAAAATATTTTCAAGTACAAGGACTAAGTCTTGTACTTTTATAATTGCTTATTTGTGACAGAGTGCAGTTGTAACATTGTTATAATATATTATATTATATACATTATATTATATAATGTATTATATCATTATAATGTGCTGTTATAATAACATTGACTATACAAGGTGGAATAAAGAGTATAGCTTTAATGAGATTTTCAAAGGAGGACTCACAGAACTTTGAAATGGATTACACAGTACATTTCATGTGGAGGATGTTGTCTATGTGTGATATATCTGGGGTAGGAGAAAAAGTTATTTTCTGTAAAATGGCTCCAGATTTTGTTTAGGGTCCATAGAATAAAAGTAAAATTGAAAGTTAAAGAGATATTGTGATTTTCATTTGTGTAACTGAAAGAAGATAATATTTCCAGTAAGACAACAGAGGGAGGAATGTTGTGTCTCATTTCCACATCATACTTGAGCTCACAGAGCAAGGCACTGTTGTAAGCATATTTTTGTTATTTATTTCTGTCATAAATCTGATAGAGGCTTTCATTTTTCTTATTTTGTAACTGAAATTTGAAATCTGAGACACACACAGACACAGACACACACACACAGACACAGACACATACACACAAAACAACAACAACAACAACAAAATAAGGTATGTGCTGTTAAGGGAAAGGAAAGCATTTGAGTGGGCAGTCTTTAAACTTTGAAGGTTGTGACAAGGAAGGGAAATGCAAAAGAAATGCACTGCTAATTTGCAATGATTGAGGTTTGAGCTCAGGGGTAAAGTGCCTGCCTAACAAGTTCAAGATTTTGGGTTCACTAGCCAGCAGCAGTAAATGAAATCACAAAAATAAGATTAAAACAAAGAAACATATGCAAAACAAGGAGATGTGTTTACACTGCATATTCAAGATATTTGCATAGATTTAAGTTAATAAGCTGACTTGCTGGCCTCAGCTCCAGCCTATGAAAATCACACCATTGAACTAATCTCATTTTAAGCAGTGGTGTCCAGGGCAAGATAAAAGCTGTGACAGGGCAAGAGTCTCACTACAATTGATGGTCTTAATTTAAATTATTGATCTTCTGTAAGAAAACCATGGGGAGAAGTAAAATTAAAATTAATCATTTTGAACATTAAAATCAATGGGCAAAAAACATGGGAAGACTTCAGTAATAAGTGATAGACATCACTTTCTCACTGCTTACTTTACTATATACTCATAGGGATTTCTCTCTTTTTCTTTTCTCTATTCTTCCTTCTCTCCTATGTAGGGGGAAAGACTTAAAAAATGGGATTTAGACATAATATAGGAATGATTAAGAAAAAGGGACAGATTATTGAACATGCTCTTATATCTTTGTGTAATGATACAAAATTAAGAATATATTTGGCTACATTGATATTGAGATTTGAATATTGATACAAAACCAAGGTTAACCCTGTTTAAGGTATTGTACCTAGGTAAAGCTTAAAAATGGAATGTGAAGTTTTGGCCTTTTGATAGCAACTGTCAGAAAATGTATAGGATAATTATGAGATGCAAACAAATAGTCATTCAAATATTCATTTTGTTAGGTACTAACATAGTTTATCACAGATATCTAAGTTAACAGGAAATCAAGTTGCTAAGAGACAAGCAAAATTTGCTTAGCCAAATAAACAGAGATAGATAGGTGGTCTTCAAAAACCCCAAGATATTAGCTCCAAAATAACAAAATAATTTCTTTTTTAATCCAGATTGAAAGATAATACTTTATATATTGTCAAAAAACCAAATTTGCTTCAGGAGAAATATTATCTGAACCCCCCCCCCACCAAAAAAAAGGTAATTGTCCCAGAGTTAGGATTAGGGCAGGGCTCTGTTCTTATCTTTCCAGGAGATTTAAAGCATCCATTCAAGGAATCCAGGGACAACTGGACAATGGAAACCTCAACAGAAAACAGATCCGACACCAAAGAAGACGAGTGGCCCAGATGATCCAGCCTTGCAGACTTCCTCAATAGCTGTTTCCATCAAAAGTCTACAACCACAACAACTCAAAGTCGCTAAGATCGTTCAGCTCCACAGACTACCCCAGCCAGAACTTCAGTAAAGCCTGGAAGATCAGCTTCTGTCTACAAACTACTACTTAGGACATCTAAACAGTTGAGCACAAAAGGACTGAACATAAAAGGATTGAATTAACATTTTTAACCATTTTTCCATTCTGGTTTGGGCCCCAAACAGGTTTACTATGACCCAAATCAGCAGGAAGTCATTTTAAGAGAGCAACGTCCCATGCCCAGAGGGTGGGAAGGGTGTTTCTCTCCCCCTTTTTTGGTTATTTGATGGATAACAGAAAACTTTGTTATTTAGGGGAAGAGACTACAAGCTGTTAAATGGTCTTGTTAAGTGAGTTTTGGAGGTTAGGCCCAGGGACTTCCTTCTTTTTCTTTTCTGTATCCTTCTTTCTCTCCTATGTAGGAGTGCACAGACTTGAGAAAAAATGAGACATAGACATAGCACAGGAAGGACCAAGAAAAAGGGACAGATTATTGAATATGCCCTTATACCTTTGCATATTGATACAAAATTAGTATTATATTTGGCTAAAGTGGTATTGATTGGTATTGATCATTGTATATTGTGCAAAATTAAGATTGTATTGGACTACATCAGTATTTATCTTTGTATATTGATACAAAATTAAGATTATATTTGGCCACAATGGTATTGACCCTTGTATATTGATGCAATATTAAGATTGTATTGGGCTACATAGGCATTGATCTTTGTATATTGATACAAAATTAAGAGTATATTTGGCCACATTGGTATTGATATTTGTATATTTATACAAAATTAAAGGTAACGCTTCTTAAAGGTATTGTACATAGTAATGCTTAAAAATGAAATGTGAAGCTCTGGCCTCTTGATACCAACTGTCTTAAACTGTTTAAGATAGTTAAGAAATGCAAACTCCTAGTCATGCAAGAGCATCATTTTGTTAGCTACTATGACAGTCTATCACAGATATTTTCTAAGCTACTCAGAAATCAAGTTGTTAAGAGACAAGCAACATTTGCTTATCTAAATACAAGAGATAGATAGGGCATCTTCAAAAACCCCAAGAGATCTGGAGAATATGACATTCAAAGATGTTTTCTTAAATTAAGATTTTTTTTGATATCGAGACATGTCAGCTCCTGAAGGTACCCCTATTCTACTCCAAGTAGAAGATAAGCATCGAAGAATCTCCAATGGGAGATGGTTGAATTGGTGGTAAGCCTTTCTCTTGGCAAGAAAATCCCCTTGCTTCAACTGTAGACAGACTGCTGTCCAAAACGGACAAAACTTGGAAGCAGGTAAGTCGACAGCCTAGCTCTGCCAAGACAGGGTAGGTAAGTCCTCATAATTCCTGCTCTAAAATCAATGTCTGTCAGAGAAACGGGGCCAAAGGGCTGAAGATTAATGCTATAACATATGGAGAGAAAACGGGAACTATCCAGGCAGCCACTGATATGTCATTTCTTAGTCTTGGAAGATGCAGACCCTGCACTTCCTACATAATCAGATATATTTATCCCTCTCAGGTCTCTGAGATGGTTGAAGAATAGATAGCTAGAGTCTCATAGTTAAATTTTGAGTTGAATAGGAATTAAGAGGGTGTTCTGGATCTAAGAAGATGTTATTATAATTGTGATGCAAGTTAGTATGAAAACTGAGTCAGATATAGAACTTTAAACTCATGGAGATGGTTAGATAGTAGAATGTTAAAGTCAGGTGCCAAAAACAAATGGACTGGACATTGGGAATGTATGCTAAGCCATTTAAATCTAATAATTGTGGCATATTTATTTCTGTTGTTTTGTATAGTATTTTCTGTTATAAGAGAAGGAACCATTTGTTGGACTGAAAGGGGGAGCTGTTGGGGGGAAGAGGGTGGAAGGGACAGGAGGGGGAAGTAGGGAAGGGATTGTGACTGAGATGTAACTTGAAGAAATAAAAAAATAAAGTATAAAAAAAAACCCTCAAGAGATATCTGTAGAATATGGCATTCAAAGAAGTTTTCTTAGCTTAAGAGGTTTTTGATATTGAGACATGCTAGCTCCTGTCAGCACCCCCTATTTTACTCCAAGAATAGGATGAGCATCAAAGAATCTCCATTTGGAAATGGTTGCATTAGTTGCAAGCTTGTCAGTGGACAAGAAATATCCCTTGCTTCAACTGTAGACAGAATGCTGTCCAAAAAGGCCAAAACTTGGAAGCAGATAAATTGACACCTTAGCTCTTTCAAGACAGGGTAGGCAAGTCCTTCATAATTCCTGCTTTACGATTAATTTCTGTCAGAGAACAGGGCCAAGAGCTGAAGACAGATGCTCTAATGTATGGAGAGAAATTGGGGACTGTCCAGGCAGCCAGTTGCCTGTCATTTCTTAGATTTGGAAGCTGCTGGCTCTGCACTTCCTGTTTACACAGACATATTCATCCTTCTTAGATCTCTGATGTGGTTGAAGACTAGATAGTTATAGTCTCACAGTTAAATTTTAAGTTGCTCAGTAATTAAAAAGGATGTTCTATGTCTAAGAAGATGTTTTACAGTTTGCAAGTTAGGATGGAAATTGAGATAGCTATAGAACTTTAAACTCATGGAGATAGATGGATAATAGAGTTTTGATGTCAGTTGCTGGGTATGTGTGGACCAGACATTGGGAATGTATATTGTACCTTGTAATTTTCATAATTGTGGTCTAATTATTCAAAAAAAAGATTATGAGTTCTGGGACAAGAGGGAGAGGGTGGGAGGGTGAGCCTGGGAGGGGTGGAGGGAGGGGACTGTGCTGGAGATGTAACTTGAAGTAAAAATAAACATAAAAAAAGATAGCTCTTAGGTATGGGATGATTATTTATACATTCCAAACATTTAGTTCAGCTTTAAAGTACCCCATAAACATATTGGTGAATAGTTCTCAGGGAAAATTTGAAATTAGTGAATTTCTTATAAATACGTGACTTGGAATTGTAAATAGACTCAAGACTTCTCTAAGAGTGTCCTAGAAACCTTGGTTAAATTGTACCATATATATCTTAAACAGTACTCTGATATAGAAACTAAGAATGCTGACCTTAACAAACTTATGCAGCACATCTCAAAACTGTGTTCATGCTTGTGGAACTTGGGAAACATTACACTGGGAAAAGATAGTGTATTGCTTCCAAAGCTAACTTCTTCACCTGATTTTTTAAAAATCAGTTCTTCTTGTAATTTTCTTCTTAAAACGATAAGTGTCTATACTATACTATATAATGCATTAGTATTATAGTATCTAATGGTACATAGAACCTTATCTTTTCCTAATGAATAAGTCTTTCTTCTACTATGCCTTTGTTTAATATATAATTGGCATTTTTTGGTTATTAATTACAGAATATCATTAAAGGTAAGTAAATCATCTCATCACTGTATCTAGGTATGTTTACTATTATTATATTTCTAAATATTTTTGTTAATATTATATTGTGTATGTACACCTTTTTTTACTTAACACTAGAGTTACTCTCACAAACTAGATTTTGAAGATGCAGATTAATATAGACTTATGTGTGTCTTTGGCACATACAAGACTACAATGAGGAGAAACTGAGCATATTATCAGAAGAATCAAGTTGATTTTCAGTTTTGTTACATATAAATGGAAGGAATGAAAAAACTAAAAACTCAGAAAGAACTAGGTATAAAGCTTTGTGTCTTTTTCTCTATATTATGTTGTAAACTTTTAACACATACTTAAATTGATCTTTGGAGGAGTTTTTCTAAGCCTTCTTAACATTGTGACTCTTTTTTTTTATATAAGTACATTATTTTTTCTTCTTCAAGTTACATCTCAGTTACAAACCCTTCCCTATTCCCCCTTCCTGTCCCACCCTTCCACCCTCTTCCCCCCCAACAGCTTCCCTTTTCAATCCAACAAATGGTTCTTTCTCTTATAGCAGTAAATTCTATACAAAACAACAGAATTAACTATGCCACATTTATGAGAGTTAAATGGCCCAGTATACATTCCCAATGTCCAGTTCATACATATTTGGCCCCTGACTTTAACCTTCTACCTTCTAACCATCTCCATGAGTTTAAAGTTCTGTAACTGACTTAGCTTTCATACTAACTTGCATCACTATTATAACCATCTTCTTAGATCTAGAACACCCTCTTGATTCCTAAACAACTCAAAATTTAGCTATGAGACTCAAGCTGTCTATTCTTCAATCACCTCAGAGAGCTGAGAAGGATAAATATATCTGATTATATAGGAAGTGCAGGGCCTGCAGCTTCCAATACTAAGAAATGACAAACCAGTGACTACCTGGACAGTTCCCATTTTCTCTCCATACATTCCAGCATCAGTCTTCAGCCTTTTGGTCCTGTTTCTCTGACAGACATTTATTGTAGAGCAGGGATTATGAAGGACTTGCCTACCCTGTCTTGGCAGAGCTAGGCTGTCGACTTCCCTGCTACCAAGTTTTGTCCTTTTTGGACAGCAGTCTATCTGCAGTTGAAGCAAGGAGTTTTTATATGCCAAGAGATAGGCTTGCCACTAATTCAACCATCTCACACTGGAGATTCTTCGATGCTTATCTTCTACTTGGAGTAGAATAGGGGGTGCTGTCAGGAGCTGATATGTCACGATATCAAAAAAAAAATCTTAATTTAAGACCACATCTTTGAATGCCATATTCTGCAGATCTCTTGGGGTTTTTGAAGATGCCCTATCTATCTCTTGCATTTAGATAAGCAAATGTTGCTTGTCTCTTAACAACTTGATTACTGAGTAGCTTAGAGAATATCTGTGATAGACTGTCATAGTAGCTAACAAGGTGACATGCATGCATGGCTAGGAGGTTGTTTTTCTTAACTATCCTAAACAGTTTAAGATGGTTGGTATCAAGAGGCCAGAGCTTCACATTTCATTTTTAAGTATCTCCAGGTATGATACCATTAGGAAGCGTTACCTCTAATTTTGTATCAGTGTACAAAGATCTTTTCAAATGTGGCTAAATATACTCTTAATTTTGTATCAATATACAAAGATCAATGCCTATGTGGCCCAATACAATCTTAATATTGCGTACATATACAAGGGTCAATACCATTGTGGCCAACTATAATCATTTTTTTTAGCATGTTATAAGAGATCACAATGTGTCTCTTCTCTATCTTTTATTTTTTATTTTTTAAAATACTTTATTTTTTTTTCTTCAAGTTACATCTCAGTCACAAACCCTTCCCTATTCCCCCTTCCTATCCCACCCTTCCACCCTCTTCCCCCCAGCAGTTTCCCCTTACAGTCCAACAGATGGTTCCTTCTCTTATAGCAGTAAATACTATACAAAACACGAGAAGATGTGGAGCTAAGGTAAAATACAAGAGAATTGTGGTGTTGGCCCATGCCTTTGACTTCAGCGGAGACGGGGAGGGGGGGGGAGCACCGTAGAGTTGGTGGTCTTATGTATTCTGGAGTCATACGGAGTGGGGTGGTGAAGGTGCATACTCTTGGTCCCACCATTCAAGAAGAGTACACCCTTGGTCCCAGCACACTGGAGACAGAAACGGGCAGATCTCAGAGCTCAGGGTCAGCCTGATGCAGGGCAAACTCTAAATAGAGAAAGACTTCGATCCAGGAGTGGTGGAACACATCTTTGATCCCTTCAGATGAGAAACACAGGTTCCTGTTCCCAATAATTAGAGTTCAGAGACACACACATGGGATTTGGAGGGACCTAGGTTTGGAGGCTACTTACAAAAGGCCTTCTCGATGCAGGCAGATTGTCCTTTGGGATCTCAAAATATATACACTAGAGCTGGTTTAGCTTCAAGGTGACAGAATGATTTCTTTAACCCGGATTGAAAGATAACGATTTGTATGGTGTCGGAAGGCCAAATTTGCTTCAGGAGAAGTATTACCTAGCCACCCCCCCCAAAAAAAAAGAGGGTAATGGTCCCAGGGTTGGGATTGGGGCAGGGCTCTGTTCTTATCTTTCCAGGAGAATCGAAGCGTCCATTCGGGGAGCCTGGGGACGGCCAACTATAATCTTAATTTTGTATCAATATACAAATATCAATACCAACGTAGTCCAATACAATCTTATTTTTGCACAATAAACAATGGTCAATACCACTTTAGCCAAATATACTTCTAATTTTGTATCAATATACAAAGGTATAAGGGCATATTCAATAATCTGACCCTTCTTCTTGGTCCTTCCTGTGTTATGTCTATGTCTCAATTTTTCTAAAGTCCGTGCATTCCTACATAAGACATAAAGAAGGATACAGAAAAGGGAAAGAAGGAATACCCTGGGTCTAACCTCCAAAACCCAGTAAACAGGACCATTTAACAACTTGTAATCTCTTCCCCTAAATAACAGAGTTTTCAGTTCAAATAAATTTATTAATTAAAAAAAAGCAGGTAACAATGTTAAAACACTGTAAATAAAATAAAGGATACAGCCGTTCAACCTGGTTTTATAAACATCCAAGTGTCGAAAAAACGTAGAGCTAAGGTAAAATACAGGAGAAATGTGGTGTTAACCCATGCCTTTAACTTCAGCAGAGACGGGAGGAGCACCATAGAATTAGTGGACTTATAAATTCTAGAGTTACACGGAACAGGGTGGTGAGGGTACACACCCTTAATCCCATCATTCAAGAAGAGTACACCCTTAACCCCAACACACTAGAGACAGAAACAGGCAGATCTCAGAGCTCAAGGTCAGCCTGATACAAAACAAACTCTAAATAGAGAAAAACTTCGATCCAGGAGTGGTGGAACACATCTTTAATCCCTTCAGATGGGAACCACGGGTCTCTGATCCCAATAATTATAATGCAGACACACACACACATACACACACACACACACACACACACACACACACACAGGATTTGGAAGGACCTAAATTTAAAAGCTACTTACAAAAGGCCCACTCAATACAAATTGTCCTTCGAGATCTCAATATATATACACTAAAGCTGGTTTAGCTCCAAAATAACAAAATAATTTCTTCTTTAAACCAGACTGAAAGATAACACTTTATATATTGTCAAAAAAACAAATTTGCTTCAGGAGAAATATTACCTACCCCCCCCCCAAAAAAAAAGAGGGTGATTGTCCCTGAGTGAGGATTAGGGCAGGGCTCTGTTCTTATCTTTCCAGGAGAATCAAAGCATCCATTCAAGGAACCCAGGGACAACTGGACAACGGAAACCTCAGCAGAAAACAGAATCAGACACCAAAAGAAGACGAGTGACTCAGTTGATTCAGCCTGACAGACTCCCTCAATAGCTGTCTCCAACACTGTGACTCTTTAACACAGTGTCTAATGCTGTGGTAACCCACAGGTGGAGCACTCCTGCTTTAGAATATGAGGATTTGCTATGGATTAGTTTAGGATAATGCCTAGTCAATTAAGCATATGTGGTTGCTTTATATATTTTTTCCTTATGCACTATTTGAAGAGATTGCACCAGATTATTGGTAGGATCACTGTTGACCTCTAAATACTGTGACTATGTGATTTCCTGTGTCTGAGTTACATGATAATAGAATTAGGATTCTCTGAATACATTCCATAAAGTTGTGGCTCCATTAAGAATAATTAGAAAAAAAAAGTCATTATTATCTGTGCCTTCAGGCATTTTCTATTCTACATTTAAAGAAACAACAAAAAAATTAACATTAGCCACAAAATATCCATTTATGCATTCAGCTTAAAAATATGAATTCTTATGTAATTACAAATGCTTCCTGTTGTGAAATATGTCTATTTTTCATTTACATAATCAGAAGACATTTAGCATAATTTCTTTGACTATCTAGATGAGATGTAAATGTATCTGAAGTGATTTGAACCTTAAATTTTTCAAATACTAGACATTTCTAAGTTCTTGACAAGCTATTGGACTAGACCTTGGAAAAAACTGGGAGCAGTCATGGTGACAATCCAATATTGATCATGTTACAGAAGCCAGAAACCTTGAACCAGACCAGGGACTCATGGAGATGCATATATGCAAGTGATGATGTGTAGCCTGATGGATATACTGTATGACACCCTGACTTACCACAGCTTCCATGATGAGATATGCTTCTATGCTTTGGGTTTTTTTTTTATTGTAGTGTGTGTGTGTGTGTGTGTGTGTGTGTCTTTTATTTTTGTGGGGAGTTTGCAAGAGTGAAGGGTGGATATGAGGAGATAGGGAGATAAATGGGACTGGGGTGCATGATGTGAAACTCACACAGAATCAACAAAAAGTAAAAAAAAATTGAGATTATAATATATTTTACATTTCTCCACCATATTCCCCTCTCCACCATTCTTCAAATTTATGACCTTTTTTCACTGTTACTACATGATCCATATATATGTATATACATAGACATCCCTAGATATAGCCTCTTTAATCCATATAATGTTACTTATATGTATGTTTTCAGGGCTAAATGCTTGACAATGGACAACCAATTAATCTGATTTTCTCTGGGGAAGACCACTTCTCCCGCTCCCAGCTTTCAAAATTTCCTGTAGTTATTTTTGTAGTGATAGGGAATCACTGTGCTTACCCCCAACTCATGTTGGCACGTCCATTGGTGTCATCTTTGTTCAGCTCACATTTGAAAAGTCATGTGAGTTAGACTTTATGGGTGCAGCTTCTGACATTACTAGTAGATACAATCTTCCATCAAGTTCCCTGATCCCCTGGATGCTATGATTTTTCTTCTTCTTCTTCTTCTGTGATGTTCTCTGAGCCTTAGGTGCATGTGTGTTTTGTTATAGAGAGGAGAATAGCCAGGTAAAAGTGATTCAATCAGAGAAATGGATAAGGGGGGATTCTTTAAGGAGGAGAGGGAATAAATATTGAAGATGGTAGAAGGAGGGTAAAGGGGAATAGCAGGAATAAAAGTGATTTGATAGGAGAAATGTAGGCTGAGTGACCCAAGCATGGAGCCAGAGTGAGGTCAAAGATGTGTTCAAATCTTGGACCCCCCCTGAAAATGAAAATATCAATCTTGAGACTGAAAATCTCAAATCTTGAGACTGGCTGAAGTAAGAACTGCTCCCTCACTGTTCCATGTCTGCATTCCTTGGGGCACATAGCTCAGAGAAATCCCAACCTCACAATTCTCAATGTAGTCACATAGCCTAGTACCTGGAACATCTCTTCATGAAAATGAGGTACCCCAATGCCCTAACCAATAAGGTCAACCCACCCTGGAAATCCCTTTCGACTTCCCAAGGTTCATATATAGCCCTTGTGCACCCTGGAATAGATACAAAAGCTTTTTCACTGGAAATCATTTAAGACAGCTACACTATTATAGTCTAAGAGTTGTAACACTACAATCTTCGGATAAGGATTTTTACCCTGGCTTTCCCAGCAAGATTGGGATACCGAAGACCCCACCATTCTGAACTCTGCTTCATCCTTCCCAGCCGAATGTGTAGTGGACACCCTGAGGGAGAAAGCAGAAGCAGAACCACAGAAAAATGGGAAAAGGAGTCTCTTAGGGAGGGCTAAAGGAGGTAAACACAGAAGAAAGAGGGAGTTCAATAAAATAACAATAAGGATGTCTGAAAAAGTAACAAGGAATAATGCTATTAACTATTTACTTTTAAAAACCCAATAATACATATAATTCCATGTATAAATATACACATATAATTTTAATACTTTTAAAATCTTGGTTGACAGTGCTTCCTCCAGGAGAAAAGAACACCTAACCAAAACTCTAATACCAGACATTATAAACCTTTTTTTGAGTTGTTGATTAGAGCTGTCCAAGAGACTGTTGTCTTTGGTTTCCCCAAGAAGTTAAAAGAAGTTCCTGTTTCTCAAGACACCATGCACTTTAGAAAGAAGCCCCACAGACATCTGGCATGGAACTGACCTAGACACCCCTACCCTGAAAACTAGCTTTCATGGTTTCAAGCTTCCAAAGGATGTAGGCAACCAACAGGCCTACCCATTTGTTAGGCCTAAAAACCCCATCAATGACCCAGGATGGCATGATAACCCTAAGGGTACTATAATGGCAAACATACTATGATGGTAACCAACAGATCTCTTATTGGACTTACAACTGTTCAACAAGAGGAAAATCATGTCTCATCTTGAAAACCTAGCAACTACTCAGTGCTAGTGAAGTCATAGTACTTAGAGGAGACTCTACAATCACTGATCTACTAGCCAATGTAATCCCTAAGAGCAATCTATAAACATTTGTCCTTATACCCAACGATAAGTGTAGTCTTTACCATTCATCCAGGAAACATTCAGAGGTCATTACAAAAAACTACAAGTAATCAAAATGCAGAGTTATGGTACCCAGTCCCAGAAGTATATTTTGAAAAAGGAACTTGTTACTTTAAACCATCATTGTTTTTAAATGACTGAATAAAGCAAGTTTATTTTTCTGAGATATAGTTTCATCATATGCATCAGTAAGAGTAACCATTTACATCTGAGCACACAGGCTGTGTTAGTAATCAGAATTATTATCCTCCATGAATTGTCATTAATTTTTTTCTGTAGGGAAGATTTCAAATATCTCCCATGCGTATATATGCACAATATGTGTTGCAGGATGTTGGGCCTTTGAGATATTGGTAGTTATTTTCTTCAGTGACCCATAACATTCCCTTTCTTATTCATCTGTCACTGAAAAAAAATGGTAAATTTGAATCAAAGACCATGTAAAATTATCCAGATTTAAATACAAGTCATATGAGTTGGCTTTTAAACTCTATTTTAATTTATGTGTATGAATGTTTTGGATGAATGTATGTCTGTGCAACACTTGTATGATTGATGCCCACAGAGGCAAGAATAAAGAATTAGGCCCCTGGAAGTGGAGTTACAAATAATTGTGAATAGTTATGTGGGTGCTGAGAATGAATCTTGTGCTCTCTGAAAGAACAGTCAGCACTCACAACTCCCAAACCATCTCTCCAACCCATGAGTTGGATTTTTAAGCAGAGATGAGTGTTTTTGAATTTATTTAACAGTTTTTGGAAATTATTAGAGGACAAAGATTCCAAGTAAAGAGAAAGGTAGTAAACCGAGAAAGTCACCCACATAAAAAGCTTGGTTGGTGGTAAGTGCTTTTTTGTTGTTTGCTTGTCTGCTTATTACTTCAAGTTATATCTCCATCACGGTGCCCTCCTTCCGGATCCACCCTCCCACCTTCTCCTCCCTCTTCCACCAATCCCATTCCTCCGATGTGGAGTGTTCCTATACATCAGCCCATCTCAATTCAACGGTCATATGAGGGCTAAGAGCTTTCCCTTGCACTGGGGGCTACATGACAGCACCCCTAGGGAAAATTGTCCCATTAATAGGTACAAAGTCTATGGTCCTGATCCTTTTGGTTTGTTGCTTGTAGGATAGCTATACTGTACTATATGGCTAAATTCAATTATAAGTAAGTAGATGCCATGTGTATCTTTCTGAGTCTGGGTTAGCTCACTCAGGATGAACTTTTCTAGTTCCATCCATTTGGCTGCGAATTGCATGATTTCCTTATTTCTGATAGCTGAGTAGTATTCCATTGTGTAAATGTACCACATTTTAAAAAAATTTTATCCATTCGTTGGTTGAGAGACATCTGGGTTGTTTCCAGTTTCTAGCTATTACAAATAAGGCTGCTGTGAACATAGATGAGGATATCTCCTTGTGGTTTGGTGAGGAATCCTTTGGGTGGATACCCAGAAGTGGTATGCCTGGGTCTTGAGGCAGGACTATTCCAAGTTTTCTAAAATATTGCCAGACTCATTTCTATAGTGATTGTACAAGTTTGCACTCCTACAAGCAATGGAGGAATATTCCCCTTTCTCCACAGCCTGGCCACCATGTGCTGTCATTTGGGTTTTTGATAGTAGCCATTCTGACAGGTGTGAGATGGAATCTCAGAGTCATCTTGAGTTGCATTTCTCTGATGATTAAGGATGTTGAGCATTTCTTCAAATGTCTCACTGCCGTTAGAAATTCCTCCTTTGTGAATTCTTGGTTTAGGTATGTTTCCCATTTTTTGATTGTATTATTTAGTTTCTTGGTATTTAATTTCTTCTTTATAAAGTATGGATAATAGCCATCTGTTGGAAGTGGAGTTGTTTCCTGTGCCAATGAGTTCGAGGCTTTTCCCCACTTTGTCTTTTATTAGATTTAGTGTGTTGGGCGTTATATTAAGGTCTTTGATCCATCTGGACTTAAGTTTTGTGCAAGGTGATAAGTATGGGTCTAATTTAATTTTTTTGTAAGTGCTTTTAATTCTAGCTCTGTGGATGCAGAGACAGATGGAAGTTCATCTGTCAGACAGACCAACCTAGTAGCTGAACTTCAGGTGTCAAGAGAAACTATGTGAAAAATCAGGTGATTTGATGTTCCTCAAAAATCAGGCTTTTGAGGAACACTACCAGAGGTTGACTATTAGGCTCAAAACACACACACACACACACACACACACACACACACACACACACACACACACAAGATTCTATTTTCCTTATTGACTGATAATTATTTATTAATGTTTATAAAGTTGTTCTCCAATAATTTGGAGTATAAATTGTCACAGATTTTTTTTTACATTTGGAAATGCATACCCATTTTCTTTAAAATTTCATATTATTTGTCTTACAATTTAGCTTGTAGAGATTTAACTTTTAAAGTCAAAGAAAGAGATATATAAATAAGTACATTTATATCTATAACAAGAAAATATTAGAAACAACTGAGAGAGCAAGTTTTAAGGAAATGTTTACATTATAGCACATCCTCCCATCATGTGTAGCTTTATACAGTTATTAAAGAATCATGGTCTCAAAGAACATTTAACTGTATAGAAATTTTTGTGATGAAATATTGAAGTAGAAATGTAAAGTTTTATATTAAATACTTTCTGATGTTTTGTTGTTGTTTTTTTCACTTCCTCCATTTATATGCCCCTTGAAATCCAAACCAAGGGAGATAAGAAGGGGCCTCAGGGTAGAAGAACAAACAAATAAAAGGCAACAAATATATTAATAAACTCAATGAATTCTTCACAATATGATCTTATTTAACAACCTGATGATAAGAAACTATGACCATTGGTATAATAATTAGAGTCCAGTGAGAAATTAAAAGAAAAAGCCAACAGTTAAAGTAAATCTTAATGGGTACCTGTACCCTCTGCTCTGGCAGCACCTGGTTCAGACAGTTAAGAGGTCTGCGGGCCTTCCCCCTTACACTACACTTCTACCAAACTATGATCACCTAAGCTAGAAAGGTGTAAGGTTGCTGAGTCCTTCCCATACTTTCTCCATTCAAAACATTCATTGTCTCTAGGCAGTGCATGGCAACATCTGGTGAAACCAAAGAACACAATCACCTCCTTTGACCCTAGTATACATTACTGTTGTTGCACACTCCCCAGAAGATGATGTAACCATATCATACATGCTGTGTACACAGGACACTCCGATTTACGTTTGTCCCCTGCTCATGAAGTTAGAGGCTATGGGAGTCTCAGACCTGATGCACATTCCTACACTTTATAAACCCTGTCTCTTGGGATCAAGAGATGTGCTAAGTGAATGCCCTGGCACAACACAGCCCACTTTCCTGCATATGGTTTATGAGGTCAAAGGATATGCTCTCCCCTGAAACAGAGCTGAGATCATCTTCAGGTATGATATACATTAACCCACATTGCATCTCTCTACAACTAGACTTTAGGTAATACTGACCTGAGCCAAGATGAATAAAGCAGAGATAGTGTCAATCAGTGGAACATGAAAAGTCAATACAAAATGTCTCCTCCAAAAATCAACACTTCAGTAGTGATTGCCACTAGTGAGACTCACTTAGATGAAATTTCAGACAAAGCATTCAAATGAATGATTATAAATGTGTTTCAAGATCTCAAGAAGGACAAAGTCAAAGAGGATATGAAAAACCCCCTGGATGAATTCCAAGAATATACAAGCAGCAGAGTGAACTAAGGGTGTATCAGGTTATGGAAATGGATTTCAAGAAAGAGTTAGAAATACTGAAGAAAAACCTGAAGTTACACTGGAATTGAAAATTTCAGTAAGTCAAATAAATCCTCATTGGAAAAGCTCTAGAATAGAATGAAGGAAAGAATATCAGAGCTTGAAGATGAGGTAAAGAAAATGTTAGCTAGAGAAATAATACAGTAGGAAAAAAGGGATACAAACAGCAAGGAACAAAAGAAAAAAGTAGCCTTGTTTGTGGATGGTATGATATTATGTGCTACCACTTCATATCCCTTTCACTCCTGATAATTTTCTCCTCTCCTCTTTTAAACAATTTCACTTTCTATTATCATGGTTCTTTTCTAATGGTGTACCAATAAATTTAATTAGCTACATAAGTGCTTTCTACTAGACCCGCCTGGTCAGAATTTTGTCTCAAAGCACATCTCCAATAAACTTTATTATGTAAGTTTGTATCCACTGCCAGCCTATCAATATTTTTGGTATGTAATTTTGCCATTTTGGATTTTTTTTATAATTGCTCCATGTCAATCTCAGAAAGAATACAATAGGAAAACTACAAGAATGTTCATAACTTTTGTTCTTAAAGACTGTAGTTGGGTTATTTACACATAAATAAAAATTCATTCTTATTGTATTAGAGCAGTGGAGTCTTTAGGAAATTCTCCATCATTGTTCAAACTGTCTAATGGCTGGGGATTTGCTTGAGAGATGACTGGTCTCTTCCTAGACTTTTCAGGTCCTAAAGTGAATGAATATTTGCTATTTGGTTATGATAAAAGGGATCATGAATAAACTCTATCAATGTTGTTGCCTCAGCTTATAGGCTTAGTTTGACATTTTTTTTTGAACTTCAGTTTAGAAGCAATGATATAGTATTTTGTTGCCTGTGTGAAGTGACCAGAGGGGTAGTCACTATTTTAAGGAGGGCAGTGTGTCCTAGAGTCATCATTTACTGTGTTTCAATCTGTCTTTCTTGATTTTATGTTATGGGAACCATAAATTATGAGGGAAAAAGCAATAAAATATCTATCTGTTTTGGACAAGACACCTTCTTTCAAGAATGAGGGAACTGATCTGGGAGATAGTTTGAATGTCATCTAATTTTCAGGACATATGCTATTATTATTTTTTAGTCTTTATCCTACATTATTTGAAATGTTAAGTTATTGGCTCTCCAGCTGTACAAAAATAAGGGGTCTCTAAATTTCAACCTTGGGCTCTGAACTTGGCTGAGCTCTTTTATAAAGCATTCTTCAAAAATAATCAAGAAAAGGAATAAGTGAGAGAAATGGATTATTGAATAAATGAGTGAATGAATTAAATATAATTAATACTATATGACCTTGATAATAAATGCATCATTATTCAAAAATTAAAATTCAATCATCAGACTTAGTTAAGTTGTGCTTAATTAATGACTTAGTTACAAAACTGTTAAGGTTACAGATAATGTTGAAGTAGAATTCATTTTTCATTAAAAAAGCAATGCATAACTACTGTAGAAAATTGAGAGTTCTGAAGGGTTGCGCTAACACAGCAGTCTTCATCACCTTCTGTCAATAACTGTTATTAGCCTTCCAATAGAACCATTTACTGAACAAGCATCATTCTGTGTTCCAAGATGGTCTAAGGAAAGGATTTCATCACTATAGTATTTGTTCCTTCAGTTGGCTAGCTTTCAAACTTCATGCCTGCTTGTGTGTAAATTGTTTATTGAAGGTCAGCACAGAGAAAAATCTTTCCTCTGGAGCATGACCCATGGCATGTCCAACTGTGCCTGCCCAAGCACAAGTTTTCCCATGCTGCTGGGAAAATGGGTGCAGTCAATGTCTCCAGCAGCTGCAAAATGTCTGCTATTTCCAGATTTCAGCATGGGATGTATTCCCAAATCATTTACTGGAAAGTGACACCTAGCATGGGCTCTGCTGTGCTTGAGAGTCTCTTGACCCAAGGGCGAGGATATCTATCTGTTCTGCTGAGGATCCATCTGTGCAATGCATCCTCTGATGAATCCTTCATCATGCCTGCCTTCACTCTCTGTCAGTCAAGGCAAAGCACAGCTGAATACATAGTTGAATAATATTGCTTCCTTGGTGCTTGGCCCCTTCCATTTTCATAGCTCTCTCTTCTACCTCTAGGCTGAATGTGACTGCAGAGGGTTAATAGTGGTGCAGTTCATTTACTCCAGGACAGAACTTCCACCTGGCACTTTTTTCTGGAGGTAGGCTTTCTCCTGAAAACACAAAGACATTTTACCTACAGGGTCTGCACATTGCAGACTAATGCTCAGAGCCTTTCTTTCCAGAAATCTCTAGTGACTATTTTCTAAGCAATTTGGTTTCATTTTTCCCTATTTCCTCTCTTCACTGTTCAGAAAGCTACCTTTTGGTGGGTGGGCCAAAGAGTGATTGTAGGAATTGCTCTGGCTACTAATATTTCTTCCAAATCATTTGTGTCTGCCTCCAGAACTATTTTTCCCCCTAAGGGCTTAGAAGTCTGGAAACCAGTTGTAGGAAGTGATTTTCTTTGCCACTGAGCCACATCTCTCCCCAAGGCATTTCACACTATATATAATGGCTTTAATTGGGACAGTGAAGGAGTCTGGGTAACAAAGCAAACTGCCTCAAGAAGATACTGATATATATATATATATATATATATATATATATATATATATATACTAGTTAAAGATAGATTTTCCTTTCTTAATTTGTTTTTTATCAAACCCTTAACCTATTTATATTGAATGAACAATTTTGAATTTCTGTGTCACATATTCTGAAAATTGTGACCTTAGATTATTAGGCTTTTCAAAACATTCTTGTTTGTCATTTAATTTCAGGATAGTTTCAGTCAAAGAATCTTACAAAGTATTGAAGTGCTTCCTTGAGATCTTACAAGATTGTCACAGAAGGTAAAAGCTCATGATAAACAGTTCAGATACAGCACAGAAAGAAGATTTATCAATCTTCATAGCTAAGGAAGGGCTATGACCACATCGCTCTTCTCTCCACACACACTGATTGACCATTACCATGAACCAGGTACTAAACTAGATTGCTACCATTTATAGTAGAGATGTTTATCATAGTAAGTTTGGAATGGTGATTACCATTCTCAAAAGCAGTGTTTGACATTTCTGTGGGGATTTCTTGATACTCTTGTTTTCTACCCAGGGCCATGCACAATTCAGAGCATTGTCATCTGATAGAACATCCTGCAGTGATGGCAGGACTCTGTCTTTATAATGCTGCCCAGTAAGGTGGCTGCACATGAACATTCAACACTTAAAAGGTAGACCATAACATTAGGAAGGAAAAGTTTGATTTCTAGGGAAGTGCTGAAAGAGATGACTCAGAAGTCAAGAGCACTGGCTGCTCTAGCAGCAGGACTGGGCTCATTTCCTAGCACTTGTAGTGAGCAGCACACCACTGCCTGTAACTTAGTCTTTATGACTGTAGTTCATCAAAATCCCAGACCTGTTGGTAAGACCAGGAGTCTTTGACCAGGGGAGTGAAGATTAAGAAATTAAGGCTGACATTGAGAAGTGGGATGGGTGGGAGAGGGAGAAGAGGGTGGGAGAGTAGAACCAGGAGGAGTGGAAAGAGGGCACTATGATGGAGATGTAACTTGATGTAATAAATAAACATAACAATAATAATAATAATTGGAGGTCAGGAAGGGCAGGGGCTGAGGTGGGTGCTTGCCTGTTGTGTTCCAGAGACAGAAGCAAGGGTTTTGAGACTGGACTTTAGTAGATAAATAAAGATCAGGAGATGAAGATGGAGCAGTAAGAGCAAAGATTTATGTTTTCTTAGTTAAGGTTTCTATTGCTGTGAAGAGATATCATGACCATGGGAACTCTTATATTGCAACATATTTAAAAGTCCCTGGCTTACAATTCAGAGGTTTAGTTCACTTTCCCCATGGTGGGGAGCATGGACGCATGCAGGAGAGGTAGCTGAAAGTTCTACATCTGGGTTGGAAGGTAACAGGAAGAAAGAGACAGTGAGTCTGACTTGATCTTTTGAAACCTCAAAGCCTACTTCAGTGACACACTTCCTCCAACAAGGCTACACCCACTCCAACAAGGCCACACCCCCCTAATCCTTATCAAGTAGCACAGCTCATTAATGATCAAACATCCAAATATGTGAGCCTATAAGGACCATTTGTGCTCAAACCACTACATATGTTCAGAAACCATATAGTGACTTGTGCTCCTTGGTTATACTTTTAGTGAGATGTAACAATATTGAGTCAGAGGAGCCACAGACTTTTTTATTTTATATCAGAATTTCTTGGTTTGCTACATTGGGAAGTGACTGAAGTGGGAAAAGGTAACTAATTGAATAGAATCTGAGAGGCTACTGTGATGATTCAGATAAAATACAAGCGTGGGGATATGGGGATTTTTCTGGGTATATATTCCAAATAACATCTATGAGATTTACTCATGGACTAGTGTGGATTTGGCAAGAAAAGAGAATGGCCTCAAAAACTCTTTGAGCACAAGGATTGCATTCCATGCAAGGTAAAACCTAGAGTGTATGAGAGAAGTTGGGAGGTGAGTAGCACAGCATCTTATCTTTATGTCACTAGCACATGTAAGAATGACATCTTATAGTAAATGTCTGAGATTATGTATACTACCTTGATTAAAGAATTTCCCACTAAGGGGTGTAATCACAGGTAAATTAGAATGAATGTCCATTCTTTTATTTCATACCCGTTCATATGAGTAAGGATATTTAAAATATGCCGTGGTTAGTCATTACTCTGCAACTAATAATGTAACATCTAACTTGTTTCCAAGAATCTGAAAGGATCAATTTTGAAAATTGTCTATAAAGTCAATAGAGTTATATGAATGTGAGTTGTGGGCACTTTAATAAGTCATTAGGTATGTCATGGTTAAGCCTTCTTCTTGGTTGTATAAATTAAACAAAATGTGAATGATAAAATACTTGCAGTATTCATGTTTACCGTATTTGAACATGGCATGTTTTTTGGTCTAGTTCACAATTTTGCTTTGAGCTGAAGAAGAAACTACAACCCAAGGTTTAATTTGCTAGTGAGCTGTCCTCAACAAGCCTGGCAATGCGGAAGGGTCAATCAATCCTCTACAGGTCAGTAAGTCTCACCCTGAGGAAATCTCTGCAGCAAGTGTCTGACTTTTTGTCCCTTCAGTGGTAACAGAGTGAGCAGAACCACCTAGCGAAGCTCAATGCACCATGACTGGCATTAATCAACTTGAGGTTCACCACTGCCTTGCTCTGTAACCCCAGACCATCCATATGAACTAATTCGGTTTTATTTTTTTATTTGAAGAAGAAAACAAGGAAATGAGCATCAGCTTTTTACAAGTTTCATGGAAAAACTATGGGAATGTCAAAGGTATAATAACTCCTTAATTAACAGATCACTTGGTATGATAGTCATATATATGAGCATCAGCTTTCCACAAGTTTCATGGAAAAAACTATGGGAATGTCAAAGGTATAGTAACTAATTAACAGATCACTTGGTATGATAGTCATATATATATATACATATATATATTCATTTTATAAATATCAAACTTCATTATTCCTGAAAAACAGAGCTGTTGGAAATGTCTCACTTGTGACTGAGCTTCAATTGCATAATTCTCTTCATTCTTACAAGGACTAAATAGCATTTTTGCATCAAAGTAATAATCAGGTTATGATATAAAACCCCAACATTTCTAAAGCAATAGAATCTAAGATAAGGATGTAATGGGAGCTCCTTTAATTACTTTCAAAACTCAAGTTCTTGTAAAGATCACTAAAATCAGACTTCTCTTCCCAAACTCCACAGCTTGTTCACTTTATTATTCTGTAAGATATATATCCCCTAAATAAATTTTGAGGAAGAAATTGTATAAAATGTGTAAAAACACCTCAAGAGGTGCAATGCTAAAGGCTGTTGAGATGTCTGTGTCAGGTATACAGACTCACATACCTGGGTAAGGTATGAAGGGGAAAACTAAAGCATGTCAAGGCATGTCAATCATTTCGTTCAAAATGAATTCTCCTTGGAGCATTGTAAACAGCTTTCTACTTCTTGAACCTTTACCTACTAACTCCTTCATTGACTCTCCAAACCTTACTGTTGTCAGAGAAAACTTTCCCTGTATGTTTCTTTATAGGGATCTCATTTAGGTCAAAACATTGAGGACAAAATTTTGGAGGAGTGTCCCTATTTCTTTGGTCTAAGAGAAAGCTGAAGAAGTACCTTCCATTTGATGTCCTTTGAGATGCCTTCAAAAGGTTTGAATGAATAGCTGAATTGGAAAGCCACTTGGTACTACATTCTTTTTTTTTTTTTTAGTGTAACCAAAGTTTTTAATTGTTATTTAACACTTATTTATTTATTACTATATTAACTTATAACAAATACCAACAATTTCTTAACTATAAATCCTACAAATTCCTACAATCCCTTTAACCTAACCACTAATCCTATTGACAATTATTTTCCTAACCTTTTAGAAGGATAGAGTCTGTAATAAACATTTGACTCCATGGACCAGATCCCTATTCTGGACTGAAGTATTTACTTCGCCAGTTGCCATAAGGAAGTGTGTAAATGGATACCCCTCAGTGGTTGCTCTTTGTGAGACTTGCTCTCAGGAATAGAGCATCTTTTCCCAAGAGTCTTCTGTTTCCAGCACTTTCTTGAAAACAACCTGTGTCTAATGACTTGGCAATAGGATCTTCTAGTAGCTTTGAGAGGCTGCTTTAAATTCACAGTGATAATGTCTTCTAGAATCCCTGTGTTGCTCACTATTTTGCTTTGCTGTCTCCCTTCTTTGATATCTTCCATGATGTTTAGCTTTTGAGCACTCCCCAGACAATACATGTAAATTTTAACATAGTTTCTGCTCCATGAAAAAAAAACTAATGTATGACTTCTTCTACTAAGGTTGGAGAGAGGTATATTATAATTCAGCAGTTCCAACAATCACATGTTCCTTAGAGAATAATACTTGAATTTGCATTAGATATATGAGAATGTTTTGAAAACTATGATTTACAGTATTCTGAATTTGGACTGGGCATGAAGGTACACAACTTTGGTTTCAGCCATTGTGAAACAGAGACAAGGGGTTGTGATTCTGGTTCCAGCTAGGATTATATAGTGTGATGTTGCAAAGAAATTAAATCAAACAAAAGATCTCCAGTTTGGGAAAATAGAAGTAAATCTGAATATTCATTGTCTGTAAATTGATTAAAAAGTCAGTAAAAATAGGTCCCACAATTAAATACATACATTTGTGATGAAAATGGATGAATTCTGGATTTATATATACAATGTGATTCATATCTGTTTGCCTGTGAGTGTACGTGTTTGACCTGGTATATATGGAATAGTAGTGCACTGTATAAATATGCAAAAATTTATGTCATCAAATCAAAGGTGAACATGGCCTATATTGTTTTAAAGATGTGTATGTAGGTGGACTGGACATTGGGAATGTATGCTAAGCCATTTAACTCTCATAATTGTGGCGTATTTATCTCTGTTGTTTTGTATTGTATTTACTGTTATAAGAGAAAGAACCATTTGTTGGACTGAAAGGGGGAGCTGTTGGGGGGAAGAGGGTGGAAGGGTGAGACAAGAGGGGGGAGTAGGGAAGGGATTGTGACTGAGATGTAACTCGAAGAAATAAAAAAATAAATTATAAAAAATAAAAAAAAGTTATGAGAGAAAGTAACCAATTTGCATAAAAGTCTGGATAGTGATCATTTTGAGGAAGAGAGCTAATGATCAGCTAAGGACACACATGGGAGATTCTAGGGAATGGAATATTTCCATTTCTACATTCATATTGAATTGATACAAGAATAGATGTTTGCTTTAGACTATTCAAAATTATTTTGGCATATGACTATATCAGGAAAGACCCATGTCTTGAATTTAGTTGGGTTATACACCTGTATAAGCTTATTTATCTTTTTTTAGTGCAAAAATGATTGTGATTCATGAACACTCCAAGGCTTATATATTCTAAAACTAGGTCATTTAAAAAAAAAACAAGATTATTACTTGAAGAAGAATAACATTTTCATACCTTAAATATAAACTTGGGTTATGTGATAAGATTTACTTGATACATTAAAAATAATTCTGGTTTGCTACTGGCATTTAACTGAGAATATTTGAATCGCTTCACTATTGTGTAGTTGCCTATCACAAAGCAGCATATCATGTTGAGTGTAGTTGGAGTAATCAGGAAGCAAAAGAGAGAAAGGGAAGGCAGGGTCATCCTCAAATACCTTTATAAGAACTGTTCTTGATGGTCAGAAGATCTCACACTAAGCTCTATTTCTTTTTTTTCTTTTTCTTAATAAAATATTTATTTTTATTTTATGTTCATTTATTACTTCAAGTTACATTTCCATCACAGTGTCCTCTTTGCACCCCTCCCAGACCCACCCTCCCACCCTCTACTCCCTCTCCCTCCTATCCTATTCCTCCAGAGTGAGGTGTCCCTACATATCAGTGCCTCCCCCCAGTTCAACAGTCATATGAGGGCTTACATGGTAGCACCCCTAGGGCAAACTGTCCCATTGATAGGTAACAAAGTCTATGTTCTTGATCTTTTTGGTGTGTTGGTTGGATAGTTATCCTGTACTATATGGCTAAAATCCAATTATAAGTGAGTAGATGCCATGTGCATCTTTCTGAGTCTGGGTTAGCTCACTCAGGATGAGTTTTTCTAGTTCCAGCCATTTGGAACCATGATTTCCTTGTTTCTGATAGCTGAGTAGTATTCCATTGTGTAAATGTACCACAGTTTTTTTTTTTAATCCATTTGTCAGCTGAGGGACATCTGGGTTGTCTCCAGTTTCTAGCTATTAAAAATAAGGCTGCTATGAACATAGATTAGGCTATGTCCTTGTGGTTTGGGTGAATAGCCAGTAGTGGTATGGCTGGATCTTGAGGTAGGGCTATTACAAGGTTTCTAAGATATCTCCAGATTGATTTCCATAGTGGTTGTACAAGTTTGCTCTCCCACCAGCAATGGAGGCTCTATCCCTTAAAAACCCATTGTATTTATCTATTGCTATAAGCTGAGGATACATTCCTGGATAAATGGACCATTGAGGAGTAGTTACTCAAACCACAGCAGTGGTATTATTGTACATATTTTTCAAATAACTAAATAAAGTAAGAAAGAAAAAATGACAAACATGTCTGCTCCAATGGAGCCTATACTTGTAAAGAGAAAGCCTTTGTATCATTATACTGAGTTCTCAAGAAGAGAAGTCTTAAAGTTTACCTTTTCAATTTAGATAAAAGTTCCTCTCATTTAGAAAAAAAAAATAATGGGGAAGGCATCCATGTTTCTAAGCCTGGATAGCTAGCTCTATGTAGATAAAGATCCGAGTCCCAAGTGTTTTGCATTGTATACAATGATAAATTTTCTTATAGGAGAAAAGATGATCAGATTACAACCATGATAAGCAAGATGATTGAATCATTGAATGTGTATAAATCATTTTCGTCTGGTGGTCACGTTTTTTTCTTTGCTGTGACCAATACCAGGATCAGCTTAAGGTAGTAAAGGCTTTATTTTAATTTGCACGTTGTAATACTATAAGAGGATTCATGGAAGAAATAAAAAAGGAACTTGAAGAAGAAAGCATGAAGAAATGATGTTTTCTAGTCCATCCTTGGGCTCATGGTAAGTTAGCCAGCCTACTCTTACACAGTCCAGGACCATCTGCTCAGGGAATGGCACTGCCCACAGTGGACTGAGCCCTCCTCCAGCAAGGAATAATTAAGAAAACGCCCTATATATATGCTTACTGGTCAATCTAATCTGGGAGATTCTTCAGTCAGATGATGACTAGGCCATGTTAGGTTGAAAATTAAAGCTAACTAGGATAGGACATCTATACTCTTAATAACATGTGTTGTACAACTCCCTCTGCTCTTCAAAACAGTGAGTTTCAAAACACTTTCCAACCTCTGTATGCTTTCACATTATGAGCAGAATATTGTTGTGAGGAAGAAAGAAAGTTGTGGGTTAGAAGCGCACAGTGTCCAGTTTGTATATTGCTGGTTATCTCCAAGGAATCCTAGTTTTGACAGCTGTGACACGTATTTCCCCAGGTGGATGGTTCTCTGAATGAACTTCCAGAATCACTGTATCTTACTTCCTGCTGGTTGTGAATGATGGAAGCCAACCTCTCTGGAAGCTGATATCCTGAGAGTTAGGGGAGGGAAAAAATAGAGTTTGGTTGTGGGTGATATTATGAATATCCTTGACTAAATCTTTCTTGGATATGTTAATTATATGAGCCAAAATGTTCTTTTTACAGACTTCTTGGTCTCAGTTTTGTTATGTTTCAGTACTTCACCATGAAACAGTTCATTAAATGTAACAATTATATTTTGAGTAAAATATCAAAAGTTTTTAATTTAACTCAGAATTTATTTAGAGCGTGTATGGATTTTTGAAAGTGAGATAGACACTCTGGCATTTAGTATTCAAGCATATGGCCTGTAAACTTTCACTTAATTTTAAATTTTCTCTCCTGAAATGGAATACTAAAAAGAGAAAATCTGGAAGGAATTACATGCATTTAAATTCTTTAATTTACCATATAAATTAAAAATTTACACATTTAAGTTTAATAGTAGCACTATTAAACTCTTTTAACTACCTACCTCCCTGATGCCTTGTGTTTCAGTATAGCTTGCTCTTTCTTGCCTCTGGAAAAAGCCTCTAACTCCCCAAACCTGCCAGGTATCACATGTGTGTAATTTCACTTTAACGAAATTCTAAAAACCAGAAAGAAGTGCATTTGACACAGAAACTGTGAAAGAGTCTTATCTACAGTGAGACAACTGCCACTCCCTTAATATCTATTAGGTAGCACGGAATTCTAGTGTAACAACTCTGAAATTGCCTGTGACATCTGTATGAATACTAAATAGATTCGTTACGTTCAGACTTATTACAAAAAGGACTTTCTGAATTTTAAATGATTGAGACTTTTACAAATTAATAGTTACCAAGTGAATCCCTTTCTAAAAGTGCACATATTACTTAAAGATCACAGTTTAGCAGAATGTAGGAAACGACACAAATGATATTGCCACTTGCTTGAAACTGTCATTTAGAACAGTTAGTCCTAATGTTGAAAGCTTTCACATGACATTATTTTAAGAAAAGTATACCTTTCCCCATCACTTTAAACTGCTTCCTGTCATTCTTCTTATCTCCTCGGGGATGATGAGGGAAAAAAATATAACAGAAGAAGAATGATAAATGTCCATATTATGCAGAATTTGCCTTTTTTGAAATCCCATTCCCACTGCAGTAGCTGGAATTTTATAGAGTTATAAATCACAAAGAAACAAGAATCCAGTAATGAGATAGAAGTATATTTGAAATATGGATGCAAATTCTTACCACCTGCTGAGCAAAAGGAGACTGCAGAGGTGCCCTGGGAATGGGGTGCCATTAGCATCTTGTAAGATCTAAATTTGCAGCAGCGGAATAGACGAGTTATGCCGGCGAAATGCCAAAGGCCCCTCTGATTTATCTCCCAGCTGAATGTTTCAGCCACATCTACATAAATATTTTAACAACAATTTAATTTTCATTTTCATCATGTGATAAATCTTTTCATTATATGCCACCGTTTTGTCCTAAATGAGCTGCTTTTTCATGCAATTTGTGTTCATTCCTCTTTTATGTTTGATAAATACAATTTTAATATACAAAGGAGCAATAGTTCTATTTACACAAGAGCCTTGCTGGGGATTTTAATTTCAGCCACAAATTCTATTTATTTTAATGTGATTTATAAAGCAGCTACCACTTGGCTAATATTTAACTGCACTATTTTTTCTTAAGCCTTGGACGTTAGAAAAATAGGAGCCATGAGAAGTGGAGTTCAAGTTATGCCACAAGGGCATGATCTTAGTGGATGTGCACTCAGAGCATAAGCTGCAAAAGTGGGCATGTTAATTTATTATTAATTATTATTATTATTGCTGGATTTCATCGAATGTGATGGAGGAAAGTATGGGTTTGATGGAGTCACACCATATTTCACTTTCACGTGTTACACTGATGTTTTGACCTTGGCGTTGTTACTGTATTCAGTAGAGAGTCTGGCCAATCTTTTTAGCCGTCTAGATGAAATCTAAATAGCATTATTTTGCCTATGCATGCTGAGACAAAGAACAAGACTAAGCAGATCATCAATCTGGCATGACTGAGATGCTAAAGTACCTTTGTAACTGGGCTAGTCGGCCACACGTTGACAATCAGAGTCTTTGCCTGTATAAACTCTCCTCAAGTTTTCAAACTAGTTTATGACATTTTACTTAAAGACACAGACAAAACACAGTATCCCTTAGAGTTGCAGTTACAGGCAGCTGTGAGCTGTCTGATGTGAATAGTGGGAACCAAACCTGGGTACTCTGCAAGAGCAGCAAGTACTCTTAACTACTTGCCATCTCTCTAGACTTCCCATATGGCTTTTCATACATCTTTTATTTTGGTTAACCCTCCTTATCCTATTCATTAATTTTAATGAGTGGACATAATATGAGTAAAATTGGTAAACTGACATTTATTGGTCCCCTTAATATTTACAAGTAGTCTTATGTAGTTGTTTTCAGCTTCTTTCTTTTCACACACAACTTATTTTATCAATTGAATTTTCTTTAAGAATTCTCTTTCATCTTCACAGGAAATTCAATAATTTTTAAAATTTTTATATAGTAGATGACAAATCAGTCCATTTATGTGATTTCTTCTCTCTACCCAGAAATATCCTAACTTTGTTCTTCCTGTGAATCAGCCACATGGAGAGGCCCTATCCATCCAAGACATCTGGGTATTCATGTGGTTCCTTATGCTTTGTCTACCCTTTCCTGCTTATATGAATCAGGCTGAGTTCTGAGTAAAATGGAACGTCTCTGAAGGATGTACCTTTCTCTTTAATTTCTTAGAAACACAATACACTTTTTTTTTCTTTATAACATCTCATTCTATTATAAGTTCTTTTAGGCTGCAATTTGTATTGGATTTATCATTGCATCTTCCATAGTTTCCACTGAGTATCTTGTATATAGTGAGGATTTAAAAATGCAGGAAGTCATTTATGAGAGCAACGTCCCAGGCCCAGAAGGTGGGGAGGTTGTTCCCCCCCCCTTCGGTTATTTGATGGATAACAGAAAATTTTGTTATTTAGGGGAAGAGACTACAAGCTGTTAAATGGTCTTGTTAAATAGGTTTTGGAGGTTAGACCCAGGGACTTCTCTTTTTTTCTTTTCTGTATCCTTCTTTCTCTCCTATGTAGGAGTGAACAGACTTGAGAAAAAATGGGACATAGACATAGTATAGGAAAGATCAAGAAAAAAGGAAAGTATTGAATATGGCCTTATACCTTTGTATACTGATACAAAATTAATATTATATTTGGCTAAATTGGTATTGATCATTGTATATTAATGCAAAATTAAGATTGTATTGGTCAACATAGGTATTGATCTTTGTATATTGATACAAAATTAAGATTATATTTGGCCACAATGGTATTGACCCTTGTATATTGATGCAAAATTAAGATTGTATTGGGTTACACAGGTATTGATCTTTGTATATTGATACAAAATTAAGATTACATTTGGCCACATTGGTATTGATCTTTGTATATTGATACAAAATTAAGGGTAATGCTTCTTAAAGGTATTGTACCTAGTAATGCTTAAAAATGAAATGCAAAATTTTGGCCTCTGGTTACCAACTGTCATAAACTGTTTAGGATAATTAAGAAATGGAAACTAATAGTTATGCAAGCGTGTCATTTTGTTAGTTACTATGACAATCTATCACAGTTATTTTCTAAGCTACTCGGGAATCAAGTTGCTAAGAGACAAGCAACATTTGCTTATCTAATTTAAGAGATAGATAGGGCATCTTCAAAAACCTCAAGAGATCTGCAGAATATGGCATTCAAAGATGTTTTCTTAACTTAAGATTTTTTTGATATCAAGACATGTCAGCTCCTGACAGTACCCCCTATTCTACTCCAAGTAGAAGATGAGCATCAAAGAATCTCCAGTGGGAGATGGTTGAATTGGTGGTAAGCCTTTCTCTTGGCAAGAAAAACCCCTTTGCGTCAACTGTAGACAGACTTCTGTCCAAAAAGGACAAAACTTGGAAGCAGGTAAGTCGACAGCCTAGCTCTGCCAAGACAGGGTAAGTAAGTCCTTCATAATTCCTGCTCTACAATCAATGTCTGTCAGAGAAACGGGTCCAAACGGCTGAAGATTGATGCTGTAATGTATGGAGAGAAAATGGGAACTGTCCAGGCAGCCACTGGTATGTCATTTCTTAGTCTTGGAAGCTGCAGGCCCTGCACTTCCTATATAATCAGATATGTTTATCCCTCTTAGGTCTCTGAGGTAGTTGAAAAATAGATAGCTAGAGTCTCATAGTCAAATTTTGAGTTGTTTAGGAATCAAGAGGGTGTTCTGGATCTAAGAAGATATTTTTAAAATTGTGAGGCAACCTAGTATGAAAGCTGAATTAGATGTAGAACTTTAAACTCATGGAGATGGTTAGATAGTAGAATGTTAAAGTCAAGTGTCAAATACATATGGACTGGACATTGGGAATGTATGCTAAGCCATTTTTCTCTCATAATTGTGGCCTATTTATTTCTGTTGTTTTGTATTGTATTTATAGTTATAAGGGAAAGAACCATTTGTTGGACTGAAAGGGAGAACTGTTGGGGGGGGGAAAGAAATACCTTAAACTAAAAAAAAAAAGGGTAGAGGATGGGGGTTAAGGGGGAGGAGGGTGGAAGGGTGGGATTGGAGGGGGGAGTAGGGAGGGTATTGTGATTGAGATGTAACTTGAAGAAATAAAAAATAAATTATTTTAAAAAATCAATGTTTAAAAGCAAGGGGAGAAGTTCACCTTGATAAGTCACTTGTATTTCCAAAAGACTGAGGCAAGAGGACACTCATAAATTCAAGGCCAGTCTGGGCTATATACTAAGCTTCGTTTCAGCCTGGGCTGCAGAGTAAGATTACATCTCAAGGACAAAAAAAAATATGGGTACCTTTTCCTTAAGTTATGGTATATAAAATAATTAAAAAAATTATACATATATAAATACATTTTTACCTAATATCTTAATATACTCATGTACTTGCATTAGCTATTATCTTAGATGTATAAAAATTTATACCTCAGATTCAAGAGTTGTTTTTCTTTAATAATTTAAAAATATTTTTGATAACCCTTGTGGTTTTTGTTAATTTGAGGACAGGGCACAAACTGAGGCTTGGTGTGAGAAGAGTCCAACTGTTGTTTTCTGTATCATTGTCTCTACTTTTGTGTAACGTACGTACATGCATTAATTTTGCTTTTTAAGTTCAAATTTCTGTGTTTATATAAACAATATCCACATGTATATATCCATATTTGTTTCTTAATCACATGGTCGGAAAAGTAAAAAGACTGTTACACTTTTACTTTTTTTTGTTTGTACTAAGCTATTGTCTCTGTATTAATGATGAAAAAATGATTTAATTCCTAAAGGACTAAAACAGTTCCAAAATGCTATATGGTGGTAATTTTTGAGGCATCTAAGAATTTTAAAAATTACTCTTGAATAAATGGGGTTCCTCTGAAGTTTTTTTTTCTTTAAAAAAATGCTTATTAACAGATGGCTAAGTACTTTATAAAGAAATGGTTTTCCAAGTATAAATAAGATTAGAAAAATATTTTCTGTTTAAATTAAGCTAAGTGAATAAAATAAAGATAGATTAGTTTAGATTAAACACAAGTTTTAATTACTATGTGTAATTATTGTATTAGCTATTAGCTATCATTTTAATTCCTGGGTCCATCCTGACATGTGTGTCTCAAGTTTCATCATGGCTAAAAGACAGATAATAATGATTATTAAGGAACCAAGATATTTAATCAAATGGGTTAAGGTGTGCAGAGCATAAATCTGTGCATGTCACAAACCTGGTTCTTAAAAATATTATTATTCTTTTAGTTGATCCTATGTTTATTACGATAATAAGATTGGCTTACTTTCTAAACACCTTCTCACCAGCACCCATAAAGTTATTTGGGGATGTTATATTGATAGCAGTTTTCCTTCTTAATAGATACATCTTTGTACACTCAGGTCATTTTAAGGTACCCACAATTCCACTTATACCTAAAATTTATAAGCTTAATACTGACTGCAGTGTTTGTGCAGCTGCATGATTCCCTGGTGAGAACATGGTAAATAGCTTTCTTTGTGATAACATTCCACCGATATTCCTTTATGCCAAAAATAATAATGGAAAATATTTCATCTTTCACTTTTGTTAAGTCTGTGAAAATGGTCTTTTCAGTTCTGATTACTGAATCTCTTCATATGTTCATTTTCTTTTCAGAGAGCTGAAAAGGATGTGACTTTTTAACAAGGAGAAATCTGAATTGAGCTCCAAACAGGTGAGGTTTCTGAAGATACAGCCCCAGAAAAGGCTACAATAACATTGTAAGTTTCTTAAATGAAAGCATGATGGAAATGTAAGAGGGTGTGTCTGTGTCAACTCCAGATCTTTGTCACTAGGTGAGAGAGAAAGCAGGCTTTTTATATGCCTAAGGTAACTGAAGAAAATGCTGGTGGTCTGGAGTATATAAATTTAGGGATGGAAAAAAATGTAAATATGACAAAGTAATGACTTTTAAGATTTAGTTGCCAAAGAGAGCATTGTATGATTTTTATCTTCATTTTCTAATTTTACTTCATTTTAAATATAAAGATAAATCTTTGGTTGCTCAATGTTTAAATTGATAGTATTTTATAAAGTATGCTTTGATACCTGTGAATTCTGTCTTACTCATAGCTTAGGGGCTAGAATGCAAAACAACAACAAAACCAAACCAAAACAAACAAATAAAAACTGATCTTGTCTTTCAAAAAAATTTCTGAACCTTGGTTTTATGAACATTTATATTCATTCAGTAGATGCTGGTAGCATCCTAAAAGTTTTCTTCTTTTTTTAACAGCAATCCAGACATTTCTAGGTGTTGTGTGATATCCTCACTTGAGTACCACTAGTTCAAAGAATAATTAATGAATCTCTATTAATTAAGCGCTAGCTGGATACTAACCTCTGGGCTGAAGCATCATGTTCAACACTTACAACAACCTGAGAGCCACATACTATTGCTTTCAGTTTTATAAATGAAAAGAAAATAATAGGAAGTTAAGTAACTTTTGTAAGAGTAGACAAATAGCAGGTATTGGAAATGATCAAGTTTTTAAAATTAATTTATTAATTTGTTCATTTTACATTCCAATTGTAACCCTCCTCCTTCCTCTCCTCCCAATCCCATTCTTTCACCCACTTCCCCCAAACCGCTCAACACCTGGTACCAATCCACTCTGTGACATCAAATTGCATCAGGACTAAGTGCCTCCTCTTCCACTGAGGCAAGATAAGGCAGCTCTGCTGCGGAAATGGGATCCAGAGGGAGGCAACAGAGACCAGAGATAGTCCCTGCTGCAATTGTTAGGGGATCCACTTGAGGATCAAGCAGCCCATCAGCTTCATATGTGTAGAGAGGGCTTAGGACCAGTTTATGCAAGTTCTTTGGTTGGTGTCTCAGTCTCTATGAGCCCCTCTGTGTCCTAGTTAATTGACTATGTGAGTCTTCTTGTGGTGTCCTTGGCTCCTCTAGCTCCCTCAAACCTTCTCTTATCAAGGTTTTATGCTTGCTGTTCAGTGTGACCTTCCATTGACGTAGAAAGATAGCTACCAAATCTTACATTCTTTGTTGCAAAAACAGTAAATAACAGAAAAAAAGGTGCATTTCAGGAGTTTCATCAAATTTCCTTCACTAAGTTGTTTGCTTCAGTATGACACACATTGCATCACTCTTTTTCGTTTGTATAACTATTTAATTGTGTGGTTCAATTCAGGGTGGGAGCAACACACACATGCCATGCTAAAAATCGGCTACTTACAAAACAATCTGCAGACACTGTTTTTCTCCTTCTGTTGTGTGGATTCCAGAGGTTGAACTCAAGTCTTCAGGCTTGGGGTAAATACCATACATATTCAGCCATCCCACCAGCCCCTCAGCATAGTTCTTCTACTAAAAAGATTACAGACACTCAGAAAACACAATCAAATGCAGGGTGTATCTTAGATTGGATCCTAAAAAAAAAAAAAAATTATAAAGATAGAATTGAAAAGCTGTTGATATGTGTGCTTTAAAAAATATAGTATTCTTTCAACAATAACTTCTTAGTTTTAATAATTGTTAGCATTAGAGGAAGTAAGTGAAATGTGTAGGGGAATGGGAATTTTCTGTATTATTTTTACTGCTTTTTCTTAAGATTTTTAAAATTTAAATTTAAAAAAGAAGGAAGTGCATAATAATAGAGTCTATATATCTGGATTCTTACTATTTTACTACTTTCTATCTATATTTTTAGCATGCCAAAATAGTTACAAACTATAAATTTCAGTTTTTATAGATAAGAAAAGATAATGATACATTGTCTAATCCATTCATAGATATTGAACTACTCATTAGACAACTTTATTATATGACAGCTTACTTCTTACACTGCAAAGTAACTGCCTTGTGGCTTTCTAGATTATTCTACCTCTCTTAGTTTTGAATGTTTCTCTGTCTCTCTCTGTCTATCCCTTTCTATGTCCTTGTTTCTTTTTCTCTCCTCTGTGTGTGTGTCTGTTTCTCTGTCTATCTGTCTGTCTGTCTTTCTTGAATCTGTCTGTATCTGTCTGTCTGTCTCTGCCTCTATCTGTGTCTGTCTCTCTCTGAATTTGTCTGTCTGTCTCTCTCTGTCTCTGTTAAATGATATCAAAACTTATCCCTGCCTTTGATTTTAACATATAGAATGTAACACAAGTATTTTAGAACAGTGGGAATGGATTTTAACTGGTCAAGTGCATTTAGTACTGTGTGACGTGACTTACTTGTCACACTAATGTGGATTACTTTGAGAGATGGAAGATTATAGGTAGTTGTACTTACTATGAGGATAAGAGTACATACCCAGTATTCTAGAACTTCAATTAAGAAATCCAAGAATATCACCACTCAATCCTTCTAAGGCATTTTCCCTGTAACCATACAGAAAACTTAAATGTAAAGAGTAACTTTGCTTAAAGTGTTTAGGGCTCCTTCCTCAGCACACCACTTGTCTTAAAATACCTTTGTATTTATTCCCAACATCAGAGGCTGCACTTTTTGATCAACATAACTTTGATGGAAAAAAGTGGCTTTAAATAATAGAAAAACCACTGTGAAGGATTCTTGAACAAAGCTTGTACTAAAACTTAACTGTATTGTGCTACACAATGTACACTTGAAAGTTGTTTCTTCTGGAGCTAAGGAGATGGCTGAGTGTGCAAGAATAGTTGCTCAGCAAGCATGAGGACCTGAGTTTGAATCCTCAGAACCTATGTGAAAAGGTGGACATGGCTGCCTGTGCCTGTAATTCCAGCATTTGTTGACAGAGAGAGGTGAATCATGAGAGCTTGTTGGCTGGCCAAGTAGTGTAGCCAAAGGGCAAGCTTCTGTTTCAGTGAGACAGCCTGTCTCACTGGCAATAAGGCAGAAAAATAAAAGCAGCACATGGGTTTTTATAAGGTATATACATGCATTTTGATTATCACTAAAGATACATTCTGGCATGGCAATTATTATGTAAGCACATATCCCATTTAGATACCAGTTTATAATTTACTTCTGAGAATTACCTTGAGAGGATACTTTAATCTGCATCCTATCTCTCTGGAGATAACATGCCAGGAATTCCCTGCCATTATCATTGTGTTTTAGAACTGTAGTAAGTGGCCTGGGTTTGAGAAAGTCCAGCCCAGCTGAGCCAAACCTGAGCCAAGAGGCCAGAAATGACTAGGGGCTTAGGTGGGATGGTACAGTAAGAGTTGCAAATGAGGTTTGAGCTGGGATTTCGTATTGTGCTTCACCTTTTATCAACTACAGACTAAATAAATAACTTGCTGTGTCATGAAATTGCTACAAATCTGGTGGCTTTAAACAACATTTTTTTCTTATAATTTAATAAAGTCAGAAGTTGAAGATCAGTTTTACTGAGCTGAAGTCAAGATTCTGTCATCATAGAGTGCTTTACTCAGGGAGAGCCCAGGACTGCAGAACAGGCTCCTGTGACTTTTCTTGTTGGAGCTGCCTTCCCTGGCTCAAGCCTCTTTCCTGGCCTCTAAAATATGCAGCAAGGCCTCTTTTTCAGACATCAGATAGCCTACTGTTTCCACAGAGAGATTCATCTCTACCACTCTCCTCCAAGAACTCTGATTATATCTATGAACCACTCAGGTAATCCAGGGTGCTCATTCCTCTCAAAATTCCTAATTCACTTTCAAAGTCTCTTTTCTCATGTAAAGTAGGACCAGAAACTCTCAAACTTTACCTTCTCTTTCCTGTTATTCATCTGATCACCTATTCAATCTGTAGAAAGCAGAAGTGCCCCTTGTTCATGCACGTGTCATCACAGTGAATACAATTTCCTTCCTCTGTTAGCCAGGGAGAAGATCAGGCAGAAGAAAATTCACATAGTGTTTTTTATAAATAATTTATTATTCATGTTTATTTGTGAATAAATAAGGTATATGTTGGGTATTTAATCAACTTGGGGTATATTAATCAATATAGCAACATCGAGAAGAAATCGACTAACGCATAGCCATTAATGGGGACCTTGAAGCAGCTATAGAATTATTGAAAAGAGATTAAATAATACTGCAATAACTTCAAGAACATGGCCTTTAAACTTTTAGCAATGTAACAATCCTGAAAACAGTGTGCAAAATCAGATTTGGCCGCATATCGGACACCCTGATACTAGATGACAAAGCTTTCAGGGCCTCAGAGAACTGGGGCCATGCTTGGGACTAAATGTGGGGTTAGCTGACACAACGCTGTATATAAGACCTTCTTTATCCTTGAAACATGGAATTCCTCATCAGTTCTTAAACTTTTATAGCTTTTATAGAGTTAATTGCCTATTATTTCCTCTCACACGCACTTATTTGATACAATCATCATAATACCTACTATTTATAGAAAACACAAAAATTATAAAGAAGAAACAAATTACTTCTTACACTTCATAAAATAGCCTTTGTTAAAGTTCTGAGTTAACGAATTAGGATCTTTCTACCCACAGATACAGTTGCACTTAACAAGAACTTTCATTTTTAATCATATTTTGATTGCTCTTTCATGTCCTTAGTATTTCCACTAAATGATATCTGTATTGCTCTATATTTCAAGTAAAAGAATATTAGAATAAAACTTCCTAATTTCCTTTTTCACTTAGAATGTTTCACGTTTTCCTGTGTAGATGGCAATCTGAAATAAATTTGCATACAAATCCTCAATTCTCTGGTTACTTTATCATGCACTTTCAGAAGTGAAGTTTTAAACTAATGTTGTATAGCATACCAGAGAAAAAAGCAGTGGCAACAGCAATTGTGTGCTTTGAAATAGTTCATACATAGGATCCTACAAGCTTCCAACAAAAGAAAAATCATATCTGTCCTAGCAGTTGAATGGACCAGTTGCCCTAAATTAATCATTGCACATTACTAACAGGCAAAGAAAAGTCACATATGAGTCTCTGCCCATGTATATGTTCATTAAATATATAAAAATAAATGAAAGAAATAAATTTACAAAGTCAAGGTATGCCAGATCTATTAACTTTTAGACCATCATCTAATTAATACATATAAGTTAGAAGAAGCTAGTTCATATAGATATGTTAAAGTTGTATCATAATCACAGAAATAATCACTATAAATATGTTTATGTTCTATATGTTTAAACTCTGTCAAAAATTAAATACTGGCGTAACTTTTAGCTTTTCAACAATATTTTCATTAAGTCTTTAAGAATTTCACACAATGCACTTTGAGCGTATTCATAACCACCCTCTCTACCTTCCCAATTCTTCCCACCCAACTTTGAGATTTGCACCTTTTCTCATCAGTCTAGTTTGTGCTGTTCAGGTAACCTTAGGAGTAGGGCATGCCCTGGCACATTGTTAGCTGTCTAGGGATTGAGTCTCCCCGCATCGGCAATCAAATGCCAAGAGTTCCTCAGTGGGTGGCTGGACTTCCTGTCCTATTTACCCCCTCTGCACTTGTATTGTTCATATCAATGCAGGGTCTTCAAAAGTATTACTTTGCTGATATCTGCATTATGACCTTCCCTAGCTTTCTGAAGTTGTCTCTGTTGTGAAGAGAAGCTTCACTGGCAAGGGATGAAAGGTGCTTATTTGTGAGTATTAGGTTTAATTTTAGATTGCAGTTAGGGATTATGTTGGTTTGGTAAAGCAGTTGTAGCAGGTTCTCCTGTAAAATCCACGACCTCACTGTCTCTCCATAGTTGGCTGTTTCCAGTATGATGTCATGATCTTCCTCCTGCTGAGTGGGCTTTTAGTCTGAAGTTAAGATAATCAAAGAAAAAGTTCTGCAATTTGAGAGAGAAGGAGAAGGGATATGAGAGGAGTTTGATGGAGGAGTTGTAGGGAGGACAGGGAAGGGGAAAGTGATGCAATTGTGCTTTAATTAAAAATTTTAATTAAAAAGTATGGTGAATGACTTTGGACAGTATTCATGCAATGGATATTTTAAGTTTTTATATGACTTCTATTTTTGGTAAAGCATGTTTAATGGCTGAGAAAGATGTACACCTCAGTTAAATATTCCATAGGAACCAGGAAAGAATGTATATTGTGTTGTTTTGAAATAAACTATTCTACAAATGTCCAATAGAACAAGTTAATTAACATTACACTTCAATTCCACTTTATGTCAGAAAAAATGCTCAAGGGCAATTACTTAAGAAACAGTAGAATAACTGTAGCCCTGTCTCATGTCTTCTTATTTTATCAGTTCTTCATACATTTTGATGCTCTAAGTATAAAGAGTTGTGATGCCTTCTTGTATAATTCACCTGTTGGTCATTATACAAGGTATATCTATCACTGAAAATATCCTTGTTCTGAAATCTACTGTGTCCAAAATTAATATAGTCATTCCAGTGCTCATCTGACTGTGTGGCACATTTAGTTTATTTTGCTTTCCTTGTCTCTTAGTTTTAGTCTCCTCCTCCTCCTCCTCCTCCTCCTCCTCCTCCTCCTCCTCCTCCTCCTCCTCCTCC
>CAJQZJ010033157.1:4078188-4096109 GCA_907164525.1 Lophiomys imhausi
CTCAACCCCCATCCTCTTCCTTTTTTTTTTTTTTTTTTTAGTTTAAGGTATTTCTCTTTTCCCCCCAACAGCTCTCCTTTTCAGTCCAAAAAAATGGTTCTTTTTCTTATAACTATAAATACAATACAAAACAACAGAAATAAATAGGCCACAATTATAAGAGTTATATGGCTTAGCATACATTCCCAATGTCCAGTCCATATGTATTTGGCACCTGACTTTAACATTCTACTATCTAACCATCTCCATGAGTTTAAAGTTCTATATCTAACTCAGCTTTCATACTAACGTGCCTCATAATTTTAAAAATATCTTCTTAGATCCAGAACACCCTCTTGATTCCTAAACAACTCAAAATTTAACTGTGAGACTCTAGCTATCTATTCTTCAACCACCTCAGAGACCTGAGAGGGATAAATATATCTGATTATATAGGAAGTGCAGGGCCTGCAGCTTCCAAAACTAAAAAATGACATACCAGTGGCTGCCTGGACAGTTCCCATTTTCTCTCCATACATTACAGCATCCATCTTCAGCCATTTGGCCCCATTTCTCTGACAGACATTGGTTGTAGAGCAGGAATTATGAAGGACTTACCGACCCTGTCTTGGCAGAGCTAGGCTGTCGACTTATAGGCTTCCAAGTTTTGTCATTTTTGGACAGAAGTCTGTCTACAGTTGAAGCAAGTGGTTTTTCTTGCCAAGAGAATGGCTTACCACCAATTCAATCATCTCCCACTGGAGATTCTTTGATGCTCATCTTCATTGATTTATCCATTCCTTTTTTTTTCCTGTTTTTGTGTGTTTGTTTGTTTTTCAAGACAGCGTTTCTTTGTATAACAGAGCCCTCGCTGTCCTGGCCTCACTTTGTAGACCAGGCTGGCCTTGAACTCACAGAGATCCGCCTGCCTCTGCCTCCCGAGTGCTGGGATTAAAGGCATGTGCCACCATGCCGGGCTCATTTCAACTCATTCTTACAACAACAAAGATATTTTCTTCTCTGCAGCAATTGAAAAAATTAGTTATACTAAGCAAATTTAATGGTATGACTTTCTTAAATTTTATTTTTTTATTGAAAATAGATTCTTTTTTATTTCTTATGTTTATTTATTACTTCAGGTTACAACTCCATCACAGAACCCTCTTTCCACCCCTCCAAGTCCTGCTTTCCCACCTTCTACCCCCTATCCCTGCCACCCCACTCCTCTGGAGTAGAGTGTCCCTACATATCAGTCCCCCACCCCAGTTCAGCAGTCATATGAGGGTCAAGAGCCCCCTCATACATTGGGGGCCTACAAGGCAGCACCACTAGGGCAAAGTGTCTCATTGACAGGTAACAAAGTCTATGTTCCTGGTCCATTTCGTGCATTGGCTGTAGTATATTTATCCTGTACTATATGGCTAAAATCTGATTATAAGTGAATAGATGCCATGTGCATCCTTCTGAGAGTGGGTTAGCTCAATCAGGATGAGCTTCTCTAGCTCCATCCATTTGGCTGCAAATTGCATGATTTCATTCTTTCTGATGGCTGAGTAGTATTCCATTGTGTAGATGTACCACAGGTTTTTTTTTTTTTATCCATTCCTCGGTTGAGGGACATCTGGGTTGTTTCCAGTTTCTAGCTGTTACAAATAAGGCTGCTATGAACATTTGGATGTATATGCAGAAGTGGTATGGCAGGGTCTTAAGGTAGAGTTATTCCAATTTTTCTAAGACATTGCCAGACTGATTTCCATAGTGGTTGTACAAGCTTGCACTCCCACCAGCAATGGAAGAGTGTTCCCTTTCTCCACAACCTCACCAGCATGTGCTGCCATTTGAGCTTTTGATCGTAGCCATTCTGACAGGTGTGAGATGGAATCTCAGAGTTGTCTTGAGTTGCATTTCTCTGATGTTTAAGGATGCTGAGAATTAAGTGTCTCCTGGCCATTAGGGATTCTTTCTTTGTGAATTTTCTGTTTAGCTCTGTTCTCCATTTTTTGATTGGATTATTTGGTTTCTTGGCATTTAATCTCTTGAGTTCTTTGTAAATTTTGGATATTAGCCCTCTGTCACATGTGGGATTGGTGAAGATCTGTTCCCAATCTGTAGGTTGCCATTTTGTTCAAATGACAGTGTCTTTTGCCTTATAGGGAAAACCGTCAAACTCATCAGCACAGGTGACAACTTCCTGAACAGAATACCAACAGCTCAGGCTCTAAGACCAACAGTCAATAAATGGGACCTTATGAAACTGAAAATAGATATTTCTTTCATGCAATACATCCCAACCAGTTTCTCCTCACTTCACTCCTCTCAGCTCCCCTCAGGATATTTCCTCTTTCCCAGATCCACTCCTCCTCCATTTCCCTTCAGAATAGGGCAGGCCAAGCCTTAAGAGACAAGAACCAAGCACTACAAAACAAGGTGCAATAAATCAAGGAAAAAGCCCTCGTCCTGAGGGTGGACAAGGCAACCCAATAGGAGGAAAAGATTCCTAATAGCAAGCAAAAGAGCAAGAGACACACCTGCTCCAACTATTATGAGTCCCACAAAACCAACAAGCTAACAGCCATAACATACACACGAAGGGCCTTATAAAGACACTTGCAGGCTCCATTCCTGCGGCTTCAGTCTCTGTGAGATATGAGCACTGTTAAGTTCTTTCGTGGGTCATGTTATTCTGATGCTCTCCATTCCTTCTGATTCTTAGAGTCTTTCTTTGCATCTTCCTTGAGGTTCACAAACTCTGAGGGGAAGGATCCAATGTAGACCTCCAAGTTAGACTCTCCTCACATAATGTCTGGCAGGCTGTTGGTCTCTGTACATGCTCCCATCTGCTGCTAGAGGAAGCCTCTCTGATGACAACTGGACAAGACACTGATCTATGAATATGGCAGAATATCATTTCATTTTTTTGCCAGTCATATTTGACATAGGATAGCCCTAAGACTTCTGGGCTATCCAGTCTCTGGCTCCTGAGCATCCAATCAGTGTAGGGCATGAGCTCACCCTTGTGGCATGGGCCTCAAGTTAAATTAGACATTGGTTGGCACTCACATAAGATCTGTGTCACCATTGCCAAGCATATCTTGAAGGCAGAACAGATTGTAGGTGGAGGGATTTGTGATTTGGTTGGTGCCCAGGTTTCTCTTTTCATTTCCTACAGAGTACCTTCCTATGCCAAAGACTTCAGAACATAGGGGCGAAGGCTCCATGCAGGTACCAGCTTGACCTCCCCACATTCAATGAGTTCCTCAGCAACATATGCTCTTCTCCAGCCCAGTCCTCATTGTCAGGTTTTGGAGAGCAACCATCTGTTCTAGCATCGGCCTGGGTTGTTTAGAAATCTAAACTGGACCCTTTCATCCAACAACTCAACTGAATGAAAACCAGTTCCACCACTGGATGCCTCTCTTGGCTACAAATGATGGCCAGTTCAGACTCTGTAACCTCCATTACTCTGTATCTCAGTATTCTGAGGACTCCATTACTAGGAGTCCCCCCTAAGGTCACCCTCATATATTCCATATTTGGCCTTTATCTCTGGCAACTTTTAATGTTTTTTTCTGTATGTTTAATGTTTTGATTATTATGTGGCAAAAGAACTTTCATATTTTGCTCTAATCTATTTGGTGTTCTGTATGCTTCTTGAACCTTTGTAGGAATCTCCTTCTTTAGGTTAGGAATATTTTCTTCTATTATTGTGTTGAAAGTATTTTGGGGTTTTAAGTTGGGATTCTTCTTTTTCCTCTATTACTATTATTCTTAGTGTTATAAATCAGACATTCCACCAACCTGCCCTTCAGCAACTCAGGGTCAGCAGCTTATGTAATAACCAGTCAGTTCTAGACACTGAATATTTCCACTGTCCCTTGAATTGTATATTTTCCCTATACATCATGTGTACTATTTGAAAGGTTCCTCCAGACATGGCAGTTCTCTGTCTGCCGGTCTCTTCCTTGTTCTGTCAGTCTCCTGCTCTGTCTATCTGTCTGTCTCTATCTCTTTCCTGTCCCAACTCTGAGACAGCCTTTTGCTATTCCTGCCCCAATAAGCCTCTTATGTGATTTCTGTTGCAGTATGATCTCTGCTGCATATCTTGGCCTTGACCTGCCAAGCTATTTCTCCCACTAAACCCTAGCATTGGTGCTGATGACTCTGGAGGCTCTCCTGCAGCCTGTGTGATTCCCCTGTCCACCCGTAGTCTAAGCCACACCAGAACCTTACCTTACCCACTTACTCCACCCACAACAGATCCACATTCTGGTCCACCAATCACTTGGCCTTCCATCCATCACTGGCAGTTGGCGAGTGAGCCCTCTCAGTAGAAGCAAATGCTTCTCTGAGTCTATGGCGAGGTACTTACCTCTGACCATTTTCAAATACTACAAGCAATCAGTGAACAGCAAAAGAATTACTTATTTCCATTCCCTATTTCTTATTTCTGTGCTTCAAGCTCTTTTTGTCTGGTCTCCCTCCCTACACAGTGAAAATATCCTGTCTTTAAGTTATATTGGTAGATCTGTAAGTTTGTTGAGAAGTGGGAAAGAGCTGGACCTAGCAGCAGGCAGGAGTAGGGATGGAGGTACAAAGGAGAAGGTCAGCTGCATCATGCTGAGCACACACCCGTTCTTCCCTGCAGCATCCTTTCCAAACCAAGCTACTAATCTAACCCTCATAAGATATGTAAGGATCATTGATTTTTGAATTTGATTCTAAATTCTAGAGTCCAACTCTTCAGTTGCTGCTTCCCTTGGCTTGCCTTATCCTTCAACTGTTCTTTTCTTTGTCAGATGCTCTAAGTGTCCCTCTTGCTCTGAGAGTCAGCTTCTTTGCCCTTAGGGCTTCCACCACAAGGGTAACTTTGTTTCTTGGCTCTGGACCTGGACCTTTTATAGTCTCTCTGCTTAAAGACACTTGACACATCAATGATAAGCAAGTAACTAAATCATGGATACTTAATATACAGATGGTCCTCAAACTCTTCAGAGACCTGCTGAATATGACATTTAAAACGTTTAACAAAAAGTTTTATCATTATAAAGGGACATGCTAGCTCCTGATAGCACCTGTAATCTCCTCCCGAGAAGATGAATGGGCACAGAAGAACCTCCGCCTAGAGTTGTTTTAAATATGATAAAGCTGACCACTGGGTAAAGAAAACTGCTGTTAACCTCAGTTCCTGCCAGGAAGCTGTCCAGACTTTGGACAAGCAGGACACTGGGGTGTTGATTGGCTCACTTTACCAAGACAAGATAAGTCGTGTCCCCTAAGTTCCTACACCACATCTGTTGGATCATCTGGACGTAGGAGAAGAAGATTGAAGCTGCTTTGGGATCTCTGCCCCCAGTGACCACAGAGGAACCTCTGGTTATTGTCCACGTAGCTGGTAAGTCAATGTCGTTTTTAATAGAACAAGAAGCGGCTTGGTCAGTACTTCCTGTTTACTCATGTAGAATTTATCCTTCTCAGATCTCTGTTGCTGTTGACAACTAAACTAGTGATAGATTTGTCAGTTTAACAGCAGCAATCAAGACCTTAACTGCCTTCTCAGTTCTCTTCATATGTAAAAATCAGGCCACTGGCCTCATTTTCCTAGTGCTACTACTAAGTCTAGACACAGCATACCTTGTTACGAGACTCAAAAAAGGGGGGGATAAACTCACAAAAAAGATTTCAGTATAGCTATTTTGCTATTCTTTTATTTAAAGAAACTAGTTTTACAATGACTGTTCTTAGTAACCAACTAACTTCTTGTGTCTTCTGGTGAAAGTTGGATAGGACAATGGTGTAAAGTTTATATGAGGATGTGAAGAGCTAAGAAAATGTTTTACAGTCTCAGACAGTGTTTTAAGGTGTATAAATGTAATTTGTAAGGGTGTAAGAAAGTGTCTTAAGTCATAAAATATACATATAAATTAAACATACTTCAGACTTCTTTCCCTCACTATGCTCTGGTTGTATTGAGACTTTAAACGCTCAGAGTTTTAACATTAGCCATGGAGTTCTGGCAAACTATTAATCTAGCTCTGGTAAAGCACTGTTAATATTATAATAGTCACAAGATCAAGATTTTAAATTTCCTTTGGATGTCTTCTAAGTATAGACTTGGTACTTTCCATTGTGCTAAAAACATCTGTGTAATATATACACATACAGTCTTTTGGATAGAGGGAAGAGGTCCTGCTTTCATGGTCTGTATTCATACTGAAAATTAAGATCAAATGAGGTTTTGCCCTTTTGCTCCACAGGAGGTTTCTGTCCTCTCTGAGCTTGCCTTAAAGTGTGTTCATGCTTTTAACCCAAAATAATTTTCCAGGCTCTACTATGACACAAAGGTGTGAGTTTACTGCTCCTTTTACAATATGAATTTCAGTATGATGGTAATGCTAATGTGTCTAAAACTTTTCTCTTTTTTGTAAACTTTAAAAAATTCTTATATGCTTCAGGGAATTTACTTGAATCTATATCTCATGGGTCAAATGGACTCCAGAGAAGTATTCCTATCAATTAACAGCCCATGTTTCCCCATCTACTACCTATTCCTGACAGTGAGATCTCTTCCCCTTCCCTGATTTTGGGACTCCCCTCCCGTAATTACCATAACCATGGGCTTAAATGTATCAAAAAATGTACCTGAAAAAATTTTCTCCGTAGACTTCTTATCTCTAGCTTCTGCTCCTAATATTTATCTGTTCCAGCATCCTGTCAGATCCAGTATTCCCTCAAAATACACATTCCCAGACAGCTTCAAAGCTGCTAGACTCAGGTGGTCCTGTCTCACAGACTGCTTTCACTCAGCCTGTACTTTTCTAGCCCCAGATGGTCCCACAGAGCCTAGACAGCAAGGGAAACAGCCAGCTTTTCCAGGACTCGGCCAGCATCCCTGCTTTCTTGGGTCCCCAGGGATATCAATGCTCCCAGCCAGCAGAAAGCATTCCTGCCTCAGTGTTACCCCTTTCTACTTCCTCACCTTTTATAATAAACAAAAGGGAGAGATGTTATAAACCAGGCACTCTGCCAGTCTGATGTTTAGTGACTCAGCACCAGCAGCTTACATCATCACCGACAGACATCAAGTGTGGCACATATTCACTGTTGCTACAAGTTGTGCATTTTCCCAATGCAACATGCTCACCCTTTCACCTCTTGACATCCCCCACTCTGTCTGTCTATCTATCTGTCTGTCTGTCTGTCTCTCTCTCATCTCTTTCTCTCTCATGTGCCCACTTTAAGGTGACATTTCACTTCTCCCTAACAATAAACCAATGAACCTCTTATGTGAGATCTGTTGTGTGGTGTGATCTCAACTGTATACCCTGGCCTAAACCCACTGAGATATTTCTAACATTTAGGTTTGGGCATTTCTTAGTGTTGCATATTTCCTGGATGTTTTGTTTCAGGAATGTTTTAATTAACATTTTTTGACTGATATACCCATTTCTTCAATCATATCTTCAATGCCTGAGAGTCTGTATTCTGCTGGTGAAGCTTTCCTCTGTAGTTCCTGTCATAATATCTAAATTTTTTATTTCTAGAATAGATTGTGTTTCCTTATTGTTTTTATTTTCATTTTCGGGTCTTGAAAAGTTTTATTTTTTCCTTCAACTTTTTTTTTCTTGGTTTTATTTAGGGGATTTATTCATTTTCTCCAATTGTTTGTGTTTTCTGTAGGGATTTATTCATATTCTCTTTAGGGACCTCTATTATATTTACGTAGTTGGTTTTAAGGTCTTTTTCTTGTGTTTCAGCTTGTTGGAGTATTCAAGTCCTGCTGTGATAAGATAACTGGGCTCTGGTGGAGTCATATTGCCCTGGCTGTTATTGATTGTGCTCTTACATTTGTCTTCCTTTGGTGGATATCTTGTTCCTTGGTTTCTGTTTCTTGTCTGGATTTTCAGAGTATGTTGGCTATGCCTTGCCTGTTTTACTGGTCTGCTAGGCTGGTGTCTTCATGGGGATGCTTGCTTGTGTTAGAGGCTGGGGGCAGGGGAGATGAGGGAAATATGGTCTGTTGCAGCACTAGGAGTAACCATGAGGATTGGATCTGGGGAAACAGAGATAGTGGAGAAGGTCCTAGGGAAGCCTACTAGGTCATCTGGCAGACATGTTCCACAGTTACACATGGATTGTCTACTGGAGTTGTTAGAGGAAACACAGTGACAAGAGGAGAAGGGGAGGTTTGAGGGGTGTTTTGTGGGATCCACATGAGGAATGGACAGGGGCTAGGTGATGCAGCAGCTGGTGGTCCATTAAATCCACTAGGGGTGACCCTGAGGATTGGGTCTGGGGGAACCAAAAGAGTGGAGCATGTTTGCTGACAGACAACCTGATCTTTTGGCAGGCATGGCCTGTGGTTGAGCAGGGCGTATCCACCTGAGTTCAGGCTGGGACATAGCTACACAAGAGATAGACAGGAAGTGTGGACAGAGGAGACTGCAGCTGTTGTTTTATTGTAGCCCTATGGACGGCCCTGATAACTGAATCTGGAGTGACACAGAGAGTCATTTAATACATTAAAGGCATCCAATGATTCTGCGCAATTAGGTATCAATATTTTATTTATAAGAAAATTCAATTTTCAATATTAACTAAAGAAATGCATAGAACATGAATATTCACATTGATAATATAGTCATATCTTCTTGCTTGATTTCAAAGTGAATTTCATGTAATATAGGTACAGATGATTTTACTATCAGATGTCATACTTAAATAATAATTAAAAATATAATTTGTTCACTCTGTATCCTCTATAACTTGTTTGTTCAGTGTCAAAATTCTTGAGCTTCTCAGTTTCTTCAATACTATTCCTTGCTCCCTAAATCAATGTTTCTTTTTTCCTTTTTATTGAAAATAGATTCTTTTCTCATAGAATACATCCCATATACTATTTCCCCTCCCTCTAGTTCTCAGTTCCTTCCTATATCACCTCCCATCTGCATCCACTTCATTTTCTGTCTCTCATTAGAAAACGAACAGCTTTCTAAGAGATAACAAAACATTATAAAATAAAATATAAGATAAAACAAAAAATATCACATCAAAGTTGGACAAGCAAAGCAACAGAAGGAAAAGAGCCCCATAGAGGGCACAAAAATCAAAGATTCACTCATTCACACATTCAAGAGTCCCAAAAAAGTGCTACACCGGAAGCTGTAATTAATACACCAAGGACCTGGTGCAGACCGGTGTCTGCCCTGTATTTTCTCTTTCAGTCTCTGCGAGAACATATGAGCTTTGCTCACTTGTTTTAGAGCATCTTGTGCTCCTGGTGTCCTCCATTCCCTCTGGCTCTTACACTTTTTTTGCCCTGAACTCTGAGGGGAAGGATTTAATGGATACATCCCATTTAGAGCTGTATGTTTCAAGGCCTCTCCCTCCCCCCTCCCTCCCTCTTCCCTCCCTCCTTCCTCCCCCTCCCTCCCTCCTCTCTCTCTCTCATGTGTGTGTGAGTGATATCTAGCTATGGGTCTCTGTATTTGATTCCATCTGTTGCAGGAGGAAGTGTTTCTATTGATGTCTGAATAAGGCACTGATCTATGAGTATAGCAGAATATCATTGGAGTCATTTTATCATTAACTTTTTTTTTTAATAATTTATTTTTTATTTCTTCAAGTTACATCTCAATCACAATCCCCTCCCTACTCCCCCCTCCAGTCCCACCCTTCCACCCTCCTCCCCTCAGCCCCACCATCCTCTTCCCTTCTTCTTTTTTTTTTTTTTTTTTAGTTTAAGGTATTTATTTTTCCCCCCAACAGCTCTCCCTTTCAGTCCAAATAATGGTTCTTTTTCTTATAACTATAAATACAATACAAAACAACAGAAATAAATAGGCCACGATTATAAGAGTTATATGGCTTAGCATACATTCCCAATGTCCAGTCCATATGTATTTGGCACCTGACTTTAACATTCTACTATCTAAACATCTCCATGAGTTTAAAGTTCTATATCTAACTCAGCTTTCATACTAACTTGCCTCATAGTTTTAAAAATATCTTCTTAGATCCAGAACACCCTCTTGATTCCTAAACAACTCAAAATTTAACTATGAGACTCTAGGTATCTATTCTTCAACCACCTCAGAGACCTGACAGGGATAAATATATCTGATTATATAGGAAGTGCAGGGCCTGCAGCTTCCAAAACTAAGAAATGACATACCAGTGGCTGCCTGGACAGTTCCCATTTTCTCTCCATACATTACAGCATCAATTAACTTTTTTAAAGACTAGTAATATTTGGCAGCATGAATTACCTTTTGTTTCTTTATTACTAAGTAGAAGAGATTGAAACTAGTGCCTGGAACATATTAGACAAGTACTCTATTAACTGAGCAGTAAACATAGACACTTTTTTACATTTCCTTTGAGGAACACTGTCTCTTAGCTACTCAGACTGACCTTGAATTTTCTGTCCTCCTATATTAGCCTCTCCAAGCTGGAGTTACAGGTCTGTGTATGAAGTCTCAGTTTTTGATCAATGGAATCATGCCACATGTGATTTTTATGTCTATTTTTTTCTTTTTTAAAATTATTTATTCACTTTATATCCCCCATTCAGCCTCCCTCCTCACCTCCCAGTTCCACAGTCTCACCCTCCTACACTTTTTTTTTTCAAATATAGTTATATTTTTAAAATTTTATTTATTTATTGCTTCAGGTTACATCTCCATCATAGTGTCCTCTTTCCACCCTTCCCAGTCCTGCCCTCCCACCCTCTACCCTCTAACCCTTCCATCCCACTCCTCTGGAGTGGAGAGTCACTACATAACATTCCACCAGCCCAGTTCAGCAGTCATATGAGATCTAAGAGCCTCCTCATACACTAGAGGCCTACAAGGCAGAACCACCATGGTAAAGTGTCTCAATGACAAAGAGAGAAAACAAACAAACAAACAAACAAACAAACAAACAAACAAACAAGTCTATGTCCATGTTCCCTTTGGTGTGTTGGTTGTAGTATAGATATCCTGTACTATGTAGCTAAAATCTGACTATAAGTGAGTAGATGCCATGTGCATCCTTCTGAGTCTAAGTTAGCTCACTCAGGATGAGGTTTTCTAGTTCCATCCATTTGGCTGAAAATTGCATAATTTCCTTGTTTCTGAGAGCTGAGTAGTATTCCATTGTGTAGATTTACCATAGTTTTTTAATCCATTCTTCAGTTGATGGACATCTGGGTTGCTTCCAGTTTCTAGCTATTACAAATAAGGCTGCTATGAACACAGATGAGGCAACTTTCTTGTGATTCATTGAGGAGTCATTTGGATGTATACTCAGAAGTAGTATGGCTGGAACCCAAGGGAGAGCTATTTCAAATTTTCTAAGATATTGCCAGACTAACCTCCAGAGTGGTTGCACATGCCTGCACTCCCACCAGTAGTGAAGGATTGTTGGGGGTAGTGTTAAGCATTCTAAATGTTAATTAATTGGTCCTGTTTGCTGTCTGTTACTTATATTGACTCTGATTGGTTAAATAAAATGCCGAGGCCTGAGATTGGGCAAAGACAGAGAAAGGTGGGACTTCCTGAGATTAGAACAGGAAGCTTGCACTTTAGACAGAGGATTAAAGCATTCCAGCCAGCAGCAGGAAGAAGAAGGAATTCCAGCCATCAGCAGGAAGAAAAAAGAATTCCAGCCAGGAGCAACAGGAAGAAAGAGGCACATGCCATGGGGTAGATGCAAGAGGATCATTCCAAATGGCCAGGAACATCGGCATGTCGTGGAGAATGGCAGTCCAAGGGGACGTATGTATATATGGGATCATATTTGGGTAATAGAATTAAGAGCTAGCTTAGATGGGCTAGGATTTCACAATTCAGGCCAAGGCTTGTTAAAATCCATGTGGTCTCTGTGTGCTCATTTATAATGGCTGCTTAAAGATTAATAGCCACCGAAACAATCAGCAATAATCTAAATACTGGTTAAATAGTTTAATTAGCTATATTTTTTTTTAACAAAGGAGGGTTCCCCTTTCTCCACACCCTTGCCAGAATGTGCTGTCACTTGAGCTTTTAATCTTAGCCATTCTGACAGGTGTGAGATGGAATCTTAGAGTAGTCTTGAGTTGCATTTCTCTGATGATTAAGGATGCTGAGCATTTCTTCAAGTGTCTCTTTGCCTTTAGGAATTCCTCCTTTGTGAAATCTCTGTTTAGCTCTTTTCCCCATTTTTTAATTGGATTATTTGGTTTCTTGGCATTTAATTTCTGGAGCTCTTTGTAAATTTTGGATATTAGCCCTCTGTCAGATTTGGGGTTGGTGAAGATTTTTTCACAATCTGTAGGTTGCTGTTTGTTCGAATGACAGTGTCTTTTGCCTTACAGAAGCTTTTCAGTTTCATGAGGTCCCATTTATTGATTGTTGGTCTTAGGTCCTGAGCTGTTAGTGTTCTATTCAGGAAGTTGTCTCCTGTGCCAATAAGTTCGAGGGTTTTCCCCACTTTCTCTTCTAGTAGATTTAATGTGACCAGGCTTATGTTAAGGTCTTTGATCCACTTGGACTTAAGTTTCGTACAAAATGATAAGTATGGGTCTAATTTCATTCTTTTACAAGTGGACATCCAGTTGGACTAGTACCATTTGTTGAAGATGCTGTCTTTTTTCCATTGTGCAGTTTTAGCTTCTTTGTAAAAAATTAGGTGACCATAGGTGTGTGGGTTCATTCCTGGGTCTTCAATTCGATTCCATTGATCCACTGGTCTGTTTCTGTACCAGTACCATGCTGTTTTTAATACTATTGCCCTGTAGTACAGCTTGAAATCTGGGATGGTGATACCTCCAGATTTTTTTTTTTTTATTGTACAGGATTGCTTTAGCTATTCTTGTTTTTTTTTTGTTGTTTCATATGAAATTGAGAATAGCTTTTTCCAGGTCTATAAAGAATTATGTTGTTATTTTGATAGGAATTGCATTGAATCTATATATTGCTTTTGGTAGGATGGCCATTTTTATTATGTTGACCCAACCTATCCATAAGCATGGGAGATCTTTCCATCTTCTGATGGCCACTTTAATTTCTTTCTTCAAGGGCTTGAAGTTCTTGTTGTACAGGTCCTTTACTTGCTTGGTTAGAGTTACCTCCAGGTATTTTATATTGTTTGTGGTTATTATAAAGGGAGTTGTTTCCCTGATTTCTTTCTCAGCCCATTTATTTGTTGTATAAAGAAGGGCTTCTTATTTTTTTGAATTAATGTTGTATCCAGCCACCTTACTGAAGGTTTTATATCAGCTGTAAGAGTTCTCTGGTGGAGTTTTTGGGGTCGCTTATATATACTATCATATAGTCTGCAAATAGGGATAATTTGACTTCTTCATTTCCAATTTGTATCCCCTTCATCTCCTTTACTTGTCTTATTGCTCTAGCAAGGACTTCAAGTACTATATTGAAGAGATATGGCAAAAGTGGGCATCCTTGTCTTGTCCCTGAGTTTAGAGGAAATGCTTTAAGTTTCTCTCCATTAACTTTGATGTTGGCTTGCTGTATATTGCCTTTATTATTTCCAGATATCCAGTATGCCAGTTCTTTCCAGAACTTTTAGCATGAAGGGGTGTTGGATCTTGTCAAATGTTTTCCCACATCTAATGAGATAATCATGTTGTTTTTTTCTTTTGTCTTGTTTATGTGGTGAATTATGTTGATGGATTTTCATATGTTGAACCATTCCTGCATTCTTGGGATGAAGCCTACTTGATCATGGTGTATGATACTTTTGATGTGTTCTTGAATTCAGTTTGCTAGTATTTTATTAAGTATTTTTGTATCTATGTTCATGAGGGAGATTCGTTTGAAGCTCTTTCTTTGTTGGGTCTTTGTGTGGTTTAGGAATCAAGGTGACTGTGGCCTCATAGAATGAGTTTGGCAGTGTTCTTTCTGATTCTATTTTGTGAAAGAGTTTGAAGAGTATTGGTAGTAGCTCTTCTTTGAAGGTCTGGTAGAATTCTGTGCTGAAACCATCTGTCCCTGGGCTTTTTTTTTTGGTTGGGAGATTTTTAATGACTGTTTCTATTTCTCTAGGGGCCATAGGGATGTTTAATCTGTTAACCTGATCTTGATTTAGCTTTCACCCTCTTACTCTATTCACCTTTTCCCTTCTCCTCAGAAAAAAGGAACAATCCCAACCACCAGCACTAACACAAACTGACCCATCAAGTCAAATCAGGGATAAATGCATCCTCTTCCCCTGAGGGCAGGCAAGGCAGCCCTGCTAGGGTAAAGGGATCCAAAGGCAGGCAACAGAGTCCAAGTCAGACATAGCCCCTACTCCAACTATTAGGGGAGCTACATGCGCACATGAAGACCAAGCTACCCATCAGGCACATATGTGTAGGGGGCTTAGGTCTAGTACATGCATGTTCTTTGGTTGGTGGTTCAATCTCTGTAAGCCCCCATGGGTCCAGGTTAGTTGGCTTTGTGGTTCTTCTTGTGGTGTGTCCTTGACCTCTCCGACTCTCTCATTCCTTCTCCTAACTCTTCCAGAGGACACCTGGCTCCAACTAATGTTTGGCTGTGTGTCTCTGCATCTGTTTCCATTAACTGCTAGAATACCTATTTTTTTCACTCAGTCTAATGATGTATGTAGTAACATTGATTGATATGTCACCACTTTCTGTAGCTGAACACTGTTTCATAGTGTATGCACATCATACTTTTAATCCATTTACCCACTGGTAAATATTCTTGTTGCTTCTATCATTTCTAATATGAATGGTACTTCTGTGAGAATAAATGCATGTATAAGTACTTTAGTACCTATCTTCTATTTGAGGCATCTACATAGGAAAAGAATTACTTAATAAAAAGACATATCTGTACTTAATCTCTTGAGGGTTTTTCAGCTTGCTCCTTTATTTTTCATCTGTTTGTGAATGTTTGATCAATATGGATTTCTTAGTGATGACATTATTAGAGTATTCTTACCTTTCATGTTCCCCATTTTTATAAGTTCTATCTTATGACAAATCTCAAACATTCACACTCACTTTCATTTTAGATCACTATATTTTAGCCAACATTGTTTTTCCCTTCCCCTTCAAGAAATGTCAATATTTATTATGAAGAAGGCCTACTATGGATATTTCTTCAGGCTTGACTTTAAGAAATTTGGGGTTCTAGATGAAGCACCTGAATATGTGGAATACCCTTAAGACTAGACTCCCAAGAGTTCTCATTTTTAAGCTGGCCCCTGCTAGCTTTTCAGTTCTTTCTGACTATACAAATACCAAGCTCACAATTCTGCCTAAAGTAAATTCATCCTTCTTCTCATTTTCTAAGCTCACTAGTCCTGATGAATTTGGGGAGGACTTTTACATAGTGGCTCTGATTCTTCCCTTGTGAAGTCTCTAAAAAGCCACAGATTTTTCAGTACTGTGCATGTTGGTGCTGGACTTGGAGTTTCTCCTAATTTTCCTCAGTTTCTAGTATAACTATAACTAGCTTCTAGTATTTTTTAATCATTTTCACTACAAAAATATTGTTTATCAATTCCATTGCATTTTCTCATTCCTTCCTTAACTAAATTTTTAAGCCAATAATTTTATATCTCTCCTTACCTTCTGGAAAATTCAATATCTTACATTCAATCCATGTTATAAGTCAATGACATTTGCTTTTGTTTTATTATGAAATTTGAAGCAAGTGGAAGAGAAAATTCAGAAGTTTTCATTGGTATCTTGAACTTAGTGACTGTATTGGCTCATGCTTTTTCCTTTCTGCTCCTATGCCTCTCTTGTAGGGTTAATTCTTTCTCTCTCAAGAAAGCCCTTTGATTATGATTGGTCAAAGACATCCCAGAAGAAATCTACCCCCTCTCCACCTTCCATTTCCAATCGAAAATTTTTGCTACCTTCAAGGTAATTTCTATCAACAAATAAATAGTTAACAATTTTCACTCTCTAAAACAACAGGAAAAAAAGAGCTTACACTAAAACAACAGGTCTGCTCCTCATACCTTCATTCTTTTCTTTTAGAATAACATTCTTGGAAACATTTTCTTTTTTCCCTCATTTTTCTTTCTTTCATTCCTTCCAAAATACGCCTAAGTGTGGCCTTTGCTTCTATTATCCCATAAAAAAACCTATTTCCCCATACCAGGGATAGTGAACTATTTCTTTATCTTTTTCTTCTTTAAACCTTTTTTCTGTGGCTCAATCTATTCATCACAACCAATTCTTGTGTTATAATCTATGCTTTTATATTTTTAATATTTTATTAGTAGTACTAATTATATACAATAATGGGTTGCATTGTGACATAATATTTTGTTTCCTCTTTCTCTTTCTTTCTTTCCTTCTTTCGATGTTTTTGAGACAGGGTTTATGTATGTAACAGAGCCCTGGCTGTTCTGCCTTGCTTTTTTAGATCATGCTCATCTCGAACTCACAGAAATCCACTTGCCTCTGCCTTCTGAGTGCTGGGATTAAAGGTGTGCACCACCATGTCTGGCTGTTTCTTTATTATAGTTGTTTTCATTCCTATTTCCTTGTCTCATACAATTCTCTTCAGTGGAAACCCATTTTGTTTTCTTGCCAGGCAGCCTTCCTGTTTTCATTTCTGTGTGTGTGTGACCCACTGAGTATTTGTAGGGTTACTTGGATGAGCATGAGTGGGAAGTTATTTGCTATACCAGCAATGACTTTGAATGATTATACCACTGAAGAATACAACAATCTCCTTACCTCAAGGAAGGATGGAGCCCCACAAGTTCTTCTTTTATTCATATCAATGTGACATTTCACACAAGGAGATAATGTGTCTGTTTAGCTTTTTGTGATTTGGTTCCTAGCATTGCTTACAGTCTTGGCTAGGTGGCCTAAGAAGTTGTTAGAAGAAGGGATAACATACTTTTTCTTAGTCAAACTAGTTTCTCCATGCTCTCTTCAGTTTAGAAGAGAGCATGGAGAAATTTGGTACTAGCCCAGAATTGGCTTATGGGAGCTTATCAGAATTGGCTCCAAATGTGGCATCTGAGAATGTTTTTTGAGTGTCTTCTTCTTCCCTTTCCCTATCAGCATGCTCTCCATGACCATAGTTTAGTCTAATTCCAATGTTGAATCTTCTGGTGGTTCACTTGACATCTGTATATAACCATAGATTTACCTGTGTAATTTACTCTAATCAGATAGATTTCCATGGAATTTACTTGAAACACCATTTGGAATATAAAATAAAGACACATAACATATTCCTAACAATAAAATATGTTGCTAAAAGTCTTAATAAATATTTAAATTAAATGTTTTCAATTTACATGTAAAAAGGGAAACATGTTTTCTAGAATTGGATATATCTCTTCTCAATGATGTCAGCATAAAGTCTAAGCATTTTGCCCATCTGACATATCCCTTGTGATTAATTAGGTGATAGATAGACCCAATCCACTCTTCTTAAGGTATAAGCTGTCTGAGTGAGGTAGTTGAAAAGCTGAAAATGCATGAGTAGGGCAATGCATACTGAGTAATGCTAGGAGACAAGCTCTGAAGTCCTAATTATATGACTAATTATCTTGGTCACTGTAAGGATGAACAGTTACATTATGGTAGCTTATATCCCTACATATGCAATATGTAGTTTAACTTGATGAAATTCAGCTAAACCCTGAAATTTCATCTGTGGTAGAAGAACTTTCCAGTGAAATAGAGATGGACTACTAACTTTGAACTGTGTGGGATGGAAGGATATTAGGGAGTTTATAGAGTGAGGAGAATGGACACTTCACATAGTGAAGTGAGGAAAGGAATGGCATCCAATGAGATTGTAACTGTAGAAATAGTCCACTGAAACAAGAACATATGGAGATAATGTGTGCCGTGCTCAAAGTGATGCCAGGAGTTTTTTTTTTTTTTTTTTTTTTTTTTTTTTTTTTACTAAGGTTTTTTTTTTTTTAAAGCCTTTGTTTTTTTTGGGCTCGTTTTTTTGCCCGGGCGGGCCCCGGAC
>CAJQZJ010033157.1:4096209-4110500 GCA_907164525.1 Lophiomys imhausi
TTTTTTTTTTTTTTTTTTTTTTTTTGGTTTTTCGAGACAGAGTTTCTCTGTTTAACAGCTCTGGCTGTCCTGGACTCGCTTTGTAGACCAGGCTGGCCTCGAACTCACAAAGATCCGCCTGCCTCTGCCTCCCAATTGCTGAGATTAAAGGCGTGCGCCACCACCGCCCGGCTAGGAGTATTTTTTTGTGTGTGTTTATTTGTTTGTTTGTTTTTTTTGTGGTTTGTTGAGTTCATTTGGACAAAGTTTAGAAGGAAAAAGAACATAGCTGCACCCTCCATCACCCCTCCCCCCCCACCTTGGCTGAGGAACTCTCCAAGAGAGCAGATGGTTCTGAGCTTCAAGCCATGAATCATTGTCAAGGGATCTCCTCAAGCTGCCCTTAGCAAGAAGAGTTGACAAGTCTGAAAGGGCAGTGTTTTATTACTATGGGTGTCAGTCACGTAGATGCCCTTGCTTCTGGGATCAGAATTACTGTTAATAAAGCTCAACAGCTTGGGAATAAAATAGCAAGTCAGCAAAGTATTTCGATGTAAGGACTAATGAAGGTTTCAAGGCTTTAATATCTACTATGTGCTCATCGGTGAATAAAGCAGAACAGCTATTCTTTCCTCTTTTTGTCTAATTTTGTCTGATTTCAATGTAAACTGATATATGGATACTATAGGTATCTTAATGCCTTAACAAACCATGTTTCAAAGCCATCATTGGTGCTTATAGTATGTGATCTTAATTTGTTAATTTATTATAAAGTAGGGGATAATTAAGAGTCTGGGTGTGATCTGATTTATAATGTTTCTGTTGCTGGTGAGTAAATTGGCCTGTGTGCTATTTGAAGGAATCAGGAAGGTTAATATGATTCTTTCCATATCTTGGATATGTGAACTCTTTATAGAGAACAGCATAAGGGTATAGTGGCTCTCTCCTGGAAAAAGTCTGGCATGTTTCTGTTGTATTTATTTAAAAGTATTTCTGTCACTTTATTTACTTGTTAGGTAGCATCATTTTTAATAACTTTAGTTAAAATTATGTTCCAACATGCCTTGCTAAGTTTTTAACTGAATTAGTATAAACCAGTATATATCTACACATTTTTAACTGGGTTAACAAATAGATCAGCATATTGCTGTAATAGTATGAGGAGGAAGGGAAGGTTTCTATTATCTTGTTATTTTATCTAACTTGTGGTGGATGCTTAATGCAGTCATTGTTATTTTGCTGGTTGAACTATTTGCTAACTAGCTATGATGTTTTCTTTTTTAATGCCTAGATTATTTACTCTGGGAAAAATAATACAAATTGTTACTATGTTAAAGACAAGACAAAAATATGAGAGTTGAAAGTGGTAATATAGAAATAAGTTTCTAGAAAGCGCTGAGTTGCCATTGGATTTTAAGACAGAATTTTTATAAAGAAAAAGATAATGATAATGGCCCTCTGAGCCATGTTATACATGACAATATTGTTAATTACAATTACTGTAAGAAAAGATTCCATGCTATTATTAATTGAAATCTCTTGTGCAGGATGCTTTTAGAAATTCATGATAGTTTTCATGGCAGTATGGTTAATCTAGCTTTGGTAAATGAATATATTTATCCTATATATATTTAATACATTTACTAAATAAATAAATAAATAAATAGCTTTGTATTACTCAACTTTGTGTCCCTTATTTATGGAAAAGCACATAATGCTCAGTCCTTTCGTGTAGCTCAATTTATAAATTCTGTATTTGATGTTCCTTATTCTTTTTATCATGCTTAACCTCAGTAATTATAAGTTTTAAAAATATGGAGACTCCAAAGACTCCATCTCTACTCAGTGTATATCAATACATAGCCTATGTGATATACATATTGCTATTAGAGGGTTTACATTTATTTCTTTGATGATTCCTTGGCATTTATCTAATTTATGCCACCTGTTTCTTTTTCTAGCTTTCAAGTCTGTGAAGAGTGTGAGAATTTATACTGTATGAAGGATGTGAAATGTAAGTCATTCAATTATGGGTGCTTGGTATTCTCTCACATTGATAGTTGCTAGAATATTTTTCATTTATATTTTTTAATATAATGTTAGGAATGTTTCCTTTGGTTTATAGATCTCCTGCATGTGTTGAAGACTTTTTATATGAGGTCTCACTTTTTCTTCTCAAAGAAGGACCGTCATAGGGAAGATGGAGGTGGTACTTGCCGAGATAGGCAGGGCTTTCCCATAGCTTTAACACTTCTCACTAATTCACAGCCTGGCCTAGCACTTAATCCTCCCTGATAAGGAGGTTGTCTGAGGGAGCTCATAAATACTGTCAGATTTTAAGTTCTCTTCCTACACACTGATGTTGCCATACTGTGCAGCCTTCGTAGTATATCAGGGAAAGGGAAAATGACTACTGAGGCCATTTTTCCCACTTCAACTCCTACACTGAATCAGTTCTTCATTTACTGTTCTGGATTATGTTTCATAAAACATCTCTATTGTCATGTTGATTTTGATTTTAGCTCTGTCTCTTATTAGCTATGTGGCTTTGTCAAGTTCTTTCATTTGTTATTATAACACTAATATTTGTTGGAATCATAAACATCAAGAGGAGTTGTATAGTATGAAGTATAGTTGTATGTAGTATAATTGTTTAAAAATTCAGTAAGATAATTATAGCATTAACTATCAAGTGTAAGTACAGGCAACATTTTAGAAATACTTCCTCTATTGTTTTGAGGTTAATGGATATTTTTATAACTGTTGGTTTCTCTTCTTTTAATAGTTTTATGATTTTCTTCATATTTATTGAATTATATTATCTCTTACTTTTCTTTCTTTCTGTTGCTCTTTCTTTTTCCTTTCTTTCTTTTTTTTAAACTGAAAATAAATTCTTCTGTCATACAATATATCCTGACTACAGTTTCTCCTCCCTCCACTCACCTAGCTCATCACCACCTCCCCTCTCTTCCAGATCTACTCTTTCTCCATCTCCCTTCAGAAAGAAAGCAGGCCTCCAAGAGAAAACCAGCAAATGCAGCAAAGTAAAATACAGCAGTACAAAACAAAAGTCCTCACACTCAGGCTAGCCAAGGCAACCCAACAGAAAGAAGAGTCTCAAGAGTAGGCAAAGGAGTCAAAGACACACCCACTGTTTGTTGGTTTCTCAACTTAAAAATCTTTTGTTCCTCTTTCAGAGATAATCCTATATAATACATACAAGATGTTCTTTTAAAGTCACAGATGAGGTAAGAGACAGAGCTAAAAAGTAGAGCACTTGTCTAGTATATATAAGGGCCATTTCTATCCCCAGCACTGAAAACAAGCAAACAGAAAACCTCACCACACCCTGCATACTAACATATAAGAAGGTGCAAGTTTGAATCCTTATGACAGTTACCAGCTCCCCATGAGGTGGAGTTCCCAAAAGCACAGAATAATGAACTGAGCCCTTTGAAATGTCTGGCTAAATGCTGGCCTCCAGCCACGAGGAAAGCACAGGAATATCCAGGCTTGAGAATAAAATAAAACCTCTTTCTAGTCTTACTTGAGTTGTCCTATTTGCACATTTTTTATTTTATTAGATATTATAATTATGTTTTTGTGTCTCTGTATCTTTACACATGCTCCTCCAGGTGTCTGAAATGTTTAATAAACTGGGGTCTATCTCTATCCTCAATCTATGTGGGATTTCTGAGTGGTGTCCATCAGCATTCTGTGCAACAGATACTTCCTTTCAAGTCTTTCCAACACTGTATCTCACTTTTCTTCATCCTTTATCTCCCTTCCTACCTTCCCTCTTTCCCCTTTTTCTTTCTCACATAATGCAATTCTTTTTGTGACTCTGCTTCTCAGCTGTTTCAGAATCAGTTATCATTCCTGATGAATTTTTGTCAAACAATTTAAGAATGAGAATCACCATGGAGAATTGTGTACATCCTAAAGTCTTAAACAACAGTATCAATAAAACACTGGTGGCTAGTAAGTATTGAATTAAATACCTTTGAATTAAAGAGCTTTTATTCAATTATTTTATAATTTGGTAAGTAAAATGTTAGTGGTCCTGTTGCCCATCACATAGGTAAAAACAAGGAAGTGAATCTTTAAGCACTTTTATATTCAGAGAATGAACAATATATAATTTTTAGTAAGCCGATTCCTTAGGGAGACATACTAAGGCAGTCATACACTCAAAGGTTTAGCCTGCCCTGTGGTCAGGTCAGTTGGTAATTTTCTCGTTACACCCCCTTTTTTTTTTTGTAGTGGGGAAGGGGTCAAAACTATCAAGGCTTACATTGCTCCAGAGCTAGTCATTTCTGTGATATCTAGATCAAAGGTTAAAGAAGGCAACCAAACTATTAGCTGTGTGTGTGTGTGTGTGTGTGTGTACATTTCTTCCTACAAAATGAAGGACAAATGTGTTTTTATAATGCAATGTCCCTATAATTGTGCTTCTATCAAAACAGAATTAGAATCACTACCCTAAAAGTCTCAGATATGTTAAAATTATCATATTCTTGTAAGGGAATGAGAAGAATTAAAGTCACTTTCTCTTGTCATTTTTTGCTATCTCATTTTCTCACATTTTCTCAGATGTTTTAGATACCATGACTTCAGAGCCATAATTTATAATTACTTAACTATATGAAGTGTACTTGCCGTTCTTTGAAAAGGTTAATGCTATCATAGGACATGTAAATCTTCTTTGATGAAGAAAATGACAAGCAAAATTGTGATCCAAGTCAAGGTTTTATGAAACATTGGCTTGGATTTGCATGCTCTTGAAGTAATTTTAGTTTAATCTCTTATTAAGAATTCAACCCATATTTATGTATGATTATCAAACTGATAATATTTAGTGTCATTGATGAATAGACTTATAGAAATAAGGACAAAGTTAGAATTTTCTTCTCTTTGGAATCACTGAATATTTTACATTTCACATTACTGTTTTATAGACTTTCAATGACTAGATAAATAGGGCTTTAGGTTTTACATTTATGAAGACATAAATAAATGAACAGAGATGTGTCCATGCTGCCTAAAGATGAAGGATGTAAATTGAGATGTAACCACAGGAATGTAGAAGCAAAGAGCCCACATAACTGCAAACCATTTCTGTTGTTAACTGACCATCCACCTTGATTAAGTCACAGGCTTCAAGTCTGTTTTGACAGGAACAAATTCCACATTTAAAAAATAATTATCTGGAAAATTTGCTGTCTTTTTCCAAACTTTTTCTTTTTGGAAATATTAGATTTTACATGTCTACTACTTTAGATGTTACTTCTTTTACACACTTTTTCTGTATAATATTCTAAGGCTCCTTAAGCCTGAGACTGTCTGTAATGTAATAGCTCATTACACAATACCATGCAACCAACCAGAACTTCTGGATGCTCTTGTTTATATAACAGACTAATCTGTGCTCTAGATGATGGGAGCTGCTGATATTAGTAAATGCTAGTACAAGTAGAACTAGATAATAAGAAGGAATTTAAGGACTCTTGTCAATATATTTTCATATATATATATATATATATATATATATTTACCATTCTTGGGGAGTACTGGGAGTGTTTGTGACCCTGGAATGACCATCAGTTTAGGTTAAGAGAGACTTGAAGGAGACCAGAGAAACTGGAAACACTTTGAGCTTTGGAGTCAAATCCACATAGATTAGACTCCCAGAACTAGCTAATTTCTATTTCCTCCCAGCCTTAATGACTTCTCTTCTGGATCACTGTACTTATAAGTGTGGGTGAGGGGATATGGGAGGCCAGAAAGCTCCTTTATTTCTACTAAGAATACTAATAATTTTTTTTTCCTGTAGGTCAAGCTGAACTAACCTTCCAATAGAATTTTGCAAACTAAAATCATTCGCAAGCTGAATTCATTCACAGCCATATCTAACATTTGTTTATTTACTGGTTCTGAGAGCAGCTCCTTAATCAGTTGTTTGCATTTCAATGTCCACTTCTGGGAAATCTGATTTATGGGGGATAGGGACTTCCAAAGTTCCTAACAAGGATTAGCAACAATAAGTATAAGATATGAGTCTCTGAATACAATGGGTAAAAGAAACATTAACATTGTTATTTTCCTATTTATTCTAATTGATAATTTATTTCTGCCATTATTTTTACTCTGCCTAACTCGATTGACCTTTTGGAGATTAAACTTCTAAAATCCTTTGCTGTATATTCTTTTCACTCAGGAAATGTACTTTCATAGTAAACCATAGAAGTTTCCCTGTCCACTGGTTTTTTGAACATGCTTACTTGCGCACTTGTACGTGATAATCAGATCAATCAGTTTTAGATTTTAAGATTTTAAATTGCTGTTTTACCATGTTCCATGCTGGCTAGTGGTTAAGAGTATGGGTATTCAATACCTCTTAACTGGACTTAAGACCAACTTAGTTAACTATTCAGTGTTAGTGAAGTCATGATTACTGAAGGAGAATCTACAACCTCTAATTTACTAAACCAGCATCATTCCTACCAACAATCTGTAAACGTTTTTCTTTATATTCACAGATATGTGCTGTCTTAGCCCCTCATCAAGGAAATCTCTCTTTTCAACATTCAGTATCATACAGAAAACCACAATCAATCAAAATTCAGAGTTATGGAGTCTAGTCCCAAAGGATACATCTAATAAAACACTCTTGCATATAAGGCTCAGAGAACACTGTTGAAGAGGGGGTAGAAAAATTCTAAGAGCTGGAGGATAAGGGAGTTTGTTGTGAGATTTCTGTCTCCTAGTTATGTCAGAAGGTACTTCCATATAATCAACCTGGCTGCCCAAATGTGAGCTCAAGGACATGCAATGGACATGCCAAAATGGGCAAGGAAAATTCCACTGATGTTTCAGTCCTATACAAAGTACTATAGGCAACTGAGGAAATCTGGGAGCAGGAGAAGTGGCCTTCCCCAGGAAGAGCACACCAATTGGTTATTAGGTACCAAATAGTCATTTCTGAAAACCTACATATAAGTATTTTATATGTACTGAACAGGCTATATTTAGGAATACATATATACATATATACATACCTATACATTTGTGCATGCAGTAACAATTAGTGAAAAAAGATGCCATGCATTTGGAAGAGAACAGGAGGGGTTTATGAGAGAATTTGAGGGAGAAAATAGAGGGAAATGGTGTAGTTGTATTTTAATTACAAAATAGAACATAGGCATTAAAAAGGTAACAAATTCATAGACTGGGTCTTTGTAAATTGAGGAATCTAACATAGCTGTAGTGTTTAACCAAATGAAACGTAGGATCCGAACTGGCATAAAATTCCTGAACAAATAGAAGGTTTTTATAGCTCTTTTTGTAAGTATTGGATTTTGTTTCATTCCAAGATCCCAATAGTATCTTACATTCACATTTTGATGAGATTCTCTCAGACACACTGTGGTTCTATTATGAAAGGTTAGTCCCTCTGCAGTGTGTTTATTGACAGGCCCAAAGCCAGTCTGGGAAGCTCCTAAACATATTTCTAGGTCCCTGAGGTGTTGTTCAGTGAGTTACTATTTTAAGAACCACATTGTACCCATCATGGCAAGTATAGCAGTGATTCTTTCAGCCTAGGATAGGTAGACTCTGCAAATGCTGAATAATATTAATGGAAAGAAAAGAATTGTTTGTGTTATGTTTCTTCACTCAGCATTTTTGTAAACTAGGTCTGAAATTTGTAATATTATAGATTTTTTATTTTGCCAATATGTATTGATGATGTTCTCTTGACAAATTAAAAACCATAAAATATAATAGACAATTATCTATAGAATAGTTTGGATTGTTTTACCTAAAGATTTTGAATTGACAAGAATCAACTTTTATGCCTCCCATTCTGTCACTTTAAATTTATTAAGCTGACCTTCTTGGTAATCTTGAGACGAGACATGTGATGTTCACATGTTTATTTGTTTTGATTTCCTTATCCCAGCTTGTACTTTCTTCTTCTTGCCTTTCAACTTGAAGATGGACAGAGTTTTATTTTCTCTTTCAATAAATGAATAAATAAATAAATAGCACAGCAGCCACTTTCTTTAGAATATCAGCATATGATTCTGGCAGAACTTACATACTGTGGAAAGATTTTATATGAGTGACTTTTATTTGCCTCTGCATTTCCAGACTGTTCTCTTTTCTACTCTGCTGTGAGTGCTCTTGGGGTTTACTCCTGGGGTTCACAAGTGCACAGGTTAAACTGCTTTTGAATGCAGACTATCCCATAGACCTCTAGTTGAGGACACTCACTGAACTATCAGCAGGGATTTGTAAGGCTGAAATTTCTCGAGACTTCTATAAGCTTTTATTTCTTATATGCTCCCTCTACAGGGTAAGAACAAACACATCAAAGAAGGACAGTGGTTATCCACTGTTAATTTCTTTTATCCTTTGACATTATACTGTGTCTTCCTTTCTCACATTATGCACTTTTTGAGAATCCCTAGCAATAAAATCTATGCAAATGGGTGTATATTCACACACTTATACCCATAATTCCCTTAATAATTTAAGGGTGTTCTGTTCAGGAAGCTGTCACCTGTGCAATGATTTTGAGGGTTTTTCCCACTTTCTCTTCTAGTAGATTTAGTGTGACCGGGCTTATGTTAAGATCTTTGATCCACTTGGACTTAAGTTTTGTACACAGTGATAAGTATGGGTCTAATTTAATTCTTTTACAAGTGGACATACAGTTGAACCAGCACCATTTGTTGAAGATGGTGTCCTTTTTCCATTGTGCGGTTTTGGCTTCTTTGTCAAAAATTAGGTGGCCATAGGTGTGTGGGTCCATTTCTGCATCTTCAATTCAATTCCATTGATCCACTGGTCTGTTTCTATACCAGTACCATGCTGTTTTTACTACTATTGCTCTGTAGTACAGCTTGAAATCTGGGATGGTGATACCTCCAGATGTTTTTTTATTGTACAGGATTGATTTAGCTATTCTGGTTTTTTTGTTGTTCCATATGAAATTGAGAATAACTTTTCACAGGTTTATAAAGAATTGTGTTGGTATTTTGATAGAAATAATCCAATCAAAAAATGGGGAACAGAGTTAAATAGAGAATTCACAAAGGAGGAATCCCTAATGGCTGAGAGACACTTGAAGAAATGCTCAACATCCTTAATCAACAGAGAAATGCAACTCAAGACGACCCTAAGATTCCATCTCACACATGTCAGAATGGTTAAGATCAAAAGCTCAAATGACAGCACATGCTGGCAAGGGTGTGGAGAAAGGGGAACTCTCCTCCATTGCTGGTGAGAGTGCAGGCTTGTGCAACCACTATGTTGGTCAGTCTGGCGATATCTTAGAAAACTTGGAATAGCTTTGCCTCAGGACCCAGCCATACCACTTCTGGGTATACACCCAAATGACTCCTCACGGAATCATAAGGAAGTTTCCTCATCTATGTTCATAGCAGCCTTATTTGTAATAGCTAGAAACTGGAAACAACCCAGATGTCCCTCAACCGAAGAATGGATTAAAAAACTGTGGTATATCTGCACAATGGAATATTACTCAGCTATCAGAAACAATGAAATTATGCCATTTGCAGCCAAATGGATGAAACTAGTGAAGCTCATCCTGGGTGAGCTAACCTACACTCAGAAGGATGCACATGGCATCTATTCACTTATAGTTGGATTTTAGCTATCTAGTACAGGATATCTATACTACAACCAATGCACCAAAGGGAACATGGGCATAGACTTTTGTTTGTTTGTTTGTTTTAGTTTTCTCTCCCTGGCAATGAGACACTTTTCACTGGTGGTACTGCCTTGTAGGCCCCCACTATATGAGGAGGCTCTTGGCCCTCATCTGACTTCTGAACTGGGGTGGGGGACTGTTATGTAGGGACATTCCCCTCCAGAGGAGTGGGATGGAAGGGTTAGGGGGTAGAGGGTGGGAGGGCGGGGCTGGGAAGGGGGCAAAGAGGACGATATGATGGAGATGCAACCTGAAGCAACAAATAAATAAATTTATTTTAAAAAAAGATGTAGATCTTTAAGCTCTTTCGCCAGCATCTGTGCACAATGCTTTGTTTACTCCCGTGACTATAACAGATTAAACCTTTGAACTGTAAGTCAGCACTCCATTAAATGTTTCTCTTTTATAAGAGTTTCTGTAGTCATGGTGTCTCTTCACAATAATAGGAACCTTAAGAGAGATAAGTAACTTAGAAACTGCTTATAAGTGACTCAAATGTTCATTATTGTGCACCATAGTACTCATTCGTTCCTAATCTAGATAAGTACCCAAGAGAAATTAAAATGTATTTCAATTATTTTCATGAAAGTTTCATAACAGCCAATGAATGGAAAAAAAACTCTGAGGTGGTTGAAGAACAGATAGCTAGAGTCTCATAATTAAATTTTGAGTTGTTTAGGAGTCAAAAGAGTATTATAGATCTAAGAAGATGCTTTTAAAATTGTGTTGCAAGTTAGTATGAATGTTGAGTTAGATATAGAACTTTAAACTCATGGAGATGGTTAGATAGTAGAATGTTAAAGTCAGGTGCCAAATACATATGGACTGGACATTGGGAATATACGCTAAGCCATATAACCCTCATAACTGTGGCCTAAATACCTCTGCTGTTTTGTATTGTATTTATTATTATAAGAGAAAGAGCCATTTATTGGACTGAAAGGGGAAACTGTAGGGGGAAATAAGATGTACTTTAAACTTAAAAAAAGGGGAAGAGGATGGGGGATCGAGGGTGGGAGGGTGGGACTGGAGGGGGGAATAGGGAGGGGACTGCGATTGAGATGTAACTTGAAGAAATAAAAAATAAAAAATAAATAGAAATTAAGGCTAGGAAATTTGGGACTCTCACTGAAATGGTTTGCAACCCCAAATGAGAGAAAGAAATGAATATATGTTCTTCTCATTCCTTTGAAATAAAGCATTTTGTACAAAAAAACCTCATATATGAAGTTCTCCGAAAAGTAACCAAATAAAATTGATTTCAAAAAGCATAAAAAATGGCACTGTTATTTTTAATCAGGGCTTAGAAGTTCTAGGGAAAGAATTTTTCCCTAGAAAGCAGAATTTCTTTCTACTCCAGTTAGTATCCACTGGAAAAGCTGAGAGGCTGGAGTTGGAGTAGCTTGGGCTTTCTAGAGGACCTCTTAGATTATATATACTCTCCCTGCATGGCGATTTCCATATAGTTGAGGTTAAGGATTCCATGTAATTGGACTTGACAGAGAGACAACAGGACATCATATGACTTTTGTATGTGCTTTCATCAGGAAGCATGCCACTGCATTCTCATTATTAAAAATTCAAGCAGTGAATACATAAAATATTCCTCACTGAACAATGAAAAATTACAGTATATGCAAGAGCATGGTTCTAAATTTAAAATAAGCCAGCCAAAGAAGTATGGACAATGCAAAACTGTACTGAGCTGAGGAATATAAAATTGTTCAGCTGACAGAAGCACAGAAGACAATGGTGGCAGCCCGGGACTTGAATAAGTGGCACTGAGTGGCTGAATGGCTCTAGAGATCTACTATACATCTTCAAGTCTTCAGTTAATAATTCTGTATATGACATGACTGGGAAACAGATAATAAGTTGTAAGATTATGGAAGAAAAGTAGGCATTTTCTTTCAAGAAAAGAGTTTTGAGTTTTCTGCATTGGCCACCAATATGTTGTCAAGAAAGACAACAATTTCCTGGTCCAATCTGAGTGCAGTAGCTAATATAAAAGGACATACGCAGGTGCCAGCATGTTTGGACATGATCTTCTGTGAGTCTTGTTTTTGCTTTAGAGAAAAGTTCTCACTATGTGTTACTTCCTGGGTGGCATGAAAGTAATTATGATGACCAAGCTGGCCTAAGCTTGTAGTGATCCTCCTGTCTCTACTTCATGAGTTCTAGATTATGGATATCAGCCACCATACCTAGAAACATAAGTTTTCATGGGAAGAAGTTATCAGTTTTAATCATGAACTTTGAATTTATTCACTGAGTCTGTTTATGATCAAAATACATCCTTCAAGTTTAGGTTCTATAGCTCTGAAGTCCGTGAACCTTTGGTTGAGTCATTCTTTCCAATAAAATTCTGTCTGGATTCCTATTATCCCTCTGGGCCTTTGTTACAGTCTTTAGTTTATTTACCTGTGCTTTAAATCAGTTTTAAATTCAATAGGAACAGACATTCTCACGATGCTAAGAGCAGACTTTTCACAAATTTAGCACCCAGTAACACTTGAATTAAAGTGAAGGATAATGATATTTGTTTTATCTGGAAGGATTTCGAAGTCATATCAGAGCCACAAAATTCATTACAATCTCTAATTTGAGCATTAAAGAGTTCAAGAAGGGGAAATGGAACAGAACACGCATATTCTTCACCAGCAGCTCTTTAACGTACCATTTGCCTATGGGTAAAAGAAACAATATTTTCAATTGGAAAGTAAGGCAGGATGTTACCTAACTAAATGCTATCAGTGCAGTAACTGAAAGCTGGAAGTTTTTTTCAACACTCTGTAGGGTGGGAGTTCTAAAAGGTCGATACTATGCATTAGTAGCAATTTATTGATTCTGTCATTTCATTCTACTGCATAATTTGTCTACTTTTCACATTAATGATCTAGGAACTTCACATTTTTAAAACATTAGCCGAGTTATCTATTATTGTCTATTTTATCAACAATTGAAATCCATAGAGTCCCATCCTCGAGAAAGCAACTGTGATGGCTTATACTGATTGTCAACTTTACAGAATCTACAAAATCTTAGGAGATAAGATTTGATATATAAATGTGGATTTACTGGGATTAGGGTAACTTCTGGGAATGTCTATTGGGGATTATCTACACTAGGTTAATGGAGGTCCAAATTGCCCTGCATATAGATAGCACCATTCCATAGGTTTGGGTCTTGGAGTGAACAAGAATGAGAAAACTCATTCAGTAAAAACATTCATTTCTCTTTGCCTCCTAACTGTAGACACATTGTGACTCATCCTCCTCATACTTCTGCTACCATCACTTATTTCCCTTGTGTTATCACTGGACTCTACTACAAACTGTCAGCCAGAATGTGCTTCTTTCTTCAAATTTGTTTTTGGTTGTTTTTTTTCCCCCACAGTGACAAGAAAAGTGACTTACATCAGACATTTACTATTTAAACACATCTATATTTACAAACTTATGGTTTGATGTACAGGTCTCCTAGTGGCTGTTATTTATGTTTGAAACTTACTGTTTGTGGGAGGAGATCAGTCTGAGGTGTGTACTTTTCCCAGCGGCCTCTGATTTAAACATTGTCTGAAATCTTTTGCCTATATGTTATACTTAACAGTTCTGTATAGATGCCATCTATTCTCCCTCTTTCCTTCTACCCTCCTCTATTCATCCTCTACTTACACCCCCACCCATCAGACACCCAATCTTGTATCTAGACACCTTCTTAGTTCTATTCCTATGGTGAATACACACCCACATGCATACACACACACACACACACACACACACATGTACACATGCCCCATGATAAAATTTCCTCTTAAGCCATTTAAAAAAATAATTACTTCCCCTCATGAAAAAGAATTCTAAAATATAAACTGTGAAGCAATTGAGCAGAGTAGACAGTAGAAATCAAACATGAGAAGAAAATGTCAGTCAAGAAAATACTGAAGTCAAATTATTAAGAAATTTCACAGCCTAAAAAGACAGTTATATATACATTAAATTAATGTAATGAACTGTGTATTATCTCTGAAGAAAGATTTCCACTATTGAGTGTTTGATGCAATTGGTAACTTCTGTGGTTTGTCAAATTATAATGTTTTTCTTTGGACATTTATTAATGTATAGAATTCTAACTTGTGTTCCTGATATAAAATGGACCAATATAAGGTGTCTAGTGATTTCTGCCCATTCTTTGAAACTGTACATGTCCCAGTTAATTCTCATTTTTGTTTTTGTTTTTCCCAGGGCAAGGGCTTGAGAACAAGACTGCCTGGAACTCAGGTATCTCGCCCAATAGCTTGTGCCTCCTCCATGCTTCGAATCTTCAATTTCATTTAATTACTCTGTCCTTTTAAATATTTATCACAAATTATTTAAGTGTCACGAACTGTGCACTTAGGATAGAAAATGTAAACTATTACCTATTTTATAGAACTAAACAGAATAAAATTTGTTTACGATGGATAATGGATAAGATATTCTATTGAATGTTAGAAGTCCAGAGAGGAAAAGCAAAGAAACCAAAAATTACACACACACACACACACACACACACACACACACACACACACACACAC
>CAJQZJ010033157.1:4116137-4192927 GCA_907164525.1 Lophiomys imhausi
GGAGAAGAGCTTTTGTGAGTTGTGTCATCCTTGCTGGTCGAGGGAGATGCAACAATTTTGAAGAAAAATGTTATAAAACAAAGAGGGAGACAGAGAAAAATGGATGAGGAAGTTTAAGAATAAGGGCCTTGGTTGCCCAGGTTGATAGTTCTGTGGGACAGTAGGGTGACCGTGTTGATCTTTGTTCAGCACAAAAGAGGGTTTTTTGTTTTTTATTGAAAACTTCACTGAACATTTTTGTTTTGCTTGGTAAAATTGGCTTCTAAAAATAGTGGATAATCAGAGTGCTAACTGCTTTGGATTTTCGGAGTCCCATTATATTATTACTGTACTCTGAACTTGTTTTGTATAGAAATATCAGAAAATTTACACTAATTTGATGATTCAGCTTGATATATTGCCATTTCTGGATCTAGCATTGCTTGCTTAGATGGGTGGTGTGTGCGAAGAGGAAGCTGACTCAGCATTCAGAGATTGTTTCTGGCTTTGACTGGACATTTATTGATACTGTTTTAATCTGAATTTTCAGAAAACAATATGTTCAGATGACTTCTGGCAATTATTATGAAATAGAGTTGATCCTAAAGTTTTGTGTATTAGAATTTTTGCCACTAAAACAGGTTTAAAGAATCACACTCCAAAGAACAGTTAAATTATTTCATTATATCTTCTCCTGATATTTAAATCTTTTGAATACACTCAATTGAATTTCTTACTAATATTTTTGTTCTCCACCAAGAGAATCTCAAATTGCTAATTATAAGCTTACCAACAAAAGCAAACTGCAGCTCATCATTAAATTTGAAGAGAATTATTCACATAAATAAATCAAGGAAAAAAAGTAGAAGACAGAATAGTCGTCTAGCTTTATAAATGGATTGTTGTTCTGAGGAAGGGGCTGATAAATAGTGCAGTAGCCTAATAAGCATCTTGGTTCCTGTCAATGGACAAGGATAATCTAAGCTCATTCTATTTTGAGAAACTTATTTTAAGAGAAGAATCTTCAGTGAAAGTGAACTAAGTGATACTTCCTCTAAAATATAATTTACAAAAAGGCTGTTAAAATTTCAGACAGCCATATCATCTTAAAGTAAGTCAGTGATGGTTTTTCTCCTGGGCTATGAGTCTACGGAACTAGGGAAGAAAATGCTGAGATACAAGTGCTTGAGAGTTATTTATGTATTGCCTTATCTGAGCAATTACTTCTTTTGGAAAAAAAAAAAATATCAGCCATTGCCAGCCAGGGATCTTCATTCCAGTCTTTTACAATTACAAGGAAGTTCAATTAAGAAACATCTGCAATATCATTTAAGCAGCCAGTATCATAGTCCTAAAACTGAGCCCTATCTAATAAGGTCAAACTACACACTTATTCAAGAACCCGTCATTCTTTTAAACTTGTGGAAATTTTCAGGGGAAGAGGGGTAACGTAATTGCAGATAAATTTTGAGAATAATTTTCTTCTTTTTCTCCTTTTTTTTTGCTCTGCTTTTGATAAGGTCTCTCATAATGAGTTATTATGGAAATAAATACTTGCGGGTGAAGGAGCAGTATCTTGCCATAGATTAAAAACTGGTTCAGCTTCCAGCAAAGAGAGTCTCCTGCCTGAATAAAAGGTTAATGGGAAAGTGCCCTGGGGCTGAAGCAGGAAGCAGAACTACTTGATATATTCATTAATAATTTCACTGAAAAAGATGTTGGATGCTTAACAGCTTCTGTAAAGAATCGAGGTCTGGACTTGTGGAAATTCAATGCACAGCTCTCTGAGCAAACTTGTCAGCTTGTCCATATTTTTCTGTTTGGAAAGATAAGTTTCCAAGTTCATATCTTCCAGCTTCAATTTTAATTGTTGAGTACTGTGTCTCCTAGTGGATTGTTATTTATTTCCTTTTGACACAGAAGACACTGAAATATGAAGTTAAAATGTCACATCTGTCATCAGGTTCAGGACCTGGAATAACCACTTTCCTGTGATAAGGTTTGGAAGCAAACTCTAGAAATGATAGTTTATTGAGCTAGTAAAAGAGAGGTGAACAGGACTGAGGTATAAGGCCCAATCCTACTAATTAACTGCAGACACATACTGCTCATACCCAGCCCCACCACATCTCTCAGTAAGTTCTTGTCATGGAAAATGGGTTCATACAATCAGAAAGAATAAGTATCTCATAAAAAAATTCAACTGTAAACATCTTAAAGCAAATAACATACAGCAACTTTGTCCATAAGATAATTGATTTCATTGAATTAGAATACTGCAATCAGTCATCAGAAAAGATAAATTCATAGACTTTAGGCTTTGTCTACAAGGTTGCTATCACAAAACATCTTTTAAGTGTTTGAAATTACAGCAATGCTCATTTCCTGGTAGCAATTTGGTGCAAGCATGCATACATGACAGGTAGTGTGTGCATGTATGGAGATAATGTGTCCACGCGTGAAGGTAATCTGTGATAGGTGAATGGAACAATAAGTAGATAAATTTTCAGAGCTTAGCTAAGTGGAAAATAGGTGGGAGGAAATGAAAAGAGTCACATCTGTGTTTGCAAAACTTAAAAAAAAAGATTCTTTAAAGACAGAAACAGATGACTTGCTAGATGGAAAGAAACCCTTCCTGGACGACTATTCGGGTGCTGAGAGAGCAGACCTTCTTAAGGGCTATAGCAGAACTGGCGAACAATACATGATTAGGGACTACAGGAGTAGATTGCAAGTGTGGGAAAGTCGAAAATACTGATTTGTTTCCAGCAGTGAGGGGTCTGACTCAACACTTCCATATATATATGGTTTTCCATACTGCAAAATCTCAGTCATGGAGAACAGACCTGATTTCTGTGTTTTGGGATAGTTTTACACCTGGCAAATGCTTCCTCCTTCTTGTCCCTCTTACTTCTGATTTGCTCACTCCCTGGAAGGCTGTGTTTCACTCTCTCACAGCTCCTTAACATGCTAGTGACTTGGAACTTTACAATGGCTGCTCTTTATTCAGAATAGCTCACTCCACAGATAACCACACAGCTAGCTATTTCACCTTGGTACGGCTTCTTGCTTATCCCTTCAAAAGAACATCTGTTGTTCTTTGTCTTCTAAACTTGTCTAGTGTCTGCTATAATTTAGACTCTAAAAGAGGAGTTTATGTTAATTGCCTACCCTAGCCTCAGCACCTCAGACAACAACTTGGAATTCACAAAGCCCTCGGAAATCTATGGACAAATGAAAATTGCTTCATACAGAATCCCTCTTTGTATATGAGATGTATTCCAGGACCTCCAGTGGGTTCTTGAAACCTCAGGCACTGTCCATCTGCCTATGTACAATGTTCTATCCTATAAATACGCACCTGATAAAATTGAATCTATAAGGTAGAAACATCAAGAACATAACAAATTGGCTGACTAATTAATAGATTAATAATTAACAAGATGGAAAGGTAAATCATACTGCAACAAAGGTTGCATGAATTTAATTTTCTTCTATTGAAAGAGTTCAGATTACTCTTAACATTTTTAGATAGTTATTTGCCGCAGGTGACTGAAACCATGGAAAATGGAACCACAATGGAGGAAGTGACTCTGTATTATAAGCTGACTCTCCTTCAGGCTGTGGATTAAAGTCAAGAGGTCTTCCTCAGTAAATACTTAGTAAGATGTGGATTTTGAAAAAGACTCTTACTGAGGAAATATCAAGGAAAGATCAATATTTGCTCTTTTTTCTTTTGTTGTTCCTCCACAGCCTACTTCTTCCTCTGCGTTCGTCCTCTCCAGCTAGCCCCACAATCACTGTAGTTTACTTTGCCACGAGACTTTACAAAGTGGCCCGTACTCACAGCCTTGCTATTTTCACTCTCTTAAACCCACTTAAACAAACCCTAGCAGTGGTGCAATTTCAACAAACCCTTGGAATACACTTTCTTCTTCGGCATCTTTGATATTTGCCACTCATTTCTCCTTCAGCATTCTACCAGGCTCTGACCTTGAAATCATTATTGCCCTAACATTGGCAGGCTCCAGCTCATTACAGTTTCTGTGCTCCACAGGAGATAGGACTTTATGAAATTTTAAATGGGGGAAGACTGTAATGAACACAATTTAAATGACAAGGCCCCATCAATTTGGTGCGGTATGCAGTCGGAAAAATGAAAGTTCTTTCTAAATTTTGTGGGGCTGACCAGTACAGAAAACGTTTGGCCTGCAACAAAGGTTGCTGGGTCCTGAAGTTTGGTTCAGCTGACATAATTGAGTTTCTAGGACACTTGCAGCGCAGCTTGGAAGCCCGTGGGTAAGAAGCAGATGGGTGAGTCATTAGGGTCTGAGGAGTACCACCTATTAAACAGACTGTCACCACTGTTGTCACTGAGCTTTGGGCAAGTTCCCCTTGTGTCTTGTTGCAACTCAAAAAAACAAACTCTGTGAGCCTTTTGATCACCCGTTCCCCCTCCGCCAGTCTGGAGGCCTGGGGACCTGACATGGAGCCATTTTCTCAGTTGTATCTAATCACCCCAAGATAGATGCATTTCCCAAGTTTACTGCCTTATGAGACTTATACCTTACTGGCACTTTTCAGGGAAAGCAAGCTTGTTTAGACTTGAATAACGTATTATATAGATAATCTCCTTATATTAAGGAAGCAATGTCACTGTTGGAAGAAAGATGGTTTTGGAACTAAAAGGGTTCATTGAAAATAATTATATTTTTATATAGATATATTTTGACTAAAATTTATTTTATTATATTCATAGATTTAAAGATTCTAGAATTCTTTCATATAGCAAAACCACATTTAATAATTAAATTAACATGCCAATGATTACTAAAGCAAATTTTAAATTCTTAGTAATGGATCTTATATTAAAATAATAACCAATAAGGATTCTTAGCATCATGGTGATGCTGACTTTAAAATACATTGTTAATATTTTTCTGATAAATTAATTTCTTACAATATGATTAAATTAAGTTGATTTCATTCACCTGGAAAGGTGCATTATATCCTTAATATCTTGATGTTAACATTTTAAATTGATTTATAATGTTCTTACTTGAGAAAGTGCTTTTTGTAGCTGTTTTTATACCCTGTAAAATGAGACCAAGTTGGACTATGTGGGTGGATAGTCTATTTTGTTTGATATGTAGAAATGAAACTACCCAAGTTTTCTATACATATTGTTTTTCTTTATTTTATTCTAAGCATCTTACTTTGAAATAACATTTCAAGTTCAAACCTTTTTCAGATAGTGTATAAATCACAATTTCAAAATTGTACCCATTTAGAATACAAATGATTTTATTCAAAATACAATCACAATACATTTTTTCTCAGCATTTAGAGATTCCAAAGTGTCTTCATTGTGAACTTCATGAAGTATACTTTTAATTTTAGTATAATTATATAATTTAATCATTTAATTTTCTTTTTTTAAATTTTTTTCCTTTTTTTATTTCTTCAAGTTACATCTCAATCGCAGTCCCCTCCCTATTCCCCCTCCAGTCCCACCTTCCCACCCTCAACCCCACATCCTCTTCCTTTTTTTTTTTTCTTTTAAGTTTAAGGTATATCTTATTTCCCCTACAGTTTCTCCTTTCAGTCCAACAAATGGCTCTTTCTCTTATAATAATAAATACAATACAAAACAACAGAGGTAATTAGGCCACAGTTATGAGGGTTATATGGCTTAACGTACATTGCCAATGACCAGTCCATATGTATTTGGTACCTGACTTTAACATTCTACTATCTAAACATCTCCATGAGTTTAAAGTTCTATATCTGACTCAACATTCATACTAATTGCAACACAATTTTAATAGGATCTTCTTAGATGTATAACACTCTCTTGACTCCTAAACAACTCAAAATTTAATCATGAGACTTTATCTATCCGTTCTTCAATCACCTCAGAGACCTGAAAGGGATAAATATATCTGATTTTATAGGAAGTACAGGGTCTGCAGCTTCCCAAACTAAGAAATGACATACCAGTGGCTGCGTGGACAGTTCCCATTTTCTCTCCATACATTACAGCATCGCTCTTCAGTCGTTTGGCCCCGCTTCTCTGACAGACATTGATTGTAGTGCAGGGGTTATGAAGGACTTACCTACCCTGTCTTGGCAGAGCTAGGCTGTCGACTTACCTGCTTCCAGGTTTTGTCCTTTTTGGACAGCATTCTGTCTACAGTTGGAGCAAGGGGCTTTTCCTACCAAGAGATAGGCTTGCGACTAATTCAATCATCTCCCACTGGAGATTCTTCGATGCTCATCTTCTACTTGGAGGAGAATAGGGGGTGCTGTCAGGAGTTGATATGTCTTGATATAAAAAAATCTAAAGTTACGAAAACATCTTTGAATGCCATATTCTGCAGATCTCTTGAGGTTTTTCAAGAGGCCCTATCTATCTCTTATATTAGGGTAAGCAGATGTTGCTTGTCTCTTAGCAGGTTTATTTCTGATTAGCTTAGAAAGTAACTATAATACGCTGTCATAGTACCTAACAGAATGACCGGCTTGCATAACCATTAGTTTGCATTTCTTAGTTATCCTAAACAGTTCATGACAGTTAGTAGTAAAAGGCCGAAACATCACATTTCATTTTTTTTTCTTTACCTCCTAACCCTTCCATCCCATTTCTCTGGGGTGGGGTGTCCTTATATAACAGTCCCTCATCTCAGCTGAGAGGTCGTATGAGGGCCAAGAGCCTCTTCATTCATTGGGGATCTATGAAGCAGTACCATCAGTGAAAAGTGTCTGGTTGCCCGGGAGAGAGAACTACTAAACAAACAAATCAATAAGCATACAATAGATAAAAAAGACTAAAAAATAGAAAAAATATAACTAATATATAAAAAATAAATAAAAAATAAAAATTAAAAATAAGAAGTCTATGTCCAAGTTCCCTTTGGTGTGTTAGTTGTAGTATTGATACCTTCTACTATATAGCTAAAATCCTACTATAAGTGAATAGATGCCATATGTGTCCTTCTGAGTCTGGGTTAGTTCACTCAGGATGAACTTTTCTAGTTCCATCCATTTGGCTGCAAATTGCATAATTTAATTGTTTCTGATAGCTGAATATATTCCATTGTGTAGATGTACCACAGTTTTTTAACCCATTCTTTGGTTGAGGGACATCTGGGTTGTTTCCAGTTTCTAGCTATTACAAATTCAAGATTGTGCTTTTGTTTTTGAAGATATTTCCCATCCTTTATTTTTATTATAATTTGAGTAAAAATTTAGTTGGTAATGCAAGTTAGGATGGAAATTGAGTTAAGAATAGCACTTGAATCTCATAGAGATAGATAATTGAATATTCTTATTAGTTGCCAAATGCATATGGACTGGACATTTGGAATGTATGTCATACCTTATAGTTTTCATAATTATTTCATAATTGTTCTTATTGTTTTGTATTGTATTTATTGTTACAAGAAACAGAGCCTTTTATTGGTCTAAAAGGGGATGATGTTGGGGGAAAAAGATATAATAAAAAAAATTATCTGGTCAAAATGTAGAAAAAGTGAAACTATCATGATACAGTTATAAGACGATAGAGAAAGGGATCAGTTTTATTCAATTGTACAGTTTTCTATTTTATTCCTAGGTCATGTGCTGCTTCATAAATAGAAGTGAGGAGCAGAGGGTTCAGGTTAGAAACAAGGCGAGTTTTGGTCAGAAGTATGAACTGAGTTAACCCCACACTGTGAGGGAATGGAGATGTACAAGCAGCAAGCTGCTAAGAGAAATCATTACCGCAGCAAAGCTGAAAGGAACGTTGTCGTTTCTGCCTATTGGAGCACCTCTCCCCTGCCTATTGGATAGCTCATTTGCCGTCTTACCAGGTGTTTTTCATCTGTCATTGGTACTGTCCTGAAGGAATTTAAATCCTGGAAAAGCAAATTTTCAATATGACATTCCATTTACAATTGAGATGAAGTTAAGCCAATTTGTTTTCTATCACTACTTTGCTGCCAGAGGGACTTGATGTTGCCCAACATTTGTTATTAGAAAAAGAGCCATTTGCTCAATGTTTTGATGGATAGCTGTCTTTTTGATGTGATTTGAATGAATAGGATTGAAAACCGCCACAGACTTGCTCAGTTTGTGGCCTTGTTCCAAGGCAGATGAGTCTGAAATAAGACACTTGTTTTTCTGTGAGCAGCATTAGAATGAAAGGGCTTGGTAGCAGGCGATGGGGGAACATATCCAGAAGACACCTGGATGATATTACCCAAGAGTTCTCAACTGACTGCCCAAAAGAAGTTTGTTCTAAACCATGGATTGTAGAGTATGTACAGTAGGCCCAGTATGACCAGGCTAATTTATCTGTACTTTATAATTCCTACAATAGTTTTTTTTTTTGTTTTGCTTTGCTTTTGGGTTTTTTAAAAAAAATTTATTTTTATTTTTTTTGCTTTGGAAAAAAATCTCCATTTGTTTTCTTGTGATAGTACTGTATTTTATCAACAGTGAAAAGAAAGGTGATAGTTTCCAAAGTTTAAGTCTGTGCACTTTGAAGTGTGAGGTGATGATTTCTTAGAAATGAAATGCCCTCTACCTTAAAAGGTTATGGTCAGTACGAAATTTCTTACCTATCTCAACAAGAAATGCAACTCAAGAGTAAAAATAGAGCTGAAAAAAAGCTGATCATAGTTTAAAAGAGAAAAAAACCTTAGTAAGTGGGTACTCAAAGCTTATGTGATATAGAAAATGCGGTCATAATTTCATTATTTTCTTGACACTTGCAGCAAAGCAAAGATGCAACAATGAAGGAGGAACTCCTCACAGGGCATGCATCTCTGGAGCTGGTGTGTAGAAGGCTTTCACTGTCTGTTACATGCAGTAAGTTTGTTCAGCATCTGATGGAAGCCAGGCTCCCTTTGAGTGGGGTTTACATGTAGGTCCTCAGTCACTTTTTCCAGTTCTGAAACCAACCATTCTCTCTAGGCAGACTCTGTTGGGGTCTTAGCCTCCTTCAGCTCTTCAGAGAGAAGTTTCATCTTTTCTTATTTCCTTTCCTTTATGAAACACTTTTCAAATGCAGCCCAACTGATAGTGACAGTTTGAATTCCTTCTCCAGGTCACTGAAGCAAGTTCTTAGGCTCTCTCCAATCACCTTCAAGGTTGGAAAACTTAAAGGGTAAGTTGTCATACTTGAAGTAGATCCTCTCAGTCAGGAGTAACTTCTCTCTGCTTTATAGTATTTATGGCCTTCACTAGTCATACTTTAAGGTTTGAGGTAACTTACCATCTGATGTTTAGAATCATCTGGGATAATTACTTGCATATATACTAGGTGAAGCTTATTGGCCACCAGGAAACAAAATGAGCTCAAGTGCAGACAGTTACATATTGCTTTATCAAGCATCCTATTTGAACAAACTTGTACAGGTTTTCTTACTGCATGTCAGCTAGCATTAGGAAATGTCATGGTGGATCAAGACATAAATGCATGCCATTTTTATATTTTAGATGTTTAAATCACATAACTACCATCTGTTCCATGCCTGGTTCATTTACTAGTGGGCAAAGGAGCAAAGCAGAATCTCATAGAGCTGAAATGGTTCTTCTGACTTGATTGTTCTCTTGGCCTATTGGATATTTTAGAGAAAGCACCTGACTGGTCCCTACCATTTCATCAAACTGAGATGACTGAGTTAAAGGACCCATTTTCCTTCCCAATTCTAAATTGAGGACTTTTATGTAGGTGTATTCTAGAGAAATGAAAGAATTTTGCTTATCCTCACATTGTTACCCCACCCCATAAATCAAACCAAAAGTGAAATAAGGCTCTATTTTTATAACATGGTACTTTACTCAAGCTGGACAGCTGAGCCTACTTACAAAGGGATGCTAAAAAAAAAAGAAAGGCAGAAAGAAAGCATGTCCACAATCTTATCTATTTGATGCTTGTATAATGTTTATACTTTTCACCATTGTGATATGTATGTATTATCGCAGCATTATTTTTCTTTCTTTTTTGTTTTTCTTTTATTTGAACATCAGGTGCAAAATCCCTTTCCTGTAGTCTTATAGTAATTGATATTTGTTGGGGGAAGGTCTGATGGGCTGATTTGAATGCTGAGATCTGGTTACCGCCCCTTCTGAGGCATTCTCTTGATTGGTTAATAAAAGTTGCTGATGAACAATTAGCTAGGCAGAAAGAGAATAGGAAGGCGGGACTTCCTGAGATTCAAACAGAAGCCCTGCGTTTTAAACAGAGGATTAACTCATTTTCACCAGGAGACATGGAAGCAGATAGATATGTTTGTGAATGCTGGAAGGTAATCACAGGCACATGGCGGTTTGGGATTAGGTGATCCAGGTTAACTTAGAGTAGCTAATTGAGAGTCTGCCCAGCTAAGGGTTAAGCATTGAAACATTAAAAGGTCTTGTTGTATTTAATTATTGGGGAAAGGACTATGGCAGCTTATATGTTTTCAATCCAAGTAATCCAGGGCCTTCAGACTCCCAGAGCCCCATCGAACTCCAGCAAATCTCCTGCCAAACTGCCAGTAATTCTACCGGCCCAATATAACAATTTATATTACTTAACAGAGTTTAGTTTATAGGTGGTGTAAGTCACCCTTGGTCAGGGCTCTTTCCCTGGGATAAATCAGGCTGCTGGTTATGGCAGGCCAGACCCATAGGCTGATATCCTGCCAGGCAACCCACTGCTCCAGTGGCTTAATCTTATAGTTTATACTTATTAATAAATACAATTGATAACTAAATTGAAGTTTCAGATATTTAACACAGAAGTCAGTTTTGTTTCTCCTCCATCAAACAATCTTACTATTGAGGTTTAATATATTTATTGATTTAGCTTTGTTTCCCAATTTTTAATTGGATTATTTGGTTTCTTGATGTTTAATTTTTTGAATTCTTTATAAATTATGGATATTAGCCCTCTGATGTGGGGTTTTCCCAATCTGTAGGTTGCCGATTTGTTTGAATGACAGTGTCTTTTGCCTTACAGAAAATTTTCAGTTTTATGAAGTTCCACTTATTGATTGTTAGGGCCTGAGTTATTGTTGCTCTGTTCAGGAAGTTGTCACCTGTGCCAATGAGTTCAAGGCTTTTCCCCACTTTTCCTTATATTAGTTTTAGTGGGCCTGGTTTTCTGTTAAGGCATTTGATCCACCTGGACTTAAGTTTTGTGCAAGGTGATAAGTATGGGTCTATTTGCATTCTTTTACATGTAGACATCCAGTTATACCAGCACCATTGTTGAAGATGCTGTCCTTTTTCCTTTGTATGATTTTGGCTTCTTTGTCAAAAATTAAGTGATCATAGGTATGTGGGTTTATTTCTGGCTCTTTGATCCATTCCATTAATCAACTGGTCTATTTCTATACCAGTATCATGCTGTTTTTATAACTATTTCTCTGTAGTATAGCTTGAAATCTGGGATGGTGATACCTCCAGGTGTTTTGTTTTGTACAGGATTGATTTAGCTATTCTGGTTTTTGTTTTGTTTTGTTTATTTTTGTTTGTTTGTTTGTTTTGTTTTTTTTTTTTTTAGTTTTTTGAGACAGGGTTTCTCTGTGTAGCCCTGGCTGTCCTCGACTCACTTTGTAGACCAGGCTGGCCTTGAACTCACAGAGATCCACCTGACTCTACCTCCCGAGTGCTGGGATTAAATGCATGCTCCACCACGCCTGGCAGCTATTCTGAGTTTTTTGTTATTCCTTATGAAGTTGAGGATTGTTCTTTCAAGGTCTTTAATGAATTCTGTTGGTATTTTGATAGGAATTGCTTTTGGTAGGATGGCCATTTTTATTATGTTGATCCTACCTACCCATGAGCATGGGAGATCTTTCCATCTTCTCATGTCTTCTTCAATTTCTTAACAAACCAAACAATCCAATCAAAAAATGGGGAACAGAGCTAAACTGAGAATTCACAAAGGAGGAATCTCTAATGGCTAAGAGACACTTGAAGAAATGCTCAACATCCTTAATCATCAGAGAAATGCAACTCAAGATGACTCTGAGATTCCATCTCACACCTGTCAGAACGGCTAAGATGAAAAGCTCAAATGACAGCACATGTTGGCGAGGTTGTGGAGAAAATGGAACACTCCTCCACTGCTGGTGGGAGTGCAGGCTTGTGCAACCACTACGAGGTCAGTTTGCCAATATCTTAGAAAACTTGGAATAGCTCTGCTTCGGGACCCATCCATACCACTTCTGGCTATATATCCAAATGATTCCTCACCAAATCACAAAGACTTCTCTTCATCTATGTTCATAGCAGCTTTATATTTAATAGCTAGAAACTGGAAACAACCAAGATGTCCCTCAACCGATGAAATAATGAAAAAACCATGGTACATTTACACAATGGAATACTACTCAGCTAACAGAAACAAGGAAATCATGCAATTTGCAGCCAAATAGAAGGAACTAGAAAAGCTCATCCTGATTGAGTTAACCCAGACACAGAAAGATGCACATATTCTCAGAAAGGCAGATATTCACTTATAACTGAATTTTAGCCATATAGTACAGAATAACTATCCTATAACCAACAGACCAAATGGAATATGAACATAGACTTTGTTACCTGTTAGTGGGACACTTTGCCCTAGTGGAGCTGCCATGTAGGCCCCCAGTGCAAGAGGACGCTATTAGCCTTCATATGACTGCTGAACTAAGGGGGACTGATCTGTAGGGGCACCCCATTCTGGAGGAGTAGGATAGGTGGGAGAAGGGGGAGAGCGTGGGATGGTGGGACCAGGATGGGTGGAGAGAGGACTGTGATGGAGATTAAACGAAGTAATAAGTAAACAGTAAAAAAATATTGTATTGTATTCACCCTAGCAAAGGAATTGATGTTTGTTTTACTGTGCATAATTTTCACACAATAATTCTGTTGTAGATGCCATTCTGTTGCCTATCCTCTTCACTGAGCACCAATTTCTGCTATTTACCCATTCTGCTATGTGCACTCTACTGATCTTATGACTTCTCAGTGCACTCTCTTACCTTCCCTACTTCTTCTTTAGAGGAAAAAAGATTACTCTCCCCCCTTGCCAAATATGATGCTACAATGGTCATTTTCTGACTTCCTGAGCATGCAGCTGTATAACACAATGGCTACTCTTATTTTTGTTTTATTATTCACTCTAATTATTTCAATGTTTAATAGTTCTACCTCCCTTCCAACTCTAGTTCCTTCCAGCCCCCCAACACTACGTGGGAGAGAAAGAAGGTTAAAGGAAAAAAAAGGATAGAGTTTTATTTGAGCTACTTCCTGATTAGTGTCCTCAGGTTCTTTGAGGGCAATACCAATTTCATTAGTCACAATATCCAGAATTTCAGCAAACCAGCAAACCAGGAAACAGCAGCAGGAAGAACCAGCAGCAGTTTGGAGGAGCACTAGCAGCAGGGAGAGCAACAACTCTTTTCTTCTTTATAGAGTTGCTTTTCTCCAGGACTCTGGCTCTTTAGAATTCATAAGCTGCAGGTGGCTAAGCCACACCCCTGTTAGTTCATGAGACACATATTGATTACACCTGGGGACTAACTGAGGCCACCCGCAACTGGAATTAAACATTTTCATAACTGGATTTTTTAAGTAAACAAAACTCTTACCACACAGGTGGGTTAAGTCAAGGCCTGAATCATCATTACATACAGCAAATATATGCTTAATTTGCTTGTCATTCTGAACTGCTCTTCAATATGTCTGTATCAAATATAGAATTTTGTTATCATCCAATATTAAACTTGTGAGATGTATGCAAGAGCAAATTCCTTTATAATATTGTATATTAAAATATAAAAGTAATTTATCTCTTATAGAGTTTGCTACATTTGATGTGTTGTCAGAGTAAGATTATTATGGAAAGAGTTTCCATAAAGAGTATTATCAACAAATGTATTTTACTGTCTTATGTTTTCTTCTGGATTCTAAGAAAAACATGTAACTATTCTATACTGCAAATATAATCTCAAAATTTGTTGCTAGTGCTCTTCCATCAGGAGACACATGAGAGCTTCGCTGCCCAGGATGCCTGTGGGTCCTTTCCATAGTAGATATTGTACTGCATGTGTCGCTCCTCCCATTTGTCTGTAATTTGTCCTTTCTTATGGAGTAACCATAACAAGCCCTTTTTGTATATTACTTTTCAGTTGAATCCAAATTCTTAAAGTATAAATTACTTGTTAAATATTTTTCCCAGTTTTAAAACTATTAAAAAAATATTTATTCTGAATACACATCCTGTATGAGAGACTATGGTTCAACCTAAACATTTAGTTTTCATTTCTCAAACTGTAAACAGAATCTCTGTATAAACACATTATTTTGATCAATTGTTCAATGAAAATAGATAATGTTTCTCATGCTCTCTTCAAATAATAATGCTTCCCATGCTTCTCATGTTTCTCATGTTTCTCATGTTCTCTTCCCTGTTCCACAGTCATAACAATGTTCTGTTTTCTAAAAGTGCTATATGCTTGACAAGATGCATGGTAGGGTATGCAATTCATTTTGAGTTAACATTTATGTCATTGGTGCTGGCTTTAAAAGTGAAGTTTGTATAAACACCCAATTTATAATGTGCTGGTTACTTTCTTCATTGCTATGAACATACACCGAATAAAGCATCATGAGGGAGGAGAGGCTGAATGCAACTCATGGATTCACAGGGTCACAGACCATCACAGCAGAGAAGACAGAACTGTTTGGTGCTTGGTGGTGGACTTGGTATTGGTGGCTTGTGTACATGGTTGTGGAGCAGGAGATAGTGCACTTGGGTTTATAACCTTCTATAAAATACCTCCACAGCCTTCAGAATATTGTTGTACTTTAAAACATGAGCATAAAACACATGTATATTTCAAACTAAAACTGTAGCAGAAAATATTCAGGTGATTGCTGTAAAGCAATTAGGAACTATGAGAATTCTTCTAGGAATGACATGAGCAGCCTTCATCAAACTCATTTGTTTTAGTTATCTCTCTTATCCATTATCTAATACTTTTTGTTAATCAGAGACATAAGACCAGATTACCTTTATGAGGTTTGGGACTATAAAATCCCATAGTTATGGTGCAATATTAGGAACTAGAAAATAAAATCAAATGTTATGATTTTTATCTTACTGTGTTTCCCTCATCATTCTCAGAATGAATTTTCTCTCCCTGTTCTCTATAATCAATGTCATCTTACAAAAATTCATCATGAATGTTTATTTATTTACTTGGAAATCACAATATGAAGCTACTATTTTATTATTCTCAGTCTTCTGATATGCATCCAATATTTGTGTGCATTTTATGTTATTTTAATTTTGTTCTTTAGCATATATGTTAATTAATGTTGTCACTAGTATACTTCCAAATCTTTCTACCTGATCTCCATGCTTAATTTTGAGTTACTGTTATTGTTGCATCCTTGTGTTCACTGATCTTTCTTTCTTATATTTATTTATTACTTCAACTTACATCTCCATCACAGTCCCACCCTCCCCCCATCCCCTCTCCCACCTATCCTACTCCTCTGTTGTGGGGTGCTCCCACATATCATCCCCCTTCAGTTCATCAGTCATATGAGGGCTAAGAGCTTCCTCTTGCACTGCAGGCCTACATGGCAGATCCACTAGGGCAAAGTGTCCCACTAACAGGTAACAAAGTCTATGTTCCTATTCCATTTGGTCTGTTGGTTGCAGGATAGTTATCCTGTACCATATGGCTAAAATTCAGTTATAAGTTAATGTATGACTTGTGCATCTTTCTGGGTCTGGGTTAGCTACTGAGGATGAGCTTTTCTAGGTCCATCCATTTGTTGGCAAATTGCATGATTTCCTTGTTTCTGATTAGCTGATTAGTATTCTATTTTGTAAATTTACCACATTTTCTTTATTCATTCTTTGTTTGAGGGACATTTAGGTTGTTTCCAGGTTCTGATTATTATGAATAAAGCTGCTATGAACATAGTTGAACAAATGCCATTGCAGTATGATGGAGAATCTTTTGAGTATATGCCCAGGAGTGGTATTCCTGGGTCTTGAGGAAGAACTATTCACTGATTTTCCTTTGTGGTTTTTTTAAACCTATTTTTCAACCCACCCAGTATGCCAGTATGCTTTCAATTCACATATTTCATTTTTATCTATAGTTACTGCAAAGAGGTCTATTTTAAATATATTTAATTTCATCAGAGCACTTATATCCTCATCTGCATTCTACAACAGATGGAGCACAATTATAATTACACTCTAGCATTCTTTTCTAATAAAACATTACCTGTCATTTTTTGATCTGCCTGCTCACTAACATTTGTCCTGATGTGACTCACAATAACTGTTCTACTTTTCTCCCAGCTTCAAACACTTTAAATTGGAGACTGCATAATATTACCTTTACATTATTTTATTACATTTATTTATTTATTTATTCATTTATTTATTTACTTAATGTGTGTATACTAGGGAGGTGTGCACACATGCCACAGTGATGACATATGCTGTTCAGATGACAATCTGAAGGAGTAGGTTCTCTGCTTCCATTATGTAGGATCAGGGGATGGAACACTGATATGTGTATATATATATATACCTTTACAGTTTTGAATGTTTGTTTGAATTTTTTCCTTTTAAGTAATATTTGATTTTTGTCCTGATGAACAATCAAGTTACTTGGGTTTAGTCAGATTCTTTTTTTGTTTTCTGTTTTTAATAAATAAATTTATTTATTTGTTGCTTCAGGTTACATCTCCATCATATTGTCCTCTTTTCCCCCTTCCCAGCCCCGCCCTCCCACCTTCTACCCCCTAATCCTTCCATCCCACTCCTCTGGAGTGGAGTGTCCCTCGCCCCAGTTCAGAAGTCATATGAGGGCCAAGAGCCTCGTCATACACTGGGGGCCTACAAGGCAGTACCACCAGTGAGAAGTGTCTCATTGCCAGGGAGAGAAAACTAAAAAACAAACAAACAAACAAACAAAAGAGTCTATGTCCATGTTCCCTTTAGTGCATTGGTTGTAGTATAGGTATCCTGTATTATATAGGTAAAATCCTACTATAAGTGAATAGATGTCATGTGCATCCTTCTGAGTCTGGGTTAGCTCACTCAGGATGAGCTTCACTAGTTTCATCCATTTGGCTGCAAATTGCATAATTTCATTGTTTCTGATAGCTGAGTAATATTCCATTGTGTAGTCAGATTCTTTTAAAATGTGCCTTTATATGATATTTTTAATTGCATCTAGCCTGTATTTTAAAATTATGTCTAGTCAAGTGCCCAAAACAAAGGTTGTCTTGATGATTCCATCTGATTCTTTTGTAACAAAGAGGCTGGGGCCTTGTGTGATCTCTAGAAGGTTCTTGCCTTCTCTTTTCTTAAGAATGTTTCAATTGTTTTTTCTTTAGCTTGCTTCATGAGGACAGTTATGAGCATCTACAGAGTTATCATAAAAGTTCTCTCTTTCCTCTGATATACTCTCTGAAATCTCTCTCCATGAATTGTAGTCAATACCCCTTCCATGAACACTAATTTTTGTCTCCTTTCCAAAGAAAACTGCTGCATTACCTCTTTGTGACCTATAGCCTGATATCTTTCCCAGGTCACAAATCACTGGACATGATTCCAGAACTCACTGATTCCTGTTCTCTCAGATGCAATGATTGGTGCCCAATGTTTATGGCTGAAGCCAGTGAGGGAAATATAGGTGGTTAATTTGTTTCTCCAGGTTTCCAATTGTTAAAGGAAGTGGAGTAATTATGTTTCCTTTGTTAAAGTAGAGGGCCAGTTTCTTCTTTCCTATTTGTTCTTTCATGTTTTTTTTTTTGTGTGTGTGTGTGTCATAGCAGTATTTACAAACACAGTTTCTTCAAAATAATCTTTTTAAATGTGTTTACAATGATAAGGATATTGTTATATGATTGACAAAGTAGATTCAGTTCTTCATCTGCAGTTATGCTATCTGGGGAAGCCAGAATCTAGGTTCGGTCACTGGTTTTCAGTTTTCATTATGTTTAAGAAATGTAGCATAACTATCTATCTAAAAGTAAAGGAAAAGAAGGAAAAGGTATCAGGAAGTTAATGAAAATGACCACAAAGTAAAGCTTCAGGGAACACAAAGTATTATATAGGTTCGATGATAAATCTCTTGGATTAGAAAAGTTGCTCTGCAGACATATTTGTATGTCTATTGTTTATGTGTCATCAGGTTTGGGCACCATCACCTATAACCATGCCACTTTTTAAAAATGTTTATTTATTATTTTGTTATATCTCCATTGGCACCCCCTACCTCCACCCACTCCCGGCTCCACCCTCCCCCCCTCTACCCCTTCTCCCCCCCCTCCCACACCTCTAGTGTGGGGTGTCTCTGTGTGTGTTAGCCCCCCTCAGTTCATTAATCACATGAGTTCTAAGAGCTTCCTCTTGCACAGGAGTTGTACATGGCAGTTCCATTAGGGTGGGGTAACCCACTGAGAGGTAACCAAGTCCCTGTTCCTGCTCTTTTGGGTCTACTGATTATAGGATGGTTATCCCATACTATAATGGCTAAAATCCAGTTAATATATGCCATTTGTATCTTTCTGCATCTGAGTTAGCTCACTCATGATGAGCTTTTGTAATTCCATCCATTTTGTTGCAAATTGCATGATTTCCTTGTTTCTGATAGCTGAGTAGTGTTCCATTGTACAAATGTACACAGTATATTTTATCCACTCTTCAGTTGAAGGACATCTGCGTTGTTTCCAGTTTCTAGCTATTACAAATAATGCTGCTAGAGGAGCACCATTTGTTGAAGATACTGTCCTTTTTCCATTGTACAGTTTTGGCTTCTTTGTCAAAAATTAAGTGACCATACAAGTGTGAGTTCATTTCTGGATCTTCAATTCAATTCCATTGATCAACTGGTCTGTTTCTATACCAGTACCATGCTGTTTTTATTGATATTGCTCTGTAGTACAGCTTAAAATCGGGGATGGTGATACCTGTAGATTTTTTTTATTGTACAGGATTGATTTAGCTATTCTGGGTTTTTGGTTATTCCATATGAAATTGAGAATTGATTTTTCCAGGTCTATAAAGAATTGTGGTGGTATTTTGATAGGAATTGCATTGAATCTGTATATTGCTTTTGGCCAGGATGGTCATTTTTATTATGATGATCCTACCTATCCATAGGCATGGGAGATCTTTCCATCTTCTGATGTCCTCTTCAATTTCTCTCTTCAAGGACATGTTAAAGAATGAAATTAGACCCATACTTATCACCTTGTACAAAACTTAAGTCCAAGTGGATCAAAGACCTTAACATAAGGCCTGACACACTAAATCTAACAGAAAAGAAATTGGGAAACAGCCTCTAACTCATTGGCACAGGAGACAATTTCCTGAACATAACACTAATTGCTCAGGCTGTAAAACCAACAATCAATAAGTGGGACCTCATGAAACTGACAAGCTTCTCTAAGGCAAAGGACACCTTTATTCGAACAAAATGGCAACCTACAGATTAGGAAAACATCTTCACCAACTCCACTTCTGAGAGAGGGCTAATATGCATAATTTATAAAGAATTCAAGAAATTAAACACCAAGAAAGCAAATAATCCAATCAAAAAATGGGGTAGAGAGCTAAACCAGGAATTCACAAAGGAGGAATCTCTAATGGCAGTGAGACATTTGAAGAAATGCTCAACTTCCTTAATCAGAGAAATACAACTCAAGACAACTCTGAGATTCCATCTCACACCTATCAGAATGGCTGAGATCAAAAACTCAAATGACAGCACATGCTGGCGAGGTTGTGAAGAAAGGAGAACAGTCCTCCATTGCAAGAGTGCAAACTTGTACAACCACTATGGAAATGAGTCTGGCTATATCTTAAAAACTTGGAATAGCCCTACCTGAAGACTCAGCCATACCACTTCAGGGTATCCACCCAAATGATTCCTCACAAAACCACAAGGACATAACCTCATCTATGTTCATAGCAGCCTTATTTGTAATAGTGAGAAGCTGGAAACAACCCAAATGCCCCTCAATTGATGAATGGATAAAGAGAAATTGTGGTACATTTACACAATGGAATACTACTCAGCTATCAGAAACAAGGAAATCATGGAATTCTCAGTCAAATGGATGGAACTAGAAAAGCTCATCCTGAGTGAGCTAACCCAGACTCTGAAAGATGCACATGGCATCTACTCACTTATAATTGGATTTTAGCCATATAGTACAGGATAACTATCCTACAACCAACACACCAAAAAAAAAAAAAAAATCAGGTACATAGATTTTGTTACCTATCAAAGGGACAATTTGCCCTAGGGGTGCTACCATTTAGGCCCCCAGTGCAAGAGGAAGCTCTTAGCCCTCATACGATTGTTGAACTGGGAGGGGATGTTTTGTAGGGACACTCCACATAGGAGGAGTGGGATGGGTGGGAGAGGGAGGAGAGGGGGGGAGGGTGGAACTGGGAGGGGTGGAAAGAGGACACTATGATGGAGATGTAACTTGATGTAAAAAACATTATAATAACAAAAAAAACCAAATAACGCTGCTATGAACATCGTTGAGGAGATGTCCTTGTGGATTTGTGAAGAAACTTTTGGATATATGTTCAGGAGTGGTATGGCTGAGTCTTGAGGCAGAGCTATTCCAAGTTTTTTAAGATATCACCAGACTGATTTCCACAATGGTTGTACAAGTTTGCACTCCCACCAACAATGTGGGAGTGTTCCTCTTTCTCTGTAGCCTAGCCAGAATATGCGGTCTTTTGAGTTTTTGATCTTAGCCATTCTGACAGGCGTGAGATGGAATCTCAGAGTCATCTTGAGTTTTATTTCTCTGAAGATTAAGGAGGTTGAGCATTTCTTCAAGTGTCTCTTGGCCATTGTAGATTCTTCTTTTATGAATTTTCTGTTTAGATCTGTTCCCCAGTTTTTGATTGTGTTACTTGGTTTGTTGGTGTTTAATTTCTTGAGTTCTTTATAGATTTTGGACATTAGCCCTCTGTCAGATGTGGGGTTGATGAAGATATATTCCCAATCATAGGCCGCTGTTTGTTTTAATTAGGGGGAAGTGATCGAAAAATAGATATCAGAGTCCATGTCTCAGACAGCCCCAGCTTCACTTGCTAGGGGATCCACATGATGACCAAGATACTCATTGGTTACATATGTGTAGGGGGCCTAGATTCAGTTCATGAATGTTTTGTTTTGTTTTGTTTTTTTTTGGCTAGTGCTTCTGTCTCTGTGAGGCCCCATGGTCCTAGGTTAGCTGACTCTGTTGGTCTTCTTGTGGAGTTGTTATCCCCTTCAGGTCCTTCTATCCTTCCCCCAACTCTTCCACAAGACACCCTGCACTCTGCCTAATATTTGACAGTGAGTCTCAGTATCTGTTTCCATCCTTTGATGCCAAGAGGACAATTATACTATGCTCCTGTCTGTAAGCATGACAGAGGATCATCAATAGTGACAGGGGTTGGCTCTCTCCCATATTTTGCATGGTAAAAATTTTATGCTAAACACAACACTACACAGTTGGTTAATGCTCAGAGCAGTTTACTTTATACTCAAAACAAGTGACTGAGACATTTCAGGAAAGTAGAATTTTTGCAAAAGTTAATTGCCTTGGGGAAAATTTATAATATATGAAATTCAGTGTGCTATTCCTTGTATCCTCTATTTCCTAGCCCAGAGCTCTGCCTGCACCCCCTGGAGTCCTGCTGGCACCAGGGACAACCAAGTGAGACCCCTCCACCCCAATCCTCTGCCTAGTGAGTGCCCCACCCAGCAAGTTCAGCAGCAATGAACTCCTCCCTGTCCCCCTTGCACTCCATTTCCTGGTCCACATCATGGACCTTTATCTGTATTCTGAGAGTACTGCTGCCATCAGGGACTACAAGGTAAGACCATTCCCTGATGCCTCTGACAAATTCCCTGCCCCTTGGTTCCCCTAAGCATTCTCAAGAGTTGTAAAATACACTTGCTCTCCTGGGCTTCATTTTTTTTTTTTTTTTGGCCCACAATTCTGCCTTCATTGATGGAGGCCTGCCAATGCCTGGGACAACCAAATGGTTAATTCTAGTGTAAGAACACAATCAACAAGAGCCAGGGCAATCTGTCACTACCAGAACTCAGCTATCTTACTACAGTAAGCCATAGATATCATAAAACAGCTCAAACACAAGAAAATGCCTTAAATCCAATCTTATGAAGATGATAGAGAGCTTTAAAGAGGAAATGAATAAATCCCTTAAAGAAATCCAAGAAAATACAAACAAGCAGATGAAGGAAATGAATAAGAAAGGAAAATAGAAATAGAAGCAATAAAGAAAATACAAACTGAGGAAATCCTGGAGATGAAAAACCTAGGTAAGAAAACAGAAACCACAGATGCAAGCAAGCATCACAGACAGAATACAAGAGATAGAAGAGAGAATCTCAGAAAGAAGATATGATAGAAGAAATTGATATTGCAAAGAAAATATTAAATCTAAAAAGTTTGTACCACAAAATATTCAGGAAATTTGGACAATATACAAACACCAAACCTAAGAATAACAGGAATAGAAGGAGAAATTACAAGATCAAAGACCTGAAAATATTTTCAACGAAATCATAGAAGAAGAAGTTCCTAACCTAAAGACAGAAATGCCTCTTAAAGTATAAGAAGCTTACAGAACACCAAATAGATTGGACTGGAAATGAAAATCCTCCTGCCACATAGTAATCAAAACACTAAACGTAAAGGACAAAGAAAGAATAGAAAAAGCTGCAAGGGGAAAAAAGCCAAATGACATATAAGGGCAGATCTATTAGAATTACATTAGACTTTTCAACAGAGACTTTAAAAATCAGAAAGACTGGGCAGATATATCGCAACTATAAAAGAACAAATGTCAGCCCCAGCTCCTATACCCAGCAAAACTTTTGATTATCATAGATGGAGAAAACAAGGTATTTCATGACAAAACCAAATTTAAAAAATATGTATGAACAAATCCTGTGCTACAGAAGACTTTAGAAGGAAAATTCCATTACAAGAATTTTAACTACACCCAAGAAACCAGGAAATAATTAATCTCATAGAAGCAAAAAAAAAAAAAAAAAAAAAAAAAGAATGGAAACATACACACACACACACTTCTGCCACCAAAATAACAGGAATTAACAACCATTGATCTTTAATATCTCTCTGGACTCGGTTACTCAATAAAAAGACACAGGCTAACAGAAGGGATGTGAAAGCAGAATCCATTCTGCTGCTTAAAAGAAACACACCTCAGCAACAAAGATAGACATTACTTCAGAATAAAGGGCCAGAAAATGATTTTCCAAGAAAACAGACCCAAAGAGCAAGCTTGAGTACCATTCTAATATCTAATAAAATAGACTTTCAACCAAAATTAACCAAAAGAGATAGGGAAGGACACTTGATACTCAGCAAAGGAAAAATTCACAATGAAAGCAAGAGTTGGTTCTTTGAGAAAATCTACAAGATAGGCAAACCCTTAGCCAAACTAACTAAAAGGCAGACACAATATGCAAATTACCAAAATTAGAAATGAAAAGGGGAACATAACAGATACCAGAGAAATTTCCATTTAAAATTATTTTCCAGACATTGACTTTACTCTGTGTAAATAACTCTTTATAGTCCCAAACAGAATATGCTTGGTCTGTAAATAATGTGCTTTTGAAGATATTTTAATGTCTCTCTTCCACTGCCTTACATAGCCTTCCTCTTAATGCCAATTAGTTGTAGGGATTCCATCAAATCTCAGTTCTTGTGTAATGGCTGACCAACTTACTTAGTCTATACTACCTCATCTTCTTTCTTATTCTGAACTCTGAATCATTTAAGTGCCTACCACAATGTTAATTATTAAAAATTATAGACCACCATAGCCTCAATTAGCACAGAACTATTCTAGTTTAAATACTAATAGTTTTCTAAATCATGCATGGCAGTGCAGGGCATGTAGTAACATCTTCATTTAACACTTATGTACAGGTTAATAAAGCATAGAATCAGTCTCTGGGGAACATAGACAACTGTATTTAAAAGTTTTAAATGAATGTGAGAAGGAGAGGAGCAAGAAATTATCATACTAAAATCAGAAGTAGATGGTGCAAACAGAATACTGAAAAGTAAAAAGGACAGTAGCATATCAATGTGAGTTACTAGACATTAGAAAGCTATGCACACCAATGAGTAAGACACAGCACTGTTATTAGTCATTATGGTTTTTTTTTTTGTGTGTGTGTGTGTGGTGCCTGTAGGTTTTGCACCAGATATGATGGCATAGATGGTTCTTGAATTGTTGTCTTGATATTGTTACTATGTTGTTGAGCCCTGAGAGAAAGGAGCCAATAAATGAGGCAGACTAAAATCTCATGTAATAGCCAACTTTATTCAGACTTATAAAATTTATACTCTGAGTGCTAAGAAATGAATAGAGTTCTCATGAATTCAAGCTGTATACAATCACAAGGACAAGCTGAATGTGGAAAAATCATGTTTTTCCATAGAGGCATATAAAGGATAGTTTAAACACTAATTGAATAACAAACATAAGCAATAATGAATAATCTGAAGTAAACTCAGTCCTATCAACTCTGCCTGGGAGGAGCACAAAAACACATTCCATGAACAATTCCTAGTTTTGAAGGAACTGAGAGTCATAAGACTCTTCTCTTGTTGTCTAGAGTATTCTCAAAAGCACTCAGAATTCTCTTCAGACCACTCCATTCTTGGATTGTGTTATGATACCATATGTTTATTATATATAATTGTTTAGTGTTTGTAGTATAAAAGATATAATATGTGGAAACCATATTACAGATATGATAAATTTTATCTATCTTATATGAGTGATTTATTATTTTATATAGTAAAATAATTTAGATATTTAGTAATATTGGATATATCAAATAATAATAGTTTGTTATAATAAACTGTTTCATATACAATATATTAATTATATATGAGTTATTTTAATACTGTTAATGAGAAATCTATGGGATTATATTATGATACATCTATCATTTGATGACCTTTTTATCCAATAACCATCAGAGAAGAGAGTGCTAACACAAACTAAGGTAGCTACAATTTTCAATTCAATAGGAGACATAATCTCACAGGTCATCATTATATGTGATTATTTATCGTCTGACATGCCATTTTTGGTACTTTAATATGTATTAAATAGCATAATGTAATAAATAACACATTGGTGTTCAGATAATAAAATTAATTGTATTAATGTATTTATGGGAGAATATTTAGTCATATTCTGTGATTTTCAACATTTCTACAACCTTAACATGGATATGTTTTTATTTTTGTAAAGAGTATAAGGATTTAAAACTTAAAATTTATCTTTTTAAATCATGTATTATCCTCTTTAAACTAATAGCTCTCTTCGCTGCCACAGATAAGGCCTTCCAATGCTATCCAGAGTTTCTCCAATCCACTCTTCAGCTCTACATCAATGTGAAGGATGATGTGTAAATTTATATTATGGGGCATAGTACATAAGAAGTAAACAGTTCCAATAGTGGCTCTACACTGCCCCCATACACAAACTTAAAAAACAACAACAACAAATTATTTACCTACAGAATGAAGTCACCTCTTCTTCCATTGTTTTAAATAAATGTGTCTTTTTATTTTGACAGAAATGCAAGACATATGGGTGTAAGCCATACCATAGGTCAAATTCCAATCTGTACACATGCCAACTCAGTCAACTTAAATTTAAGCTTCCACTCTTTTGTTATAAAAGTGATTTTGTATGTCCATAAACTAATGCCTTTATTGTGATTAATAACATGTCTAACTGACATTCTTATACTCACAATTCTGTTCCTTTATGACCCTAAGTGAATTTGGAGGTTACATTCAACTTTGATTTTTAGGCTTTTCAACTACAAAAAAAAGGAGTGATAGGAAGCCCATTATCATTATTAGTAAGATCAATATCTATAAATTGTTTAGTGCATGTTTGGCAATACGAATGCTATAAATACTTACTAATTAATGACACTCACTAAAGTCCATGGAAGCGTTGTTATGTGTACACAGATTTAAAATTGAGAGAAACTCAAGTTACAGTTATTATAGTTCTGACTCAACAAAAGCGGTAAGCTTAAAATTTCTTCTTTTTCTGTATTTTTATGTTTTGCTTCAAGTTATATCTTCATCACAGTGCCCTCATTCCACCCCTCTGGCTTCTACCCTCCCACCCTCGCCTCCCGCTCCCACCCTTCCCACTCCTCTGATGTAGAGTGTCCCTACATATCAGCCCCTCTCAGTTCAACAGTAATATGGGGGCTAAGAACTTCCTCTTGCACTGGGGACCAACATTGCACTGGGGACCAACATGGTAGCACTCCTCTGGCAAATTGTCCCATTGATAGGTAACAGAGTCTATGTTCCTGACCTTTTGGTGTATTGGTTGTAGGATAGTTATTCTGTACTATATGGTTAAAATCTAATTAAAAGTGAGTAGATTCCATGTTGCATCTTTCTGAGTCTGGGTTAGCTCACTCAGGATGAGCTTTTCTACTTCCATGCATTTGGCTGTGAATTGCATGATTTCCTTGTTTCTGATAGCTGAGTAGTATTCTGTTGTGTAAATGTACCACAGACTAAAAGTATTTCAAAATTTGCTCTCCACCAGTAATGAAAATACCTAATAGAAAATATTCATGAAACTATTCAAGTGTTTGACATATTTATTAACTACAAATTTACCAGACAATGAGCTTGAAATAATTCAATGTTAAACTGGTAAGTTAAAAATGTTAGACTTATGGAGCTTTAAAATTTATTAAACTTTGAATTAGTATATCCATATTACATGTCTAATATTAATGTTAAAGGAAAATTGCTGAAAATGTATTCTTTTTGATGTTATTATACTATAATTACATAATTTCCCCTTCCCTTCCTCCCTCCAAGCTGTTCCTCCCTCATAGCCTCTTTTTTAGTAGTTGGTATTACCTGCACACACACACACACACACACACACACACACACACACACACACACACATATATGTTCATAAATATGTAACCAGCTCGGTCTATGTTACGTTATTTGTATTTGTGTTTTCAGGTCTGATCATTTGTTATTGGATAACAAATTGATCCTCTTCCTTGGGGAAGATTATTTCTCCCAATCTCAGTATTTCTTAGTGGCCTATAGTTCTTGTTATGTTTAATTGAAAACAAAACAAAACCAAAACCAAAACCAACCAAACAAAAAACACCTTCTCCAAAATCTAGACAACCAGAGAACAATAAATGGAAATTGAGAAACTTCATGAACTTAAAATAGACAATTTTTTCTCATATGGAATATTCCTCTCTTAATAACCTCATTGCAAGGCAAGGCACATCTCAAGTTTACTGCTTTGTCAGATCTGGTGTTTGTTTGTTTGGTGTGTGTGTATGTGTGTGTGTGTGTGTGTGTGTGTGTGTGTGTGTGTGTGTGTGTGTGAAGGGGAAAATGATACCTGGAGCAGAGAGAGAGGAAGAGAGAGAGAGAGGAAAAAAGATGCCCAAACACACAGTGACAAGTTGCATTAATTGCATTTTACTTCCTCGTTTATAGATGACCTTTAGAAAGAACTGTAGTTATTATCTTATATTCCTTTATTTATTAGTGGACTCATTCTGAATTTCTTTACTATTATATAGCAGAAATAGAGGTGCATGGCTTGAAAATAGGGAGATACGATTTGGCCATAATAATAGCTCAAGGCTCTCAATGATAATTTAATTTTCTTTCTCATTATTTGAAGGGTTGGAAGCTGATTCAGGTGGGTACTAGATCAGGCATTTTAGGATGGAGATTTATGAAAAACTTTTTCTACGACCATAAACTAGTTGTAAAATGTATTTCATGTTTCAGACTTAGTAGAGTTCATTAAAGCTGTAGGATATTCTTTTAGGTTTGTATCCTAAGATATTATTTTTGAAGAAAACAGCTGAGCCACAATTAAAATGACTGATAAGGACTGTAAGAAAAGATAAGGGCATCACATTTTATATTGTCCCTTAAATCTGTGCTATCAAATATTTTTAAAGACTATTAGAATGGTTGATGAGTTGAGCTACTACAAAAAAAAAAAAGTCAAAATGACCATAATTGTAAGGCAAGTAATGTCCCAGTCTAAGGTTCTAGATGAGAGAAAAAATGCAATTTGCTTTTATTCTTTTTTATTGAGTATTGATTAAGAATTCAGAATAGATAGCTAGAGTCTCATAGTTAAATTTTGAGTTGTTTAGGAATCAAGAGGGTGTTAGAAGATGTTTTTAAAATTGTGATGCAAGTTAGTATGAAAGCTGAGTTAGATATAGAACTTTAAACTCATGGAGATGGTTAGATAGTAGAATGTTAAAGTCAGGTGCCAAATACATAAGGACTGGACATTGGGAATGTATGCTAAGCCATAAAATTCTCATAATTGTGACCTATTTATTTCTGTTGTTTTGTATTGTATTTATTGTTATAAAAGAAAGAACCATTTGTTGGACTGAAAGGGGAAGCTGTTGCGGGGGGGGGGGAGATATGCCTTAAAATAAAAAAAAAAAAAAAAAAAAATGGGGGGGGGGTGGGGGGGTGAGAGGGAAGAGGGTGAGAGGGTGGGACTGGAGGGGGAGTAAGGAGGGGATTGTGATTGAGATGTATCTTGAAGAAATAAAAAATAAATTTAAAAAAAGAATTCATATCCAAATTCTCAGCACCCTGGAGAGGGTAAGATAAGATTGTACTTCCCATTTTCTTCGAGGTTTTTCCTTATTGAGGCTATGAATTAAGGTGACAGAGTATATGCCATCACCTGATACTTGTATTCAGTGAGCTTTCCATTTTTCCTTCCTGTTTAAAAGCTTCTCTGATCCTAGTTGCTTTTAAAAACTATATTTTCATTTTCTCTAATTCTTTTCAGGGGGGTAGGTATTAGACTGCCTACTTACTGCTTCAAAAAGTGGGGAGAAATGTAATTGTGTGTTTATCCTTGCTAGATTTTGATAAATTGCCTTGTACTTAAAGTAAACCAATACACTTTGCTCTGAAGCAGTGTAGAAACTATGTGACAACTGCCTGCGCTTGTATTGCCTTCCTTCTCATAATTTGACATAATTATTCTAGAGGCTTGACAGAGCTGAGAAAATTACAGGTCCCATACTCTGTGGACTGTATTTTATAAAAAGCTTTTAAGGGACTTTGGTGATAAATCACTTGGCTTAACCCAGCAAAGAGTTAAATATTTATCCAGAGGTGTGATTCAAAGGATTTGAACTTGAATTATAACTTCCCTATATTCAACAGGGCTGGAATCTTTACTAACCACTTTTAATTATTTCCTGTTTCACCTTTTAGTTTTGAGCAACTTAGATACTTAATTTTATTTTCTGACTTAATTGAGGAGTGTCTCTCCCCAGCCATTTTAGTTTTTCTGTGACATTAACTTAAGATTTTCAGTTTGTAATAGAATATGCCAATTTGGAAATAAATAAAACACTCTGGAGAAACAGGGTACTAAGTAAATTTCCAATAAAAGTTAATGCAGCTTTCCTATTATTTTAATTAAAAATCTAATAATCTCAATTCTTACCCTACTATACCTTTGTATTGAAATTACTTTATATCAGAAATGAAAAAAACTATGTCTTCTTGACAATAGCATAAATTCAGCAAATTATGTAAATGTATTCTTAAGGGTTGATTTCCATCAAGAATTCTAGAATACAGAAAAATGAACCAACGTATTTTCTTCCTGGTTACATGGTGGATCCTGTCCTTCTGTAGAGACTATATAATTAAACTGAAAAGCTCCTGCAGAGAAAATACCCAGATGAACTGACATTATTTGGACAAATACCTTCAATGTATAATAACAGACATGTTGGCATTTTTCTTATTTCTCAGTTCTGCTTAATTCTGATGAGATTGTAGAGACCGTAGCTGGGAGTGTTTGTGTTGATCCCAGTCAATCAATGCTGATGACTATAGAGGCAACATTAGCGTATCCTGAAGAGGGATATCTTGGATTAATCTCCTTTCTTGCCTCTAGGATGAAGCTGACCCAAACATCTGAAAGAGAGAGAGAGAGAGAGAGAGAGAGAGAGAGAGAGAGAGAGAGAGATCTCCTTTTTCCCTTCTCTTTATCCCTGGAAAATTACATTATTTCTATAATGCAATATGAGAAAAAATAATAAAGTTTGCAGGTTTCTTTTCCTCTTGCCTGCCCAATGACTGACATTCTGGTAAACAATTTTTGGATGTCATCTAAGCAAAATAAAATGTAAAGGCATGTTTCCTAAGAGTTTCACATGGATTTTCAAATAAAGAAGATAATTAAGATTTATTTTAACCTACCAATATACTGAAGGTGTGTTAGTGTGTTTACCACATAATTTTCTGAACGTTTGTAACCGTTTAGCCAGATGAATCTTTTAAATTTCCATTGCATATCTGAGAAACAGGTTCAGAAAGGAAGAGGCATTTTGTCCTTCTTAGAGCTATATGATATCAGGAAAAACATCAATGTGTTTAATCACTGCAAGGCGTCCATTGGGCTGAGCAGGATTGCACGTTGTCCCAAGTCCTCAGTGAAACATTGTCAGAATTCTGCTCATCTCTCAGAATAGTATTGCAATTCTCTCTGCTATTGAAAAGATTTTTTTGAGATCAAAAGCCTCCTATGCAGTTCATTCTCATAGCATATCTAAACTATAATGAATCAGTGTTCAAAATGTGCTCTGGACCACTGGCATGTGTGTCTCCGAGGAACCTAGAATGTATACAGATTCCTGAGCTCCCCCAGAGACACTGAATCAGAATTTGTGGCTATGGCACCAGCAGCCTATTTCAACGGGCCTCCAGGAGATACATTGAAAATTCGGTCGATATTGACCTCATTATCAACCTGTAGAGCAGACAGTCATTCAGTTGCATATAGTTCTCAATCTTCTGTTTAAGAATGGTTTTCCCTTTCTACTAAGTAAAGTCAATTGTGTAGTATTCTCCAGATTGTCATGGAGATTTCTATTAGTGGTATAAAATATATTATAGATGAGAACATTCCTTTGGAGACATGGAGAAGAAAGCATGGTATCCTATAAGAATCTCTGTGTTCTATGCCTGTGAAATAGATCACCATCAAAACATCCCCCTTTCTCTCCCCCTCCTCTCTGAAACTCCAGCATATATACACAATCCTTTTTCTGTATCCGTGATTCTGCACCTAAGGTATCAACTAAAATTGTGTTTTAAAGTAGTGAATTCACTGAATGTAACTCCCCAGGCAAAACAGTTTAGAAAATATTTACATAGTATTACATTTACTAGATGTTTTAAGTAATATATAGATTATTACTATATATGTTTAAATTCAAATATTACACATGCTACATTTTCTATGAGCTCCTTGAGTATCATCACATTTCATCATCCAGGAGGATTATTACTGGTACCCAGGATGCAGTATAGCATCCTGCACCTGGGGTATAACTGTATAGAAGTATATGCAAGTATTTGAGTTTCTAAGCAGAATGAGCACAACTTTAAATGTCTGCACTGAGAGAGGAAAAGGCAGACAAACAATTCTGCCAAGAGAAATCATGTTATTTTTATGACAACAGCTGGATAGTAGCAGTAAAGAAAAAGGCATAAAGGCTGCAGGCTAGAAATAGCACAGAACAAAACACACAGTATGGATATGACTTGATACCTTACCTTGTCATTTTTACCTTTTGATTTTAAGAATGCATTGGAGAGTAACAAAATAAACCTACTTTTATTGAAAGCAAAGGTATCCTTGGGATCACTCAATTACCCATCCAAAGCAGAGTAACAGGGAAGTATGGGAATGATGATATTTGAGAGTACCACTTCATGGAAATTACAACTACAACTGCACATATGTGAGTGATTGTTTTCTTTTTCCCGATACAACTATGCACATAGTTTCCCACTATGTTAAGGAATGGTATTTGGGGGCTTGTTTTTTTTTTTTTTTTTTTTTTTCAGTGTTTCCATGGCTCTTGTCAGTCCCTGCTATACTACCGAAATACAAGACTGGACAGAGTAGGCAAGAGGTAAGATCAGCTTAGTATTGCTCTCAGGATAGAAATTCATCACTAAAGCAGAGCAAACTAGTTACTTAAAATTTCTAAATGCTACTAGAAAATATAGGATGTTTTGCAATTATATAATGTAGATCTCTCACATAGTTTGAGTTTTTCAAATTAAAATTTAAAGATGAGTGGGAGTCAGCCTATTGAAGGGCTGAAGAAAGTTATGGGCTGGGAGAATACTACAAAAAATTATGGTCTTGGAAAAATGATTAGTGATCTGAGTAAATAATCACTAAAATAATATAAAATGATTGACAGTAGTATGAGGCTGAAAAAGAAAGGAGGCAAATTATACAGTGAGGAAGTAAAAAGAGATATCATTGGTATTGTTCTCTCTAACTCTCCCTGACTCATTACTTCAATTCACAAATGTGGTGTCTCTGAGAAGTGCTTTATGAATGAATGAATTCAGGTCTCTAGTGAACCTACAGGAGGAAGGGTCTTAATATTGAGATATGCCTTCCTAGGGTACACACAGGCAGAACTATTTCTGCCACCTGTCAATCTAAGTGTCATTCTGTATAAGAATGATAAAGTCAGTCCCTATATTAAAAACTAAATGTAAATAACAGCAACCCTTAGAAGTCTTCATCTTCTGGGTTTGAATGGGGCTAGGGCATTCTATGAAAAAATGGCTGCTCCTTTTTATATCTTTTGGCTTTACTAGTTATAAAGGCTTATGCCTACAAATTTAGCACTGTGATGTGGAATGATGTTACAGTTATGAATGATGTCTTATTCTGAATATGCCAGAATATGCTCAGAATTTCGTATCTGAGAAAACTGAGATCTAGAAACGACTGTGATAAGCATAGATTAACTGATGTTTTTATAGGCAGATTCAAGACTTGAATTCCACCCCTTAGTTGGTACCCACTGCATATCTTTCAGGATATTCTGTCATTCATGCTGGACAATTTCTATCTATCTATCTATCTATCTATCTATCTATCTATCTATCTATCTGTCATCTATCTATTGAAAATGTTCTTACCTCAAAAATAAAAACCCACAACAAATACAACTTAAGTAGAAAATTACAATTGACCAGTAATATATATCATTATGAGAATAGGTTTATTGTTCTATTAAACATGCAGTCTAAGATACAATGTATAAGAAATAAAATACAAACTATTTTCATATCAACTTTTATATTGAAATACAGAATTAAGTGATTAAAAGAATGTTGCTCTATTGCAATTTAATTCGTGCCTTTTAGATTAGAGTAAAACTGGTCCAAAAATAGGCAAAATTACTCTTTGTTTTGGATATAAATGTGCACTTTTACAAAGGCAGGAGGATAGGAATGCAAGTGCAGAGCAGTGATTCCCTCCTAAAGCCAAATAGAAAACTATGTGGGACAGAGTTACAATCGAGACTTCAAATGTATCTATATTTTAGTTCTCTAAAAGTATTTGAAGTCAATATACTAGAATGTTTCTCTGTTAATTTTTGTTAGTGGGTGGAATACATATGCTATCTTGACTCTTAAACTTTTACTTTGTATTCCATATTTTCTACAGTTTGAAAAGGAAGCTTGTGGAATGCTTCTCAGGCAGGGAATATGAATGAAGCTGTCCCTGCTGTAGAGGCAGTAGGGTTTAGTGGCTATAGTCATGAGCACTTCATAGTTCCATGTGGAATGAATGGGGATGACTTAAAGCAACATGGGGGCTACAGGCTGGTCTGGAATTTGTCTAGGGTAAGTGAATGAGTTAGAATGGTGCATCTGATTCCTATTATTGAGACAATTAAGAACTGCCTGCTATCTCTGAGTATTTCAGGTATTAGATAGATCTCTTTTGTCATATTGTTACTATTCATAGGATCCATATAATCATAATAACAAACAGGAAATTACATAATTACATAAATGTCTGACTTTAGATCTTTACCACGGTCAAGCAGAGAGTTTATATTAACTTCACAACTTGTAAGTGCATGAGAAATATATGTTGTCTTGGAGGAAATTTTCCATTTATTCCTTCAACTTCTACAAGAAAGAACATCACTCTTCACCTTCTTTTAACCCCTAAGATGTGATTCTTAATATCTCATTCTTTACTGTACTTAGTCAGTGTAGCAAATAAACACACATGCTGAATGCTGTATGTAGAGAGAATTATTACCTAAGAACAATGCAACAAAAAGAATCAGCATCTGGCATAGCCAATCATCACACACACACACACACACACACACACACACACACACACACACACACCACATACACACACATACCACATACACACACACACCACATACACACACATACCACATACACACACACACAGAAATTACAAATAATTTCTTATCCAGTTTGATACTTTCCCATTACCTAATTGTGATTACATTGTCCCTATTTAAGAAGTAAGTCATTATTCTGTGTGTTCTAGTATACTTAAGATTTAGATGTATTTTTATTAGTTACATATTATATTATTAGTTACTGAAGTGTCATAAAGTTTCCAAAAGTATCTTGTACCAACATCAGGACATGAAAAAAAAAAAAACTGGCAAAATATAAGAACTTCTCTTAAGAAATGAATCACCAACAATGACTAACCTAACCTCCAGCAACTCTTTGCAGAGGAGAGTTGTTCTAGCTGTATTATAAGAGGATCTTTAACAGTCTGGTATGTACATAGAATATATTCTTGTCTTTTAGATGGCTCTGAAGTGGCCCTGCATATGGGCATTGAAGAAGGGCCTTGGAGGATTTACAATCTTGTCATCTCCCTTCTGTACACAGCACTACTTTAGTACTAGCTGTGATTCTTAGCTCTTGTCTTTCTCATAAACCATCTATCTACAGTAGCATGTACCCTTTCACACATACTCATAATATTCTTCATAAAAATCTATATTTTTGTTAGCATGTGACAAGGATCATTTAAAGGATGCATGTTTATACTACCACCCCTGAGAGCTTTGTGCCAGATGGATTGAGCAGCAGCAGGGATGATACACAGAACTTGAACCTGGTGCACATGCTTAAACAACAACAACAAACATAACCAACTAATGCAGACACAATGGACTGGTCCTAGGCAACATACATGTATGAAGCTGATGGGCTCTTGGGTCCGCAAGTGGATCCCCTAAAACTGGAAAAGGGTCTATCCTGGACTTAGACACTGTTGCCTCTGTTTGGAGCTCATGTTCCTAGCAGAGTAGCCTTGTCTTGCTTCAGTGGAAGAGGAGATAATGAGTCCTGATGTGATGTGATGTGCCAGAATGGGTTGGTACTGGGTGTGGAGGGAAGTAAAGGGGAATTGGGCGGGAGGGTGGGACTGGGAGGAGGGGAGGGGGGAGATGGTGATTGGAATGTAAAATAAACAAATAAATAAAATTTAAAAGTGTAGATGGAAATAATAGCTTCTTTTCAGATGGGTTTAATTTGAAGTCATGTGATAATCAGAAAGGAAGAGACAGAGTTTGTGAACTTGGAGCCACAGATCAAAATAGAAATGGGAGTTGTGAAACAGTGTGCAAGTTATGCAGGAGGTCTGACAGTAGTGGCTGGTGTGTGGATTTTGAACTGCATCTACACTATATGAGGGTTTGTTACTTCTTTCACTCATTTACTCCTCCATTAAAATGTGTAAAACAGGAAAATAATGAAGATAAAGTAAATATGTCAGCAATATAGCAAAATCACATACTACACTGCTTCTTAATAAGAAGAAAACATATTCTGTATCCTAAAACATATGAAACCTTATTAAATAATCTATTAGGTTCTGAGAGGTTTGGAGAAGTCAGTGAGCAGGGTTTCCTTGCTTGTTCTTCACAAGGAAATTACTAGCCATATTGAAGGAATGTAGATTGAATTTTGGTATATTCTTGAGAAATGTGTCATTTAAAAGGTACATTTTCTATATTTTTCTTTAGTACATGCTGACCCTTGTACATCCCTTTGGCTTGTGCCACATTCTTTCCTGAAGGTAATTTATTGTGAATATGCATGACTCTGGCTTGAGATTATTTCTTTGCCACAAGAGAAATCTAGAATGTTATCTATTACAAGTCAGAAGTGCCAGACTTAATATCCTTGCCTTTATCTGGTATGACTGTCATGTACATCTTACATTGTCCTATATATTTCCTCAGGGATACTGGATGCCATTTACCCAGAGACCTATGTGTACAACACTTTCCTTATTGGATTCCCTTGAGGCCTCTTCTCTGTTTCTCTATGATCATATCCCACGCTACCACTTTTACTTGAATTTGAGTATCAGAGACTCTTTCTTAATGACTTCAAACAGAATAGATACTAGCAGGGTGAATGAACTCTGTGTATGACTATGGGACTTTATATCAATTATCATTCAAAATCCATGCAATATAATAGTCATCACAATATCGTAGAGGTGATAAAATGATTTTCAAAATTGTTTTCATTTGTGGTTATTGGAACTTCACCTCTAATGTGATTTCTATGGTTTTTCCAGCATCATTGAATTGTGTAAATTTAGCACTGTAACTCTGGCAAATATCTCATGAAGAATCAATTAAGTGAGTAAATATGTTACAAAAGTATTTCCTTTTTATTGACATATATTAATTGCACAAGATAATACTTTACACTACATTTGTGCGTGTGTGTGTGTCTGTGTGTTCCTTTGATCATATTTACCACTCACATTTCTGTGGGTATTAGACTCTAGTTGTCTTTTACTTAAGATTCTATAGCTGTTACATCTGACCTGGCTAAAATTCATTATAGTAATTAAAAAAATCTTTCTGCAGGGCATAAGTTTGAAACCAAACAAGTAGCACTTTTCTTTGAGTTCTGTGTGTGAATGTTGTACTGTGTAAGTGGACATCATGGGGGAAGGAGTGGAAGAGGGAGAAAGGAGGGAGGATTTTGAAGTGGAATATTTTAGAATATGACTTTCTATCTGCCTTAATAACCAAATACTAGCTATTATCATTCTAGTCCCTTTGAACTTGAAAGTCTTTATGACTATCATATCTAGGATGTGTCTAGTTAATTTAAATCTCATTTAAGCTCATTATAGTTTTCTACAGATAACTGTGAGAGGAAACTATTTCCTTGGAAGCCATCACAATGCAGGCAGCTAATTTACTATTTCTAATGTGTCTCAGTTAGGATTTGGACCCTGTGGAGTCTGAGCTGCCCTCCACAGGAGGGGTGGAGGAGGGAATGCCAGTGTTGTCTTCTGATGAGTTCATCTAAATTGCAAAGATTGGTTTATTCCCTCATTTATAACCCCAGCTTTAGAAACAACTTTTCCACCCTTTTACTAAAAAGGACTTTGTTTCAAATGTTGATAGTCAGCATGGACCTGTAATGCAATAGTGGTTCTTCTGTAACTCATTAATTCCAGACCATGATGGATTTCAGATGTGGTGGAGATTGAGAGTTAATGTAAAGACCCAAAGGTGTCAAGTTGATTTGGACTCACATACTGGTTACTATCACTCTGGTCCCTTTGAGCATCATGTGGAGCTAAGATGCTGGCAGAATTTCTCTTTCTTGATTTAAGCTTTATAAGCCTCACTTGAAGCATCTATTGTAGATAATATCTATTCACAGGGATACTGTGCATACATACTAAAGAAACCCAGATCTGGAACTATTCGAGAAATACCAACCTTATTGTCAATCAATTGTGTGTGTGTTTTGTGTGTTTGTTTGTTTTCATGTATGTTTTTGTGTTTATGTATATGAGTGTAGGTACATGTCTATACCACAAAGCATGTCTGTCTGGAGGTCAGAGGGTAACTTCAGCTATTAGTCTGTACCTTCTATCTTGTTTAGACAGACTTTCTCTTGATGTCCACTGCTGGATATGCGAGGCTAGTTGTCCATGATTTGATGATTCCCTGCTCTCTGCCTCCTAGCTATAGGTAGAGGTGCACTGAGAGTACAGCTGCATATCTGCTGTGCTTGGCTTTTGCATGATTCCTAGGAATCCACACTCAGGTCATCAAACTTGGGTGGTAAGAGCTTTAACCACCAATCCAGTCTATCTATAAATAGATAACTGAATATATTTATCACCATCTCATATTGTCTTTAACACATCATTTGTTTATCTACCTTTCTTTAATTCCTTAATATATTTATCAATTATTTGTTCTTTGTGGTTACTGTCCTAAGAATATGTTATACTCATTCAAATTTTTATATTTTTATTTATGATATGCTTCCACATTTAACCTTTTATTTATTTATTTTTATCTTGGATATTTAACTGACAATTTCAAGTACTATTTACTTCATGGAACTTTCTCCTTTTTTGATCTGTTTCACTTATACACTTCATTTATAAGTCCTATATCTTTATGACTTATTCACTGCCCAAAGTTCTGGCTCATATTGCTAGTTTTAAAATTATGGAAAAAGATGTCACATTAGTGGTTAGGTGGTAATGTATGACATTTTAGGGATAGTGATCATACATTCCTGTTTTTTTTTTTCATTAAGAATGTATGTCTCCTACCACTAAGAAATATACATATTCATGTATAGTGAGTTTATAAAAGTACCTTAAGAAAATTCAAGTTATAATAATTAAATTCTTGTCACAAAATCATTTCATTTATATATGTATGCCTTTAGCTAATATTGTAATTTGGTACCTATTATGTATAACAGTGGCATATTAAATATGCACTAATGGATAAGGTAACCAAGAAAATGTGCATAAGTAAATATTAGTTTGTAATGATGATCAATGAAATGTTAATGGTTATTCAAAGATAACATTACCTATTTCATTTGAGGAGAAAGAAGATAACTAGGTTAGAAAGTTTTGTGACTATGAGACTATGTAAGCAGAGATATCAAGACCAAAGTTACCTAGAACAAGATGGTATTAGTACAAAGGTGATTAAAGTAAAGGTCTTTTTTTAAAAAGCCATTTGTATTTATTCTGTTTTCATAATTTGAATATGTTTTTAATTAAAATAGAATCACATGAATTTCCCCCTCCCTTTCCTTCCTCCAGTCTGTCCTAGTCATGCTCCCTTGAACCCCTCCCACAACTCTTCCTACTCTCAAGTTGATAGCCTCCTTTTTTATTATTGTTACTTATCTATAGATGCATGAGTATGTATAAGTATAATAGACCTCCAAACCAACACAACTCAACATGAACTTGAAAGAGACAAGGCAATGAAAGTTTCGAAAGATTCAAAAGACTTTCAACTGAAGTTAATCAAAAAAGATAGAGAAGGGCACTACATACTCATTAAAGGAAATATTCATCAAGATGACATATCAATATTGAATATCTATGCCCCAAATACAAGGGTACCTACATTTGTAAAAGAAACTCTTCTAAAGCTTAAACCATACATCGATCCCCTCACATTAGTAGTGGGAGACTTCAACACCCCACTCACAACAATGGACATCCAGAGAGAAATCAAACAGAGAAATAATGAGTCTAACAGAGGTAATGAACCAAATGGACCTAACAGATTTCTACAAAACTCTCTATCAACATAGATGGAGAAAACAGGATATTCCATGATAAAATCAAATTAAACAATATCTACCCACAAACCCAGTGCTACAGAAGACCCTAGAAGGAAAATTCCAACCAAGAGAAGATAACTACACCCAAGAAAAGAGAGGAGATAGGAAACTCCACAGCAACTAAACCAAAAGAAGCACAGGACAACCACCTATACCAAAATAATGGGAAATAACCCCTGGTCACTAATATCCATCAACATCAATGGACTCAACTCACCAATAAAAAGACACAGACTTACAGATTGGATCTGTAAACAAGACCCATCTTTTTGCTGCATACAAGAAACACATCTCACTATCAAAGATAGACACTATCTCAGAGTAAAGAGCTGGGAAAAGGTTTTCCAAGTAAATGGACCCAGGAAGCAAGCTGGAATAGCCATCCTAATATCAAACAAAATAGATTTCCAACTGAAATTAATTTAAAAAAAGACAGAGAAGGGTATTATATACTCATTAAAGGAAATATTCATCAAGAGGACATCTCAATATTGAACATCTATGCCCCAAATACAAAGGCACCTACATGTGTAAAAGAAACACTTCTAAAACTTAAATCGCACATTGATCCCCACACAGTAGTAGTGGGAGACTTCAACACACCACTCATAACTATGGATAGATCATCAAGACATAAGCCAAACAGAGAAATAATGAGTCTAACAGAGATCATGAACCAAATGGACCTAACAGATATCTACAGAACGTTTCACCCAAACACAAAAGAATACACCTTCTTCTCAGCACCTCATGGAACCTTCTCCAAAATCGACCATGTAGTTGAACACAAAGATAGCCTCAACAGATACAAGAAAATTAAAATAACCCATTGTATCTTGTCAGACAACCATGGAATAAAGCTGAATTTCAACAGTAAAAGAATCAGTAGAAAGCCTACACACACATAGAAATTGAACAACTCTTTACTGGATGACTACTGGGTCAGGGAAGAAATAAAGAAGGAAATCAAAGACTTCTTAAAATCCAACGAAAATGAAGACACAACATACCCATACCTATGGGACACAATGAAAGCTGTGCTATGAGGAAAGTTCATAGCACTAAGTGCTTTCAAAAAGGAAATTTGACAGCTCATATTAGCGAATTAACAGCTAAACTGGGTGAATGGAAAAAAAAAAAGAAGCAAACACTCCCAAGAGGAGCCGAAGGCAGGAGATCATCAAACTTAGGACTGAGATCAACAACTTAGAAACAAAAAAAAAATTATACAAAGAATCAGTGAAACCAAGAGTTGGTTCTTTGAGAAAATCAACAAAATAGACAGACCCTTAGCCAAATTAACTAAAAGGTAGAGGAAAAAAACCCAAATCAACAAAATCAGAAATGAAAAGGGAGAAATAACAACAGACATTGAGGAAATCCAGAGAATATTTGGGTCCTACTTTAAAAATCTATACTCCACCAAATTTGAAAACTTAAGTGAAATGGACACTTTTCTTGATAGATTTCCACCTACCGAAGCTAAATCAAGATCAGATTAACAGATTAAACAGCCCTATAACCCCTAAGGAAATAGAAACAGTCATTAAAAACCTCCCAACCAAAAAAAAAAAAAAAAAAAAAAAAAACCCAGGGCCAGATGGTTTTAGCATGGAATTCTACCAGACCTTCAAAGAGGAGCTAACACCAATACTCTTCAAATTCTTTCACCAAATAGAATCAGAAAGAACACTTCCAAACTCATTCTATGAGGCCACAGTCACCCTGATTCCTAAACCACACAAAGAACCAACAAAGAAAGAGAACTTCAGACCAATCTCCCTCATGAACATAGATGCAAAAACACTTAATAAAGTACTAGCAAACTGAATTCAAAAACACATCAAAAGTATCATACACAATGATCAACTAGGCTTCATTCCAGGCATGCAGGGATGGTTCAACATACAAAAGTCTATCAATGTAATTAACCATATAAACAAGATGAAAGAAAAAAACTACATGATAATCTCGCTAGATGCAGAAAAACCATTTGACAAAATCCAACACCCCTTCATGCTAAAAGTCCTGGAGAGAACGGGCATACAAGGACCATACCTAGAAATAATAAAGGCAATCTACAGCAAGCCCGTGGCCAACATCAAATTAAATGGAGAGAAACTTGAAGCATTTCCTCTAAACTCAGGGACAAGACAAGGATGTCCACTTTCACCATATCTCTTCAATATAATACTTGAAGTTCTTGCTAGAGCAATAAGACAACTAAAAGAGATCAAGGGGATACAAATTGGAAAAGAAGAGATCAAATTATCCCTATTTGCAGACAATATGATAGTATACATAAGCGACCTCAAAAAATCCACCAGAGAACTCTTGCAGCTGATAAACAACTTCAGCAAGGTGGCTGGATACAAAATTAATTCAAAAAAATCAGAAGCCCTTCTTTATACAAAAAATAAATGGGTTGAGAAAGAAATTAGGGAAACAACACCCTTCACAATAGCCACAAACAATATAAAATACATGGGGGTAACTCTAACCAAGCAAGTGAAAAACCTGTATGACAAGAACTTCAATTTCTTGTAGAAAGAAATTGAAGAGATCATCAGAAGATGCAAAGATCTCCTATGCTCATGGATAGGTAGGATCAACAGTATAAAAATCACTGTCCAGGCAAAAGCAATATACAGATTCAGTGCAATTCCTATCAAAATACCAACACAATGCTTTATAGACCTGGAAAAAGCAATTCTCAACTTCATATGGAATAACAAAGAAGCCAGAATAGCTAAATCAATCATGTACGATAAAAAAAAATCTGGAGGTATTACCATTCCAGATGTTAAGATGTACTACAGATCAATAGTAATAAAAACAGCATGGTACTGGTATAGACCAGACCAATGGATCAATGGAATCGAATTGAAGACCAAGAAATTAACCCTACACCTATGATCAATTAATCTTTGATAAAGAAGCCAAAACCGTACAATGGAAAAAGGACAGCATCTTCAACAAATGTTGTTGGTCTAACTGGATGTCCATATGTAAAAGAATGAAATTAGACCCATAGTTATCACCTTGCATAAACTTAAGTCCATGTGGATCAAAGACATAAGGCCTGACACACTTAATCTATTAGAAGAGAAAGTGGGGAAAACCTTCAAACACATGGGCACAGGTGACAACTTCCTGAACAGAACACCAACAGCTCAGGATCTAAGACCAACAATCAATAAATGGGACCTCATGAAACTGAAAAGCTTTTGTAAGGCAAAAGACACTATCATACGAACAAAATGGCAGCCTACAGATTGGGAAAACATTTTCACCAACCCCCACATCTGACAGAAGGCTCATATCTAAAATTTACAAAGAACTCAAGAAATCAAATGCTAAGAAACCAAATAATCCAATATAAAATTGGAAGCAGAGGTAAACTGAGAAGTCACAAAAGAGGACTCTCTGATGACTCTCAACCAAGGAATGGTTAAAAAATCCATGGTACATCTACACATTGGAATACTACTCAGCCATCAGAAACAATGAAATCCTGCAATTTGCAGCCAAATGGATGGAACTAGAGAAGCTAATCCTGAGTGAGCTAACCCAGACTCAGAATGATTTACATGGCATCTATTCGCTTAAAATCAGATTTTAGCCATATAGTAGAGGGTAATACTACAACCAATGCACCAAAGGGAACAGGAACATAGGCTTTTCTTCCTGTCAGTGAGACACTTTGCCCTAGTGGTGCTGCCTTGTAGGTACAGTGTATGAGGAGGCTCTTTGCCCTCATGTGACTGCTGAACTGAGGCAGGGGGCTGATATGTGGGGACACTCCACTCAGGAGGAGTGGGATGGAAGGCATAAGGGGTAGAGGTTGGGAGGGTGGGAATGGGAGGGGTGGAAAGAGGGCACTGTGATGGTGATGTAATAAATAAACTAAAGTAATAAATAAACTAAAAAAAAAAAAAGTTTCTTCACTTGTGATCTGAAGTACTAAGCCACATAAATCTTTGTTGTTGTTCTTCTACAAAATACTGTAGAATGTTGTTGGTCAAGAAAAACACTTTTTCTGTCATTCTACATAGGTTCATAGTCAAAAAGTTTGAAGAGACAGAAACATTGATTAAAACGAAAACTATCAAAGGGAAATGCATTCACATTCATGTCTCAATATGTATGAGAAATTCCTATAAAATTAGTATTTATCAAAAGTATAGCCGTACATGGCAGTTTATATAGTATCCCCAACAAAAGTGTAAATTTTGAGAAAAATAACAAGTAAAAGAATCAAGACCCTAGGGGCTAGCCACTTGTGGGAAGACACTGAACGACAGGTAAAGACTAGTTGATAAAGCTGGCTGCTATGATTGCTGATAGTGTTAGTTAAAGGTCCACATGTTATAATCCTGGTCACCAGCTTCTAGATCTTTGGTTAGAAGTGGACGTTTAAAGGAGTGTTGTCATGTGGAAGATAATATTGGACTACTGGTGGCAATCTGAATGGCATATTGGTACCCAGGGCTGTTCTAATCCTCTTTTGTTTCCTGCTTGACAGAAGCATCTTTCTCCATAACATCATCTCACTTTGCCTTTCTCAATGAGTGCCGAAAGCAATGGAGCTAACAACACATGAGCTGAAACTTCTGAGACAGTATAAAGCTTTCTTTCTTCTTTTAAAAAATACATTTACTTATTTATTCAAGTTACATCTTGATCAGAGAGTCCCCTACCTCCATCCTTCCTAGTCTCACCTTCCCACCTTCTTCCCTCTCTCACTATTTCCTTGTCCTCTGTTGAGAGGGCAAAGAGCTTCCTTTTGAGTGGTGCCCAATATGGGTGCCCGGCTTGCATAAGGTGTTCCACTAACAGACGCCATAGCCCATCCTCCACCACTTGCTAAGGGATCTGTACAAAGACCAACTTGCCTGTCATCTGTGTATGGGGGAATTTAGGTCTGGTCTCCACGAGTATTTTGTGACAATAATAGAAAGTAGACTAGTATTGTTGCTATAGATTCAATTGTATGACAAAGGTCTAGTACTGGTTTGTGCAATAAATACCTTTCTCCAAGTAGTCATTTTGTTAGCATTTCTTTAACTATTTTTTGATTTTTAATAGAAAATAAGCTAAACAGAGGCCTGAATCAAACTTTTGGCTTGATTATCAGGGAAATTTTAAGAACTAGTACCAGTTAAAGATAAAACTATTTACTATTTATTTATTTATTTATTTGTATTTAATTAAAATATAATTACATAATTCTACCTCCATCTCCTCTCTTTTAACCCACCCAAATTCACAGCCTTCTCTTCTGTAACCATTGTTGTTACATATACAACATAAAAACAAGCATAAATACAACCTGCTGAGTCTGTTCAACAAATTATTATGTAAGACAAATAATTATATATGAATTTTAAAAGTTCTAAAAATAATTTACAACCTTCTCAGCAAAAACACTTTAAGCCTGCTTTTCCCCAACCAGGAAAACAAAACATAAAACACACTTAATGTGGCCACACACTGACTAATCATCTTCAAATCATAGACACAGGCTAGTTTGTCTCTTTTAAATGCAAATGCAAATCTAGGCAAAATACTCTCAATACAAAGTTTTCTTCTAGAAATGGATCATGTTTATAGTACTGTCTTGCTGCAAAAGAAAGTGCATCTGAGACAGGGTTCCATGACTCTGGAGAAAGCTGAACTATAAGTGTAAATATTTTGTATCTTACTTGCTTTATTGTCTATAGAAATACTATTTACAGAATTGAAAGTTGCTGTTATTTTCTCTGTGCCAAAGGATTAAAACTGTGATAATTTTAAGTGATTGGTGTGATATTGCCTGACTCAAAGAGTCAGAATGGAACCTGAATTTTACAAGTGTTAGACAAATGCAACTAGTGGTATAATCCAGATTCCAGTGGGAATTTGGATTGATCCAGAGGACCAAGGGCAGTGCTGGGCACAGGAGGCGTCCTGATCAGAGCCTTAGTTCTGTTTTAGCAGTGGAGGTAGAGAGATTGCTCATGTTAGTGTTACAGTTTATGAAGCCAAATCTGCCCTTTAGTGATAGGAATTACGCTATACCCTCCTGACTTCCTGACCTCAGGACACTTGCTGTAGCTCCAGAATGCAGGCTGATTTGGATACTAAGAGAAACAGGGTAAATTGCACCCAGTTTAAATTGAATTTTGTAGCAATTTTAAAACTGTTTTGCATGAATTATTTATGATGGCTTCTGGGAAGAGTTTTTACTCACTTGTTCGTTTCCACTTTGTTAAAGTAACACATTTTTAAATATGCCCATGAAGCACATCTGTGTAGCTTCTCTGTGATGGAATGGTTGTAATTCATCACACTGCTGTGTTTATGATGTTTGTCAGCGTGATGATCCGTGTAAGAGTGATTACCATATCAGTTTCATTTATCCAGCCTCAGTGCATTTTCACCTCTCTTCAATGAGTTCTTGCTTTTACTCACTTCAAACGGGACAATTGAAATATTCTTTATGATACATAAAACTAATACCCCTGATGTATATAGGTCAGCAACCTTAATCTTTTCTTCTAAGATATACTAGGATCTTATTGTCACTTTTGTGTACCCCCAGAACATTTATATTTCATTAATAAAGCTGACATGAGAGCTAAAGAGATAGCTCAGTAGCTCAGCATCACTTTTTCTCTTTCAGAGGACCTGGGTTCAGTTTCCAATAATCCAATCATGGTTCATGAGTGACTTTATCTGAACTAGGCAACAGCTTTTGATCCTTTATCTTCTTCTAAGTTGTCAGCACCTCCAGAGGAGGCCATTGGTTGGTTTTCAGGAACAGTCTTTACTCCAATAAATTATTAACTACACTACTATAATTATCTTTGTCCCCTCCACCACCCAATCTTATTATCCCCTATAGTCATCAACAAATTGGGTCTTCTTTGGGTTTCATACCTTGTGTAACCCTCTGAACATGTGCATGATAAACACATGTGTACTTTTTCCTCCTGTTTACCTGGATATCACAGTTTGTTTTAAAAAGAGTGAGTTTGAATCTTCAGGGATAAAATTTGAACTCCCCTACTAAACCGAGTCCTTTCTTTCTTTTTTTAAAAATATTTATTTACTACTTCAGGTTACATATGCAACACAGTGTCCTCTTTCCACCCCTCCCAGTCCTGCCCTCCCACCCTCTACCCCCTAACCCTTTCATCCCACTTCTCGGGAGTGGAGTGTCCCTATATAACAGTCCCCCACCACAGTTCAGGGGTCAAATCTAGCACTGAGCCAATATCTTGTATGAAATAAGTCCATTGCTATGTAAGCATATTACTAAAAGCAAAGAATACTAGGAAAGTATTATTAACATTATTACAAGAGTTAGCAACAGGTGAATGTAATGCTTTTATTCTCATTAGAAATATTTTCTTATTAAAAAAAAAAAAACACCCACCAACAGATCCAAGAGGCATTTTCTTTTCTCCTCTCCTTTGGAAAGAAATAGAAAGTAGTAGATGACATCTGTTCATCTTCTCTTTCATATGTTAACAATACTCTGTGGAGACAATATGGTTTTTGTTTTTTTAATCCTGGCCACCACTGACTCCTTAGCACAAGAAAGGCTTGGATGGAGCACTACCTGCCTCATCAGTGAGGGTATTTAGAATTTCTTAGTTTTCTGTATACCTTCTTGATAGCATTTTAACAGATAAAGAGCAGCCTCTGCAATATATACTGAAGACAAGTAAGTGCAGAAAATATAGACTCCTGGAATTTTCAGTACTTGCCTACTTGTCAGTTCAGACCCTCCCAGCCAGCTGGACCAATCAACTTGCAATGTGAGTATTCATTTTTTCTCCTTGACTGTCATTGTTTAATGTGAGGACTTGGATAAATCTCTCCTCAATCAGGGAAACAGTAACATAAGTATCATGGATCTTTGGTGAATTTTCTAGAGAAACATTGTATTTCCCTATCCTGTTGACATTTGTCCCAGAAAAAGCTGTGAATGGGAGCACTTATCACTAATGGATAGTTGTCAATTTCTGCCACAATAGATGGCTAATGATCCAGCTTGTAGCTATGATATGAGTGTAGCAGATGGACATGAAGTTTTGATGAGGAATTAGTTTTGTTGTTGCAAACTATTGAGATTTAAGGAAATTTGTAACCATGGTGCCCACCTCTTAGATAACGTTGATATGATGTACTTTATGGAGAGGAAGAAAAATCAAACCATTATTTGATGATTACTCTATTTAAAAAATGTATACATAGCAATTAAATAAATTATCATTTTAAGGAATATTTGTAATAATATACAAAGTCAAAATCAAAGTTGTAGTGTTCATGAATCCAGGGCATTTTTTTTTCATATCTCTATCAGACAAAATTTAGCTCTAATTTCCTCTAAATTCAGCCTAAAATTGTATTTGCCTTACAGTTTTCCAGTTATTCTTTTATTCTATGCCAATTTTAAACACCTTCAGGAGTTTTAAATTACAACCATTATACTTACTTCAATAAACTTAGGAGAAAAGAAAAATGGGTTTTCTCCACTGAAAGTGATGATTTTTTTTTTCTTAAATATGTTACGGAGCACAAGTATGAAATTTACCTTTGGATGAATATCAAAAGTATTTACAAGAACACAGCATAAATATCAGTGAACTATAGATAAAGCTCTCCAGGGCAAGATGTCTAAAACTTTCCTGTGTTTAATGACAAGAATATACTTATTACACTCTCAATTGGAGCCCAAATACCAAGACCTTAGGTGTGATTGAAGCCATGCCAAAGTCAATGAAAACAATTGAGTGTGTTTCTGAATGAACTCAAATGAGCTTGATATTAATTCAGGGAGGCACGTGTAACCCTGCCCTGAGGCTTTCTTACCTGGTCCCATGGGACCAGCCCATTAGTGTGGTTATTGTTTTTGTTTTCTGTCATAGAACAGCTTTGATTATTGTGCCAGAAAGCTACGAAGATGAACTGACTCTCCTATCATTCTCACTAGAGTCACTAATTTTAAGTGATGAGATCATTTCACAAAATGCCAGAGGGTGATGATATAGCAAAATTTAAGAGCTTCCAAGTCTTAGCATACATTCCCAATGTCCAGTCCACATGTATTTGGCACCTGACTTTAACATTCTACTATCTAACCATCTCCATGAGTTTAAAGTTCTATATCTAACTCAGCTTTCATACTAACTTGCCTCATAATTTTAAAAATATCTTCTTAGATCCAGAACATGTATGCTAAGCCATATAACTCTTATAATCGTGGCCTATTTATTTCTGTTGTTTTGTATTGTATTTATAGTTATAAGAAAAAGAACCATTATTTGGACTGAAAGGGAGAGCTGTTGGGGGGAATATAAATACCTTAAACTAAAAAAAAAAAAAAAGAAGGGAAGAGGATGGTGGGGCTGAGGGGGAGGAGGGTGGAAGGGTGGGACTGGAGGGGGGGGTAGGGAGGGGATTGTGATTGAGATGTAACTTGAAGAAATAAAAAATAAATAATAAATTATTAAAAAAAAAAGAGCTTCCAAGTCATCAAGTCTGTCTCTGTAGTCTCCCCGTTAGCCCTGTCTGTGCTGGTTTTCTTCTCAATCAAGCTCTTAAGTAGTGAGAATGATGGTCACGGGCTGTGTCAAACTACATCCAACTATGGAATTTGGGATCCCACAGAAGACAATAGATTTCCAAAATCTCTTCATGTTCTGACTCTGATGGATCCAAATTGGCCCTTGTGTTACTGTAGCTTTAGAATGGACTTTCCTGTTGTCCAGGTTGTTATGCCAAGCTTTTAGTAATGCAAGGGGAAAGAGTCTCAGTCAGACTATAGAAAATGGATTTCCTACAGGAATTGTTTTGTAAACAAAATGGAGAAAAAATAATGATAAATCATAAAGTCAAAAATTGTAACAAGGCAAGGCAGAATTCTCATCCAGTGAATAAGAGATCATTCACTGATCTCTTTAGCAGTCAGATAAAGTCTAGTCCTTACAGTTTCATTTTCTATTTTCTCTTAAATTTATGTTTTTGTAAAGACCATGAGGAATCAAGTATTTTAAATATGGGATTAAAGAAGGCTGTCTTCTTTGATAAAGTCTATTGCTAAGGCACAGTAGACTGTATTGCTTACCCTGGCCAGAGAAACCACTATCTACAAACCTTTGTTAATGCAGGAGTGAAAAGCATGGGTAAGTATTCATTGATGATTAGAAGCTAATTTGTATTTTGATCTTATTTATTTTTATGTGTACGCCTGGTTCTGTCTATGTGTAACAGGTGTGTGTAGTGCCCATATAGTCATTTCACGGCAGGTGTCTTGATACCATAGAGTCAGAAGAATCTTAGGTGACCCTGTCTGCTCAATATTTCTTCAAGTGGATCTTTCAGGAAGTTTCTTTTTAGAGCAGTTCAGTACATGCCAGGGTAAGAGATTAGACAATAGTATTTGTGCAAACAATACAATGGACTAATAGTCATGTTGATGGAGACAATAAACTTTGTCAGGAGAGGGTCTTTTATCATTAGTGTCTAAGCTGTATGTGTCCAAATAGATGGTTTTACTTCTCAAATTACCTTTGACCTAGAAAATGACAACCTAGATAATGCTATAAATATATTTTAAAATTACTGAACTGACAAACACTCAAGATAATATAAAGATAATGTAATTGATTTGACAATGTTAAAATATGAGCAGCATAAAGATAATAACATGTAGAGAAATATTTAAAGTTAAGACATCATTTTGAACCCAGATTTAATATATTTTTATATTATTCAACCAGTTCTTGAAAAAGAAGCTACTTTAATGCTTGGATTACTTTTAGAATTCATACTTTTTTTATAGTGAAAATAAGTATTTTGAACTTACTCAGATTTCTTCTTGTTTTAGGATAGCTTTTCTGCTGATGCTCCTATCTTCTGTAACAGCATGTCTATCCAAGAGCTATAGTTCTAGCTGTATTAAAACAAAACAAAACTTTTTCAGCCTGTGTTTTCTTTTTCCTTTTACCCTAGCAATAATTCTACTTTTGTGGTTATTAACCTAAAATAAATCATACAGGAGAAATATCCAAGGAATAATTACAGCATTGGTGAAAATCAGATCACAATAGGAATATATCTGTCATAGAAAAGGAGGGGGCTCAGAAAGGTTGAGGCAATGGGAATTTGGTTTATTTACTTTAGAGAGGTTGTCACTGTTTAGCCAGGCTGGGTTCAGGCTCATACCTCAGCCTGCATTGTCATGCCTTGATCAAGTGTAAGTTCTGGAAGGAAATAAAAGGGGTCCATCAGTAACATTTGGCTGTAGTGGTTCACCACTGTTGAGGCTTGAGTACAGGGTTGAACAGTTACTGAACTGACACTCTTGTAGAAATCTAATGTGTTTCTTTACAAGGTTGCGATGACTCAATTGTATCAGCAGAGTAACAGCCACTGTTGAGCTATCATATATAGAGTCCCTTCCTTCATCATTTCTTGATAGTGCTCATTCCTTCCTTCCTTCCTTCCTTCCTTCCTTCCTTCCTTCCTTCCTTCCTCTCTCCCTTCCTTACTTCCTTCTCTCTCTGTCTTTCTCTTTCTTTCTTCTGTCTTTCTCTCTTTCTCTTCCTCATTCTATCTTCTGTCTATCTCTTTCTTTTGGGGGGTGGATCAGAGGTGGCATAAACAACTCTAATATGATTCTGAAAACTTTCATCTTTCTTTTCCTGGTAAAGACACAATATTTCTTTCTCTTTCTCTGTCTCTGTCTCTCTCTCTTTTTCTGCAGCCTACAGTAAGGATACACCTTTATTAAAAAGGGCCCCAAACATGGGAGCATAACTATTTTGACACAGCCTATGAATTTCTTTATAGATTTGTTATAATTTTAGTCTCTAATAATATTTCTTTAAAGCATACATATCAAATGATCTACAAATGTGAATTGCAGTATAGATTTTCACAGAACTTTGAAGCACCAATGGTTGTATAGAGCATTCAGTCCTGTAATAGAAAGAAAGGTAACTACACTGGGGACAAATTTCATCTAACACTGTCTGGACTGATTTTCTTCATATTTATTTATTTTTCATCTTTCTCTGCTATATATTTCCTGGATTCCAGTTCTGTTTACCTAGGTACTTACTTTGTCTGTTGTCACCTTCACATCCTCACATCTTCATGACAATATCAACTTAAAATGAGTGAGGAACAAAATAGTCTACCCAGGAGTGATTGTATCAGTCATTGAATCCAGTGATCATAGAAGCTTTACCTTCAAGAGCCATCAGGGAGTGTTCTGGAGCTTTCCTGTGTTTGAAAGGATGCTGTTATCTTCTCATCCAGAGTTATACTTAGGACATAACCTTTTTCTATTCACACTGGCAGTAACTATATAATGATATTAGTTTTACACAGGCAGGGTTTTAGGGGAAATACATAGTCAAAAGGAACAAAAACAGCTTAAGACAAAGTTTTCTAGGTTCTGGGATGGCTGGCACACATTTTGGAGGTAAAGTATAAAACTTCACCAGGAACCAGAGCTGCTTTCAGAAGAGATAGGAACTCTCTGGGCAAGTTGATTTGCAGTTAGTGAGATTTTAGGGAGGGAATCCTAGGAAATTCTACTTTTTTTTCCTTTTACTCTTTCATTCCTTCCTTCCTCCCTTTATTCCTTTCTTCCTTCTTTCTTTCTTCATTTTTTGTCTGTTTGTTTTTTCTCTCCTATTTTTCTTTTTGAGAATTTCAATCATATTACTCCCACTTGCTTATTACATCTCCCCCAATATGACCTCCAATACACACCTGTCCTAACTTCTAACCCCCTTTATTTATTGATAACCTAGTCTTGTTAGTGCTGTGCACATGTACATTTCTTTTTTTAAGAACTTCCTTTAGTCAGATAAAGGACTTCAGCGAGTGCTCCTTCCTGAGCCCTGGACAACAGAAGAGAGAAGGAGGAGGTTACAGAATGTGTTTCTTATGTAGCATCTTAGGCCTTCCAGGTTTTTAAAGTTTAAAGCAATCAGCACTTCAGTGTGGTGCTTTCCTTCTGGTGTTGTTTCTTGAGACTCAACAACACTTTGATCTCAGTTATGTTGTTTTTAAGAGCTTGGGGTAGTTGAGTGTGGTGACACAGGCTGAAATTCCAGCACATGGAAGGCTGAGTCAAGATGACCTCAGTTTGGGGACAATCTAAGTTTTTTAATGAATTCTAGTCCAGCATGGGAGAGAGGAGACTTTGTTTGGAAAGAAGCAAACCCATCAGAAAACAAACACAGAAAGAAGAGCTAGTGGAGAGTCAGTCACCTAATTTTATCTAATTATCCTTACCCAGAGGACAAACCAATGTTTTTACAATTTTCATGTCTTCCTTATGCAAGGTTTTTTTGCAAGGGCATTTTCAAGTCTATAAAACAAATGAGAGGCTGAGGAATATCTATATCAACTTTATAGAGAAGAGGGAAGCAAATACTATAAGGAGAGGGAGAGCAAGCAGTGGCCTAGAGGAAGTTAGAAGCCTGTTCTAAGTTGAGGCAAACTTTGGAAAAGGCTCAGGTTGTCCTGGTCACACATCCTAGGCACATTTTCCACCTGGAAACCTCTGTGAGAAGATGCATGTCTGACTGGGTGTTATTGTCATTCTGGGTAATAGGAGGCATGCCTTTCACATGTGATAAAGATTAGAGCAATGGAGGTTGAATTGAACCTACAGGGACTATGACTGTTAACTTTTCCTTGTGGCCTTTTCTGGATACTTAAATAACCTCTGTAATGAGATAGATTAATATAAATTAGATTTAGTAAATATCTATGGGTTTCTGATACAGTCTCTTAATCCGGGGCATGAATATCAACTTGGCTGTGGGCAATTAGTTTATCAGCTTATGGACTAAAAACAATGATGAAGTCAGGTGAAATGAGGGGGGTCTCCATGGACTAAAAACAAAGAGGAAGCCAGGTGAAACAAAGAAAGACTTTATGGACTAAAAACAAGGTTTAAGGCCTGGCATTGTTTTCAGCTGCTAAGTGGGCAGAACCCAGATTAAGCTGAAGCAGGTGGAACAAGGAGAGATCCTATTTAAGGACAAGTGGATGGAACCAAGTGGGCCCCATGCTAGAGAGCCCCATGCTAAAGAGTCACATGCTAGAGAGCTCTGATGCCAGTGAGTCCTCATGCTAGAAAGAACAATGAGTAGTTTGTATCCTCTGATGGAGAAAGTGCTGGTGGACTGATGGCCAGATCTCCTTGAGGCAGAAAGAAGCTGGTGAGCAGAGAAAGCCCCAGCAAGACAGCAAAAGGCCAAGGACTAAATGCTGTGGCTCAGCTTTTGCCTAGAGTGGTTTGACCTGTCCAAACAGTGGCCTGAACGGAACTGTGAATGACTTTAAAGACTGAGACAGTGGCAGAGTTGCTGATACAAAGGAAATAAGTTGGCCTTCCTGTGGTCTCCAAGAGAGAAGAAAGCCTCAAGCCTTATTTAAGGTGAAGTTGCCATAGCCAATTTACCCTGAAGGCATGTGTGTGGGCACATGCATGCCAATGGAATGCTGGGAAGTTTGGAGGATCTACGTCTGAGATATTCCAGAAGATTGCTAAGTGCACAGAGACTGTGTTCCTGGTGGCTGAGGACCTGCCTCAGAGATTGTATCCTTCTAAAAGGTTAGGAAAATAGTTGTAATAGTTATCTATAGGTTTACTGATTAGGTAATAGGGGTTGTAGTCGTTTGTAGGGTTAAGTGTTTATATTTGTTATAAGTGAATATAATTGCTAATAAATAATATTGAATAAATAAAAAGGTTTGGTTTCAAACCTTCACTCATTCTGAGTTATTCTTCATGTTTAAGTGTGGATCTCTCACAAATAAACTTATATTTAAATATATGGATTAATATATATTCAAATGTTAGAATAATAAAAACATTTATATGTATTCAAATGTTTATATAAACATATAAATACATATTTAGTAAGAAATATATTTAACCATATTTGAAAACTTATCTAAAGATATACTGTACATTATGCATACATTTGTCATATACTTTGCATATTAAATATATTTTAGTTAGTGCATATGTTTATACATTGTATATATTTACAAATGAATAGAATTTTTAAAAGAAAACTTGAAATAGCCCTGCCTCAAGACCCAGCCATACCACTTCTGGGTATCTACCCAAACGATTCCTCACCAAACCACAAGGACATATCCTCATCTATGTTCATAGCAGCCTTATTTGTAATAGCTAGAAACTGGAAACAACCCAGATGTCCCTAAACCGACGAATGGATAAAAAAATTGTGGTACATTTACACAATGGAATACCACTCAGGTATCAGAAACAAGGATATCAAGCAATTCACAGCCAAATGGATGGAACTAGAAAAGCTTATCATGAGTGATCTAACCCAGACTCAGAAAGATGCACCTGGCATCTACTTACTTATAATTGGATTTTAGCCATATCATACAGGATAACTATCCTACAACCAATACACCAAAAGGATCAGGAACATAGACTTTGTTACCTATTAATGGGACAATTTGCCCTAGGGTGCTACCATGTTGGCCCCTTGTTCAAGAAGCAGCTCTTAGCCCTCAAATGACTGCTGAACTGAGTGAGGCTGATATGTAAGGACACCACATTCTGGAGGAGTGGGAAGGATGGGAGAGGGAGGAGAAGGTGGGAGGGTGGAACCAGGGGAGGTAGAATGAGGGGAGTGTGATGAAGATGTAACTTGAAGTAATAAACAAAAAAACAAAAAGAAAATTTTATTTCATTATTTACTTATTTTCTGTGTAGGCATGTGTGTGGGCACATGCATGACAATGGAATGCTGGGAAGTTTGGAGGACAACTTGTGAGAGTCATTTCTCTCCTTTTTGTTCACCCCTAAATATTTTCTCTTTAACTGTATACTCCATTACAGTCTCTTTCTCTCTCTGTTAATTTTCCCTCTCTCTCCTCTTAAAATCTTCTCCTTTCTTATATCCTCCTTTCTACATTGATAACCTGTTTACATTCATATATATGAACACACACACATATGTAAAAATTTGAGTCTAGAGTCTACATATGTGCAAAAACATAAATTATTGATTTTTGGGTCTTTTTTTATTTTGCCTAACATGATTTTTGTACATTAATTTGTTTTCCAGCAAATGACATAATTTTATTTTTCTTTATGCATAAAATTCTGTCTGTATCCTTCCCTTCCCCCCTCTGTTTTTATTTATTTGTTTTGCTTTTTTTTTTTTTAGAATCTCCATACTCATTTCTAAACAATTTAAATTCTCACCAGGAATGCATAAGGAACCTCTTGACCTGATATCAGTCAAAACATTGTACAGCTGGGAACTTTCCTGGCTATGGTTCTAACCCAAAACTCTAGTAGCAAGATTCCTACACTTTTGCTGCTGGATTGCTACTGGCTTTGAGGTACCTCCTATCTACATTTCCCCCTTTCTGCCTTTATGTCTGAATAAGCCTATAGAAAAGACAAATTAAATTGTCCAAATGCTTACCCACAGCAAGAATCTTCTGTTCTCAAGTTGCATTTATGTGACTGACTCATTACTAGTGAGTTGTAATCATTGATATTTATCTGACTGGGGAATCATAAGAGTTCAATTATGAAAATGGATGTTTAAAAGACTGTGGCAAGAACTTTTTTCAAATAGGAATTTATGCATGCATTCCAAAATCTAAAATGTTGTAATGAAAGAAATTTACTAGGGTCAGGAATTTGGAATATGAAGCTGTTTCAAGGAAGAATGAAATAATTATAATTTTAAAAAAGAATCTCTGTTAACCTAGAGAAAAGTCAAGGCCACCTGTCATCCTTTCCTTGAAGCTTCTTTCAAACAGCTTAGCTGCCTACTGAGGTGTATTTTTTATTTGTTGAAGTCTATTTCATTAACAGATATTGTTATTCGCATTGATGATGCATGATGTCATCAGAGTTGTTTTGTGATGGATCCTTCTTTTTATAGGCAGGACAACAGCAAAACAATGGTTCTAAAAATAGAAAGGGAGCCTCTAGAAGCTTGCCTTACCTGTTCATGCCTCAGAAGCCAAGATGGTGCACTGTGCCTTTATTCATACTGCCCGTGCCGACCACAGACAGGACTCAAGCTGAATAATGATGAAAACAAACTTTATTACAACAAAAATACATTCTGAAGCCTGTTCCTGACTTTCTCTTCTGTTCTTATGAACATTATGTTTTTTTTTTAAGTGAGCCTGTTGCTGATGTCGAAGACAAATGTTGTGTTGCAATCATAAAGTCAGAGTAGCTCATGCATCTTGTGAAATATTTAGTAAGAGAATTATCCCTTTGGGTAGGGAGCACCTGTTTTATTCAACTTTCCCTTTTCCAATTCGTTTTAAAGAGAACAGATTTTCCTCTGAGGAATATGTTCCATATGTTTAAACATTGGTAAGTTCTGTAAGCTTCATAAAATGTGTCCCAGACTCCAGAGTGGTCATGAATCCCTGGCTTAGCCTTTGAGTTTATTTTATCCTATTGAACCTAGAGGTGGATTTATAAGTTTGCCTATGGTGCAATTTTGGCCCCAAGCACTTTTTTTTTTTTTCTAGAGTTTTGCGTCTCTTATTGAGGTTGCTATGTGGACAGGTATGTAGAAAGAGACTAAGTGCTTCCTCTTCCACTGAGGAAAGACAAGGTATCCCTGCTTGGGGAGAGGGATCCAAAGGCAGACAACAGAGTGCAATTCAGAGACAGCCCCACTCCAATTATAAGGAGACACACTTGGAGGCCAAGCAGTCCATCAGCTTCATATGTGTAGGTTTCCTAGATCTAGTCCATGCATGCACTTTGGTTGGTGGTTCAATCTCTATGAGCACCCATGGACCCAGATCAGTTGGCTCTTTTGGTCTTCTTGTGGTGTTCTTGATCCCTCCAGCTCCCTCAATCCTTCCTCTAACTCTTCCACAAGATTCCCTGAGTTCCATCTAATGTTTGGGTCAGGGTCTCTGCATATGTTTTCATTATCAGCTGGATGATGCCTCTCAGGTGACAGGTATGCTAGATTCCTGTCTGTAAGGATAGCAGAGTATCATTAATAGTTTCAGGTGTTGGGTCTCTCCTATGGGGTGGGTCTCAAGTTGGGCCAGTTGTTGGCTGGCCATTCCCTTAATTCTGTTCCATCTTTATCCATGCACATCTAATAGACAGAAAATTTGGGGTCAAGAGTTTTGTAGGTGGGTGGGTGTCCCCTTTCCTCCACTGGAAATCCTGCCTGGCTACAGGTGTCCACTTCAGTCTCCTTTTCTTCTGCTGCTAGGAGTTTCAGCTAAGGTAACCCCCATATCCTCTCAGGAGCCTCCCCTCTCCCAGGTCTCCAGCTTGTCCCAGAGGTGCCCCTCCATCAGTTCCCTTCTTTCTCCCCGCCTCTTACCCTCCATCCCAGCTCTCTCCACATCAGGTTCCCCTGGCCCCCTTTTCTCTCATCACCACCTCTTCCACCTGGTTTCCTCTCCTCCTCCATGTCTGATGTCTATTTTATTTCCCCTTCTTAGTCAGATTCAAACATCCTTCCTTCAACTCTTCTGGTTACTTAGCTTCTTTGGGTCTGTGGATTTTAGCATGGTTTTCCTTTATTGCTATATTGATAATATCCATTTGTAAGTGAATACATGCCATGTGAGTGTTTATGGCTCTGGATTATCTCTCTCAGGATGATATTTTCTAGTTCTATCCATTTGGTTGCAAATTTTATGTTTTCCTTGTTTTTAATAGCTGAGTAGTATTCCACTATGTAAATATACTGCAGGGTTTTTGTTTGTTTGTTTTTTAATCCATTCTTCAGTGAGGGACATCTGTATTGTTTCAAGATTATGGACATTACAAATAAAACTGGTATGAACAAAGTTGAACAAATGTCTTTGTTATTTGTTAAAGAGATATCACTTAACAAATAACAAAGACATTTGTTATTTGGGCCTCTTCAAAAACCTCAAGAGATCTGCAGAATATGGCATTCAAAGATGTTTTCTTAACTTAAGATTTTTTGATATCGAGACATGTCAGCTCCTGACAGCACCCCCTCTATTCTACTCCAAGTAGAAGATGAGCATCGAAGAATCTCCAGTGGGAGATGATTGAATTGGTGGTAAGTCTTTCTCTTGGCAACAAAAACCCCTTGCTTCAACTGCAGACAGACTTCTGTCCAAAAAGGACAAAACTTGGAAGCAGATAAGTCGACAGCCTAGCTCTGCCAAGACAGGGTAGGTAAGTCCTTCATAATTCCTGCTCTACAATCAATGTCTGTCAGAGAAACGGGGCCAAATGGCTGAAGATTGATGCTGTAATGTATGGAGAGAAAATGGGAACTGTCCAGGCAGCCACTTGGATGTCATTTCTTAGTTTTGGAAGCTGCAGGCCCTGCACTTCCTATATAATCAGATATATTTATCCCTCTCAGGTCTCTGAGGTGGTTGAAGAATAGATAGCTAGAGTCTCACAGTTAAATTTTGAGTTGTTTAGGAATCAAGAGGGTGTTCTGGATCTAAGAAGATATTTTTAAAATTATGAGGCACGTTAGTATGAAAGCTGAGTTAGATATAGAACTTTAAACTCATGGAGATGGTTAGATAGTAGAATGTTAAAGTCAGGTGCCAAATACATATGGACTGGACATTGGGAATGTATGCTAAGCCATATAACTCTTATAATTGTGGCCTATTTATTTCTGTTGTTTTGTATTGTATTTATAGTTATAAGAAAAAGAACCATTTTTTTGGACTGAAAAGGAGAGCTGTTGGGGGGAAAAGAGAAATACCTTAAACTAAAAAAAAAAAAAAAAAAAGGAAGAGGATGGGGGTTGAGGGGGAGGAGGGGGGGAGGGTGGGACTGGAGGGGGGAGTTGGGAGGGGATTGTGATTGAGATGTAACTTGAAGAAATAAAAAATAAATCATTAAAAAACAAAAACAAAAAAAATTTACAGTATGAAAAAAAAGAAAACTTAAAAAAGAAAGCATCTTTTGAGTATATGCCCAGAAGTGATATAGCTGGCTCTTGAGGTAGAACTATTGCCAATTTTCTGAGAAACCTCTGGATTGATTTCCAAAGTGTTTATACAAGTTTACACTCTTACTGGCAGTGGATGAGTGTTCCCTTTGGTCCATATCCTTGCCAGCATGTGCAAACTGGACAGGGATAGAAAAGGTTTTTCCAAGTGAATAGACCCAAGAAGCAAGCTGGAGTAGCCATTCTAGTATCTAATAAAAAAAGAATTTCAACCAAAATTAATCAAACAAGATGGGGAAGGACACTTCATGTCATCAAATGAAAAATCCATCAAGATGACATTTCAAACTGAACATCTATGCCCCAAATGTAAGGGTACCCACATTCATAAAAGAAACACTACTACAGCTCAAATCCTACATCAAACCCCACACATTAATAGTGGGAAACTTCAAAACACCACTCTTACAAATGGACAGACCATTGAGACAGAACTCAAACAGAGAAATAATGAAACTAACAGACATCATGAATCAAATGGACCTAACAGATATCTACAAAATATTTCACCCAAACCCAAAATGATATACTTTCTTATCAGCACCTCATGGATCCTTCTCCAAAATTGACCATATACTTGGCCACAAAGCAAGCCTCAACATATACAAGAAAATCTACGTAGTCCCTTGTATCTTATCAGTCCACCATGGGTTAAAGCTAGACTGCAACATAACAGAAGCTTAAAAAAAAAAAGCCTACAAACTCATGGAAACTGAAAAACTCTCTACTCAATGACCACTGGTTCAGGGAAGAAATAAAGAAAGAAATTAAGGACTTTCTTGAATTCAATAAAAATGAAAGCACAGCATACTCAAACTTAGAGACACAATGAAAGCAGTGCTGAAAGGAAAGTTAACAACAATAAATTTCTTCTTAAAGAATTTAGAGCATTCTCATACTAGCAATTTAAAGGCACACCAAGAACTCTAGAAGAAAAAAGAAGGAAACACATCCAAGAGGTGTTGACAACAGAAAATAATCAAACTCAGGGCTGAAATCAATAAATTAGAAAAAAAGAGATCAATATAAAGAATGAAGGAGACCAAGAGCTGCTTCTTTGAGAAATCAACAAGGTAGACAAACACTTAGGCAAACCAACTGAAAGACAGAGAGACATTATCTGAATTAACAAAATCTAAAATGAAAAGGGGGACAGAACAATAGACCCTGAGGAGATCCAAAGATTCATTGGGTCTTCAAAAGCCTGTTTTCCACAAAATCAGAAAATCTAAGCAAAATGGATGGTTTTCTTGATAAATTTCATTTACCAAAGTTAAATCAAGATCAGGTAAACAATTTAACCAGTCATATATTCCATAAGAAAATAAAGCCATCATGGAAAGTCTCCCAACCAAAAAAGCCCAAGGCCAGATGGAAATTTTAATTGCACACTAAGTTGAGTTGTTTCTTTCTGGGTTAGTTTGCATTGATTTTGGATTATATGGCTCTGATCAAAAGTCTAGTCTGGGTTGAACATAATAGCAAATATTTTTATTCTTCAGCCTTTAAGAGGTGGAGGCACGAGAAATAGTTTCTAGCTACAAGAGCTATATATTGAGTTCAAGGCCAGGCTCACATACATAGCTACCTCTTTTCTCAAAATTAGACAGTGCAAAGAACATGTGAACTGGTATTGTTGAGACATTCAGTCATTGTGACAAAATACCCAAACAAGGCATTATACATGCAGAACTTGTTCATCTTACCCCACAGCTTCAGAAACTTCAACAATTATGTAGGAGAGGGACTGACAAAGCTAAGCAACTCACATCACAGCATCCAGAAGTAAAGACACAGAATGCCTTAACTAGATAGCTTTCTTAATTTCCCCCTTTTATTCAATTCAGGCTCCTAGCCCCTGACATTTGGGGAGTACTTCTCCATTTCATCAGTCTTCTCTGAAATACCTCCATAGATAAACTCAATCCTTCACTTTAATGATTTGCTTATTAACCATAAAACTGACCTTCACAGTACTAAGTAATGGTATCATAAAAGAAATACTTGGTAAAGTGGTCCATAATTCAAAGTCTAATTCAGTAAACGCTTAAATAGTAGAAATAGGCACTATTCACATTGACTATATTAATTGCATTGCATCTGTTTCTATTCAACAAGGTCACATGGTCACTTGAATAATTTGGGTTGTGATAACCCACATTACATGATTTATAAATCCTATGATAGTGTTTTCCATGTCCACAGATGTTACAGTGTATAGTTTGTGTGTACAAAAACAGTTTACAAAAAGGACTGCCAGAGAAGATTGTGTAAATGTTTTAACATTCTATTTATGTAATATAAAATAGAATATATATATATATATATATATATATACATATATATATCAGTCACAAGGTCCACATCAAGTTATGAGGTTCCATGTTACACTCTGAGTTGTTTAGTTTGGTACTGGAAACATAGACAACTACTCAGGACTAGTGAAATTATGGCTTTTTGAGGAGAACCTGCAATGACCACTTACTAAACTAATATATCTGCCTGCAAGATATACTAGTGCAATAACGGCACAATGTTATGGGAGTAACCAACCATTTTTTAAAATTGGATTTAAAGTCTACTCCATGATACAAAACCCACGCCTGACACCGCTAAAGTGACCATTAACATGAGATAAAATAGATAATGAGCCTAGAGGAAAAACTTACATGCATTGCTGTAAATATACATATATATATTAATTAAATTACTTACTAGTATTTATATTAAATTGGTTGGGCAGCCATTTATAGGAATAATTAATTAAATTGTTTAACCAGTATTTATGTTATATTTACTTGGATGGGCAGCTGTTAATTCTTAAGCTGCCATTATAAATGAGTACACAGAGACTGCATGGATTTTAACAAGCCTTGGCCTGAGTTGGGCAATCCTGGCCCATCTAAGCTAGCTCTTAATTCTATTACCCAAATATGACCCCATATATACATACGTCCCCTTGGACTGCCATTCTCCACGATATGCTAATGTTCCTGGCCATGTGGAATGAGGTTCTTTTTTTCTAACCCATGGTGTGTGCCTCCTTCCTGCTGCTCCTGACTGGAATGCTTTAATTCTCTATCTAAAGTGCAGGCTTCCTGTTCTAATCCCAGGAAGTCCCACCTTTCTCTGTCTTTGCCTAATCTCAGGCCTCGGCATTTTATTTAACCAATCAAAGTCAATGTAAGTAACAGACAGCAAGCAGGACCAATTAATTAACATTTAGAATGCTTAACACTACCCCAACACATTGTTGACTGAATCATGGGAGAGGGGGGAAAAGGTGGGAGGGAGGACTGGGAGGGGTGGAGAGAGGGGACTGTGATGGAGATGTAACTTGAAGTAATAAATAAAAATAAAAATAAATCATTCCCATTCTTTTTTGTTTAGTTAATAATTCTATGGAAAAAATAATTGTAAATTTAGGGGAAATCACAGGTATCTCTCATTTGTGACTTAAAGATAATGTCTTAAATAAATTGAGAATAGCATACTACTAGTAAGACAATGACAACTAGATTAATTAGTTACTAGGCATTTATAAATACTTATGTAAACCTTATACAACCTAGGGCACTTTTCTCCTGTTGATTGAAAAGTTGAGTGAATTGAGCTTTCCACAGCCTCCTGCCTGTGCATTTCCATTTCTAAGCATACACTTATGGGGGTTATGAACAGTGATGGACTGAGGATGACCAACAATATAGCCCCTAGATTGGTGCTTTGATATTGGCAAGATTCATAACCTGGGGTAGCTATATAATCCCTGAGAAGATATCAGCTTTGCAATCTGTAAAATAAGCATCTTGGAGGAAAGAATGTAGACTTCTGAACTCTTCAGAATTCAAAGAACTTTCATCTCAGGAAGGAGCTGTTATAATTCAGATCCATTGTTATAGAGAGCTTCAAAAGTGGTGGTGAGAAGTGTGTACACTCAAGGACACCCCCAGGCACATCCACTATCTAATTCCTGGAACTGGAGAATGTTTTTGTTTATAGTAGAAAAGCTGTTTTGCATGTGACTAAGAATGTTCAAATTAGACAATTACAGTGAATTAGATGTGTAGGCACTGAGTGTGATTGACAGGATTCTTACTAGAAATGGGATGCCTTTCCCTATGGAAGAGAAGGAGGTCATGTGACTACACCTATATCTTTGAAAAGGACAGAATGTGCTATGAGCCAGACCTGCAAGGATTGTATTTTTGAAGCAAAGGAAATGGTATTTGATTAGAAACTTTCGTCTTGAGCACAGATCTACCAATACCTTGATTTTAGACATTTTATAATGGCTTAAAAATGGTAAATTTGTACTGCTTTAAGAAACAGTGTGTGGCAATTCATGATAGCAGTTGAGGCAAATAGTTCAAGAATGGTAAAATCACGTTGATTTTAGCCCGGTTATCAGCTACACTTGCCACAATACCTTCTGAAGGCAAGTGAGTGGCAGTGATTGTTTTACTGGCATCACAGTTTCTACACTAGAAAATGACACATTTGAATATAGAGAATTAACGTTGTCTTCTCTGAGTTTATCTGTGTACTACACCCCTGTGCAGAGCCTTTGGCAAATGTAAGTTACTCTTCCTTTCCAAGCAGGTCTTCTCATGCATTTCTGATGCAGCCTTGAGCAGATATGATGTGCCCTGTTTGCACAAATTCTCTTCAGTATCTATCTCATTTTACCATATTTATTTACTTGTTTTGGAGACTGAAGTCTACAGTATATAGGCTGGCCTTGAACACACTTTGTAGTTTATAGTGAATTCTGGCCTTGGGTTCTCAGTTCTCTTGCTTAGTCCTCCTAAATGTTAGAATTACAGTTGTGAACGCCCTCATCTGACTACTTTGTTATTTTTATTATTGTAGCATCTATCCTATGACTTGTATAAAAAAATAAAGCTTTTATAAAAGTGTTAACCAGGACTTATATCAGGGGACCCTATCAGAACTTCTTTGATATTTCTGTTTTTAATTCCTTTATACATATTATAAAATATACATCATCTTAAAAATAGTCTTTTCAACTCATTGCTTTTATAATTTGAAACCCTTAAAACTCTAAAACTCTACTTCTTGTATGATGTGTTAGACACGTTTTGATTTATTCTGCCATGATGCCATGTTCCTTTTTGTTAGATATATTTTTGTTAGATAGTCATCCCCACAGAGGCTCAGACTCTCTTTCTTCCCTTCTTTCCTTCCTACCCCCTCCACTTTCTCTTTTATGTGTGTAGTGTGGTGTGATGTGGTGAAGTGTGTGTATATGTGTGTAAATGTATGTGGGAGCATATAGATGTTCAGGGGCCTGTGTCTGTTAAGGACAGACAATGTCATTGGGATGTTTTCCTCTATTATTTTCCACCTTAGAGATTTTCATAGACCCTTGAATTTATATTAGTAACTAGACGACTGATTGACTGACAAGACCCTGGGATCTACTTGTCTTCGTTTCCCCAGCATGGGTTATATGCACTCACGGTGGCACCTGAATTTTACATGGGTGTTAGGGATCTGAGCCCAAGTCGTCTTGGTTCTGAATACCAAATTTATTGTATTCAAGTATGTTCATAATATTTATCTTCCAATGAGCTAATGGATCTGATGATGTCATAGGCAAAATGCACACTGCTGTTATAGGTTCTACATCAAAGATATTACAAATAGTACATCTCTATTGCATAGTTATTATTATCGTCTCATTTTATTTATGTTATATTTTAAAAGCATTTCTACTGCTGTAAAAATTAATGAGTATTGCTGGTATTATGGGAAGGGATACACACTTTCATATTTTTGCTTTATCGCTTCTGCATGATCTTCTTCATTAGCATTTCTCCTCTAACAGAGGGACAGACATGTAAATAGATATTTTTGATGCATGTGGTCATTGTCTAGAAGGAGTAGGATGCACTTTGAAGGTACTTTGATAGCACAAGGCTATGGGAGGGCAGGTCTTCCCAGAGGACTGAGCATTCATTTGTCCCTTGCATAATGAGCTGAAGTAACCCCTGAAGCAAGGGAGAGTGCACAAGCAGTGTGAGGGTGGACCGTAAGTGACAGAGAACAGTATAGAAAGAGTAACTTGAAGAAAGAGCCAACGAGTAGAATAGCACAGAATGAGGATTTAGAATTATCAGCGTAATATCTCTAGAGTATAAAACATCAAGAAAAGCAAGGAGAGAGGAGATACTGTTCCTTATAGGTACAAGAATATCAATTAATGTGACATAGTCACATGCCTACCACCTCTTTCGTACTCCTGTGGTGGTGGTGGGGCATGATTTTGAACTTTGAAGGAGAAAAAAAAGAAATATCTAGTCTTACTATGCCCTTTCTCATCTGGGTTGGGTGCAGCTCATCTGTAGGGTGGATTTGTTTTCTATACTGTGTTTTACGTTACAGAGACACATTTTTAAGATTAAGGTAAAGAAAGTTTGAGCAGCAGAAAAATTAGAAGTAATTATAAGAAAAAGTTTTATTACCTTAAGTATGATGCATATTAGGACATATATGTTAAGTAAAAAATATCTAGGGATTAAAACATATAGTAGGAAACCCATTTCGGGTCCATTTCTCCTTATTTCGGCTTTGGACTCCATATTTTTGTTACTTTGGATATTTGGTCATTTTAGCATTTTGCTAGTCCTCATAATTTGTCTAGTTTTTCAGTCAACTGTTAATTCTTCATAGTCAAAATAGGATTTTGGTTTTGTCCTGACATACTTTGATCTTGTTGGGTGATCTCACAGACATTTAAATGGAAGCTTACTGGATTCAGGAAAGTGGTGATGAATGTCTTAATAGACTGCTGGTTCCTTCTCCAGAGGAGGATGACCACACTCTAAGGAGGTTTAGGAGTCTAATTAGTTGAGACAATAATAGTTTAGAATAATTTTCCTCATTTTGTCTATTTCTGTGGAGTTGAAGTGTCTACATGGGATAAGCATAGTGGGAACAGACTACCCTACTTCTTTTTTGTTGGGAATAGCCACATTTTCCACTCTTTGATGGAGACATTCCTGCACTGACCCAGGGTTGTGTCTACATCCTACTCTCAGGAATACTTTTACAAAAGTAAAGTTATATATTACAGTCCAATCTTCATTAGTAATAAGATATTTATGTTCACAAGTGGCCATCAATTAAGGATCAGTGTCAGTTGTTTCAGAATTCAGTCTGAAAAGTACAGTATTTATGGCGTCATCACTCAAATTTCACATATGTGGATAAGCAAAGTCATATAGTTCTTGTTTAGAGTGTCATCTATGAAGAAGTCCTTTCTGATTTGTGAAACCAAATGTTGATTATCTTCATCTGAAAACATGCTTTCTATTTGTTTGCTTTGCTTTTTTAGTTCTTTAAGATGAGGTCTCACTATGTGGCCCTGGCTGGCCTTGAACTTACTGTGTGAGCATGCAGGCTCAAACTCACAGAGTTCTACCTGCTTCTGCCTCCTGAGGCTGGGATTAAGGGCGTGCACTATCATGTGTAGATTGAAGCAACTGTCTTACCAGAGATGCCACATCCACATATCCTCAGAGAACTTTCCTTCTTTGTAGAACACTTAATTCATGAACCTGGGAAAAAACAAACAAACAAAAACATGAATGAAAAGCCTTAGTTTTCTGTCCCTTTCAGGAAGGCATAAGCTTTGTCTGAACTTGTCTTTGTAAAAGTTAAGACTTCCTGAGAAATTCACATTGAAGAAAAAGCAAACTTTCCCCAAATCTTCTCAGTAACTAGAGTACCTGTGGTGTTTGAACAGATGTTGGTGAGTGAAGTCATTCTTGCAAATATAGATTTTATCACTAATTCATATAATTTTGACTGCTCAGCTATGATTTGGGCACAATGATAAAAGAAATACAGTAGCATTGTTATAGATCTTATAGGGCTAAAACCTAATTCGTAGGTTGAAGTTATACTGTGAAGTTGCTAAAATAAACTGAAGAATTTTGGGCAACAAGTAAGAAAACTGACATGTTAATTATACCATGAATTTCATAAACAAGCCTATGAATAATTTTTAAGTTAAAACTTCAAGTGTAGAAGTCTGAGTGAAAACTCCAGTTTTAAACTTTTCTTATATTTTTCATTCTAAACTAACATTCATAGAACAGTTCATTACTTCTTAAATTAGTATAATTATGAAATATGCACAAAAGATAATAGAATAACAATGTAATTATCATTACTTACCTATACCTACCATCTAGTGGAAGAACTCTATTATTAATATCCACAAATACTGGAATTTTATTTGTATCTTTTATTATAGTTTTATAAAATTCATGCCTATAAAAAATAATGCATCTAGCCTTTTGCATTGATCAGAATGTTAATCTATGTCAAAATTAAGTATTTACTGATGTGTGTGGACGTTGAGAGTTACTCTTGACCATTGACCACTAGAGTAACATTCATTGATATGTATTTTAAAATTATGTTATAGTTTCAGATATTGAATTTTTTAAATTTCACATATATATGAATCCTTATATTTGTATCCTGGTAGAATGTCTCAAATTTAATATCTTTTCACTGAGTCTATTTTCTAAAGGTCAACTCTGCTTTATTTAGAATCCAATGCATAGTTTTTTTTCAGGCTGAAAGTAAAGTTTCCTTGCAGTGTTTGATTTCAATCTGACCTTGCCACCATGCCTCATAATTCCTGTGTAAAGAGGTAAGACTTGGATAACACATGAGCAAAAATACTCCCTTTAAGAATTAAAAGCTTTACTATAACTTTTAGAAATTCCCTCTCAATTAAAAGTTAACTGGATTCTGCTTAAGATGTTCTGCCAAACTTCTGCTTATGTTCACCTTGGTTGTGGAAATGAATTCTTATTATTGGTCCATACTTCAAGTAAATATATTGAAGGATTAAAACTATGAAACAAAGCACCCCGAAACAGTGCTGTTTATTACAGTTGCTAATCTGCAAGTCAGAAGTCAGGGCAGGGCTCACCAGTATGTGATGAATTTGTCTGAGTTCATTCATGCCATTGCAGTGAGCACCAGGTGAGCTGGGGATGTCTGCTCAGATGGCCTTTACTATCACAGCTGCCCTCTGCTCCACATGGTCTCTCATTCCTCATAGTCTCAGAAGCCTGTCCACATGACAGAAGAGCAAGCATCTAGGAGAATGCAGAAGTACATACACAAGAACTGCCTTTGAGACTACAATTTAGAACTGAGATGGCATTATTTTCACTACATGTGAAGGATCAAAGCAAGTCTTAGGTCAGCCAAAAGCAAAAAGAGAGTAAAGAAAGCCTACCTTCTCACACAGGAATGCAGTCATATTGCAAAGGGCAGGACCACAGAGACTAGTGAAGGACTGCAACTGTATTCTGAATTTTAGCACAGACAATATCTGTTGCTTAGTTTTGATGTATATGTTGAGCTGCCTCCAAGTTGTTCCTTGTTTATTTTCAAACATAGGAAGGCCTAGGCAGAGGTGTTGGGACTGTAAAAAGGATGTTTAAACTGCCCTTTTCTCTGCTGGCAGCTTTCTTCACATCTAAATGCTAAGTGGACTTAGATTTCTTCACAGTAATCTTTGCTTGAGAAGTTTGACATTTTGTGCTATGATTTAAAAAGAAAACTAATATTTGTACAAGGACTCTTCACTCAGTGGAGAACACTTGTTTTCAGGTGCCAAATGTCTAAGCTTAAATTCTTATTTTTGAGATAGACTCTTGCCATGTTGGCTTGGCTAAAACAGTCTTCTTGACTCAGACATCTAAAAACCTGGGACTAGAGGCGTATACTACCATGCCTAGCCCCTATGCTTAATTTCACATTACTTTCCTTAGTGTAGGTCAGACAGTCATAAAAGGTTATTCACTCATTTATACAGTAACTACCACAGTGACATGTTTTGGCTACTCTTTATTGAAAGAATAGTTTGTAACAAAGTACCTTATATTGGAGACAAAGCTTCCTTGCATTCAATTCCTTACATGACAGTACATTTTTATACCATGTTCTTTGCTACTTGCACTGAGACCTGCTGCTCTTTCTGAACTGGCACTGTTTGAACTGGTTCTTGTTTACCCTTCTGATCCTGCATCAATCGGGCTGTCAGAATAGACATTTAAATCTACATAACTAATGGCAATCCTTGTTGGTGTCATTTCCGTTTATACTATGACCAGTGATCTCATTTACACTTTGGTGACCTTCCAGATTCCACTTAGCAACACTGCCCCTTTAGGCTTATGGAAGTGCTCTATAAACCGTTGGCCATTTCCGTTTGTGATGATGCTTTAGATTATATTCATTACCTCAGCTGTGTATTTAATCTTATTGACTTAACAATGTTTGCCCTAATATTGGAACATTCTGTGAGCTTGTCCCTTTCTCTTTGGAAGCTCTTGGAGCTCACGCTGTTTGTGCTAGACAGCTCTTATATCCCTGAGAGTGCTGGTGCTCATATGATGCCACCAAATTATCCTGATGGAGCTGATTGATCAAGGTAAATTTCTATTTCTTCTGATCAAATAGATTGTTTTTAATGTAACTAATTGAATAAACTGCTTATTAAACTGTACTGACTGAATACCTGTTTATGGCTTTGGATAGACAAAATTTTTGTTTTTGCAATTTTCACAATAAGAATCAGAAACTCTAGGTTCTGGTTATACATGAAGAAAGACCTAGGTTATATATTTAAGTTTTAAAAGTTCATTACTTTCTCCACTTAGTATCTGGAGGGGAAGCATAATTATTTTCTCTCTGCCACTTTGAGTTCTTCATTAGATGACTATAACAAGATAGATTTACTGGTAGAAAAGAAATTTGTTGACATGTATCTCATACACAGGAAATGCACAGGAAAAAATGGATAAAAAATCTGAGAGACAGTTTAGAATCAAACTTAAATATCATCTTCTGTAGCCATCTTCAACTACTTTGTGGGTTCTTCTTTCTTCTACACTTCTTCACCCCTTTTCTTCTATTCTTTCAACCTCCTAGCACTATACATGAGAGAAAGGGGGACAGAAAGGAAAGGAAAGAGATGCCTGAATAAAGTCAGCAGTCAGAAAGAGGGTGACATTATCATTGTTAGACAACTTCCTAATGATTTGGGACTCCTTGGGGGCAAGTTTGATCTAATTTCTACTTGTTATTGTTTCTTCTTTGCACACAATTACTTAATGAACTGCAACCAACAGTGACCAACAGCGACCAACAGCAACCAGTCAACCAACAACCCACCCTGCCTATGGGGCCCTAGTATTTATATACTGTCTGAAAAATTCCCAGAATTCTGAACATCACACAATCTCAGAGACTGTCTGAAGCTGGAAAGATCATGCCTCTGCTAGAGCACAAGGCAAACCACAGTCAGTTGCTTCAGACAGTCTAAAGCTGTTGCATATCCCCATACCTTGGATTAAAATGAAAACATATCCTTATAATTGTACTGTGTTTTTTTTTTTTTTTTTTTTTGGTTTTTCGAGACAGGGTTTCTCTGAATATCTCTGGCTGCCCTGGACTCGCTTTGTAGACCAGGCTGGCCTCGAACTCACAAAGATCCGCCTGCCTCTGCCTCCCAAGTGCTGGGATTAAAGGCGTGCGCCACCACCACCTGGCTGTACTGTGTTTTTTAAAGAAAGCAAAATCTCCAGAATTTTCACTACAATCTTCAGTTAAAAACAACAGGAAGAAGGATGTGTGGAAGGCCCACTTTTAATTCTTTTCATTATTATTACTAATACCTAAGGGAGGCATTTCATGCAGAAAAGAGTTTATTTTGTCTCATTGCTTCATGGGCTTCAGATAATGATCACCTTTTCTCTCATGGACCTGTGACAAGCCAATGCACCATCTCAAGAAACCATGGATGAGGAAGCTCATTGCATCATGTAGAGAGATGTGAATGGCAGAGAAATGAAGGAACTGGCTCCAATTGTCCATTCAAGAGCATTCTCATTTGGCCCAAACATCTCCAAATAGACTGTAACCCTTAGAGGTTTTACCAGTTTCCAATAGCCACATGGTCATAACTTGGCCTCTATGCACATGTATCTTTGAACTTATCAAAATTACTTTTGGGGGGGGGTTGGAGATAGGGTTTCTCTGTGTATCCTTGACTGTCCTGGACTCACTTTGTAGACCAGGCTAGCCTTGAACTCACAGAGATCCACCTGCCTCTGCCTCCCAAGTGCTGGGACTAAAGTCATGCACCACCCTGCTTGGCTATCCACATTAATATACAATTTAATCACAAGGCTTTTAGCTTGCTTTCTACACAGACAGAAGTTTGTTGTGATTTAATCACCATTCTCTTTCTGGAATAGGGTGGACTCAATGTCACAAACAGATATTTCCTTAATAGATTTAAGTTATTCTTTAAAAAGGCAAATGCTAGGTCATTTTCAAAATGTTTTCTTTGTTTGATTTTCCTCAAAATTATCAGCTCTAAATAACCTTTATACCAAAGAAGCATGTGTTACAGTAGCATAATCTGCTCCTTTATGCATATTTATACCCCTGAAATGTATCTGCTGTTTAAAGAAAAGGTGTTGAGCAAGGTATCCAGAGTCAATTTCCTGTTATTATTATTTGGTGAGTATGAGCCTCAGTTTATTCTTTTGTAAATCATGGACACTTTATACTCATGAAGGTCTGGTTACATAGCATAGGTAAAATACCAAGAGCTATATCTTGTATCTGGTCTTATTCCAGAATGCAAATTTTGTGAAATATATTGAAACTCAGGAAAATCTGTCTTGGCAGATCCATCAAAGACTGTGTCTTTCAGAACAATTCTTTGCCCTTTGGTCTGGTTGGGTTTATTTTGGGATTTTGACATTTGCTTTCCTGATCCACATTGGACATTGCTTTTTCTGGAGGTAACACTGAATAAATTCCTTACTTTTTAAAAAATATAAGCAATATGGATTGTAGAAAAAGTGTCAAGAAATAGGAAGTAGCTTCCACTCTGATGTTGGTGCCACACCCAGGGGCTCACTGTGGAGACTGTATTATTCCAGCTTTATGCCTTCTATGTCACTATGAAGGGTGGCATTTCCTTTGGTTGATAAAACTGGTAATGGATTTGAAATCTGTTCGAGAAATCTCTCCCTAACATGCAAGGTATGGAAGGAAAAAGTTTCTTCTTCCTTCAGAGGGTTTGATACTGGAGTCTACAAAGCAAACTGACAGCAGGAGAAAGATCTGAAAGTTCATCATGTATGCATGTGTGCAGGGAACTCATAGGATAGCAAAGTGAACACAACAAACCCATACAGATCTGGAGGCTGTAAACACTCTTCACAGGAAAGAGGAGAGGAGAAAATAGACAACCTAGAATCAGTAAATGATTTAGGGAGAAGAGGAAAGGGTTGTTGGAATAACAGATAGTCACTTGTGACCTGTTCTGTCTGAGTATCTTGTCTTCATTTAGTCTCCTAAGGTCTGATTTTTTTAGGTTTATGAGATTCCTTGATAGGCGATTCTTGACTATTGAGCTCCCTTTGGAAGACTTAATCTATCTCTAGGTGTATAAGAAGAGCCCAGAGGGAAAACTCTCCAAAGTATCTGCCATTTCTCATCTACCCTCAGACTGAAGCATCATCCAGCACCAGCACATCAAAGCATATTTTATAGAGTCACTCCCTAAAGCAATCCTGAGAAAAAAATGACTTGCAGGGGAAGGTCTCAAGAAAAGAAATACCACAAGAGACTGGAGACAAAACCCTCCCATTTCAATGAAATTATTATGGCTAGAATGTGTTACACTTGAAGGAACTTGAAGTGATAAAAATACAAAAGCAAACCTTTATGTAAAAAAAAAACATTCAAATTGTCATATGAAACAACTAAATAAACTACTTCTTTTTTGATATTTAGATACTTTAACTGTAAAACTGGAGTGCTGGCTTTTAAACCTAAATTCTTTTACTTCTGACTTGCCTTATTCTAAAGCACAGGCATGTGCCATCTATTAAGAATCTCTGCAAAGGCTTTGAAGGAAGTGAGGGGCCCATTCAGCATCACTGTTGGCAAAAATCATGGTAAGTATGATTTAGCATGCTTCCCAGAGCTGCAGTGAAAGATGTTGAGCCAAATTCCTGGGGCATCTGAACCATTGGCTGGCAGAAAGCTCGGCCTTCTTCCAAAACCACTAAGTAGTACCTTTGTGACCCAACTGTGTTAATTATAAGTTGGACACTTTGGGAGGTATATCAGCTCATTGATAGCTTTGGGTAGAGGCCAAATTTGCTTTGTGGGAGTAAGGAGACCTAGAAATGAACCAGGATCTTTACTTCATTAAAAAAGTGTATGCATTTTTATGTGTCCCATATGTGTGTTCAGCATCCATATGAAACTATATACATGAAAGGTGGATGTGAATATCTAGGAAGAATTTCAGGTATTGGGTGGATATTTGACCAGCTCAGTACCAACATGCTGAAGGAATTTTATAATATGCCTGACTTAATAAAATAGAAAATAAAATAACTTGATACTTACCTTAAGCTTCTCTTCTAAACATAAGCCACACAGTAGCATGGTGTGTGATCTAGAGTTTTCCTCCAAATGGAAGAAGATGAGATTTTTCTCATTAAGAAATACAATTCTCAGAAAGATGCATATGGTGTCTATTCACTTATAATTGGATTTTAGCCATATAGTACAGAATAATTATCCTACAATCAACACACCAAAAGGAACAGGAACATAGACTTTGTTACCTGTCAGTGGGACACTTTGCCCTAGTGATGTTTTCATGTAGGTCCCCGGTGCAAAAGGAAGCTTTTAGCCCTCATGTGACTGGTGAACTGGGGGTGGGGCTGATATATAGGGACACCCCACTCCACAGGAGTAGGATAAGAGGGAGAGGGGGTAGATGGTGGGAGGGTGAGACCAGGGAGGGGTGGAAAGAGGGCACTGTGATGGAGATATAACTTGAAGTAAAAAATAAACATTAAAAAAAAAAAAGAAATACAATTCTGGTGCTCATGCTACAGAACATAACAAAACAGGAGAAACCCTTAAGGTATGTTTCAGGAAACACCTGACCTCAGTCTCTTGGGAGCTACTGTCCTTTCAAAGCATCCCCATGTACAGCACAAGTGAACACATATGTGTACTTCAACACACTCTTAGTTTTTACATACATATTGTTAATTTACTTCATGTTATAGCAATCAGAGTTTAAGCTTTGGAGACTAAATGGAAGTGTTTGTAACCTTGGTTTGGGTAGATCAAGTATATTCATGGTAGTTTCCTTATTGTATTGTTAAAGTACCATCTAAGTCACCATACTGTGCTGTCTTAGTCAGGAAAGAGAGTGAGAGGGAGAGAAAGAAAAAGAGGGGTGACTATCATGTATCTTTATTCTTTGTTTTCATTTATCCCCCTCCATTTCCTTCCTTTGTAGCCCATGGCCTTCTCCAACTGTTTTTATTTCTCCCCATTTGTCATCACATGTATTTATTCACTCCTATTTAACCTCTCCTGTAAGATGTCAACCTTCTCTATCATGATCTTCCTTTATTTTCATCACACACACACACACACACACACACACACACACACACGCACGTGAATGGAATAACTTTGATAAGTAGATACTAAGCTACATTTAAAATTTCAAGGTTGGCAATGGCATAATCTCATTATGAATCACCAAGGTCTAACAACTATTTAGGTCTGGTCATGATAATGAGTTGTTCTTGGTGTTTCTAGGCTGTTTTGGGCTCTGTGTTGCTCAAGAGAGTGGGAAGCTTGCAATAAGATGAATGGCACAACAGTAGTAATCTTATATAGGAAACAACATACAATTAGCTAAAAGTTATATAATGGGCTGCTAAATGGGGCATAGCTGAATACACTTTGCAAGTATTTAATGTAAGAGCAGAATTTATTATGTGGAAATGGTGAGCATTAAAAGCTAATATTTCTACTTAAAATTCCTTCTCCTCTTTTTACATTCCTCGGCCAGTTAGTAATATACCTAGTAGAGGTGCTAGAGAGACAGAAGCAAAGGTGAGGGAGGCTTGTGCACAGGATTTAATCATAGGCAAAAGTACATTAATTTTTTTGAAAATTTCTTTGTGGGTTATTTTCTTGGCACTTACAAAATAAAAAAAGTGACAGACTAACATTGGAGTTGTCAAGGCAGCCAGAACTTAATGTTAGAAAGAAAATAAAATATGTGCAGTGCATAATCAACCTGCCCAAAGCAAGCTTTGCCATTCAAGAGTTTTACAGAAAGTTGTCTGTAGTTTTTCTATAGTGCTTGCACCTATTTTCTATGCATCAAACCTGTGATCTGAATGCTTGAACTAGTTAGGTAGAAATTATACCTTTCAAGCTGCAGGATTTAAACATAATAAATTGAAATACAATTTTTAATCATTTGTAAACTCTTTAAGTCATCCATGTTAATGTCTCTACAGTGTGATGAATATTTATTTGTTGTTTTCTCAGCATTCTTTGCCTCCCTAATAGGATGGCTGTTTTCTATTTTCTTGTCCCCTATCTTAGTTGGAAAGTTTGTTTAGATGGAATTTATACTACTTTAATAACACAAGTAGGCATTGGGTAGCCTATACTATCCCCTGTCCTAGCTAGCCTTTGGGTTAAATACTATTAATGTTGTGAGACTAAAAATGGAGTTAGGTATAGAATTTTAAACTCATGGAGATAGATAGATAATAGAATATCAATATCAGTTGCCAAATATTCATAGACTAGACATTGGGAAAGTATGTTATACCTTATAATTTTCATAATTATGGCCTAATTATTAAAAATTATTGTAAGTTATGGGAGAAGAGGGAGAAGGTAGGGGGTGAGGCTAGGAGGGCTGGAGGGAGGGGATTGTGATGGAGATGTAACTTGAAGTAATAAACATTTTTTAAAAATGGAGTGATGTCTGCCAGCTGCCAACTGAAATAAAGCTGGATGGTTATGAAAGAGGGTCCTGATATACATTTGCTTAACAACAAAAGTTTTATAAAAGACCCTGCCAAAAGCCACATGAATCCATGCACCAGGAATAGTCTATGTGATTTCTGCCCATCTATTGTTTGCCTTTTCCTGGAGAGATACAACACACACACACACACACACACACACACACACACACACACACACACA
>CAJQZJ010033157.1:4192937-4208915 GCA_907164525.1 Lophiomys imhausi
GTGTGTGTGTGTGTGTGTGTGTGTGTGTGTGTGTGTGTGTGTGTGTGGTGTGTATTTGTGTGTATATTAATCACTATTTGAAAGTAAGAAAAACAATGGCCTTTCAGTAGAATCACACTGTAAAGAATCATAATGCATTCCTGTTTCTTTTCTTTTTTAAAAATATTTATTTAGTATTTCAATTTACATCCCCATTATAGTCCCCTCTCTCCACTTCCCCAGGGCCCACCCTCTCAGTCTCCCAACCTTTCACCTTTCTCCCACCTATTCTACTCCTCCTGTGTGAGGTACCCTACATATCAACTCCCTTTCAGTTCATCAGCCATATGAGGGCTAAGAGCTTCCTCTTGCTCTGGAGGCCTACATGGCAGCTCCACTAGGGCAAAGTGTCCCACTAACAAGTAACAAAGTCTATGTTCCTGTTCCTTTCAGTCTGTTGGTTGTAGGATGGTTATCTTCTACTATATGACTAAAATCCAGTTATAAGTGAACAGATTGCATGAACGTCTTTCTGGGTCTGGGTTAGCTCACTCAGGATGAGCTTTTTTAGTTCCATCCATTTGACAGCAAATTGCATGATTTCATTGTTTCTGATGGCTGAGGGATATTCCATTGTTTAAATGTACCACAGCATTTTTTTATCTATTTGTTGATTGAGGGACATCTGGATTGTTTCTAGTAAAGCTAAAACATCCTTTTTTGGCACAGATAATCCTCATTTCCCTTATCCTGGCTGAGAAGGAATTTTCTTCATCATTAGGTGAGTGTACAGGAGTTTCTGTTACAGAGCTTGAGTCCAGTCCTCCAAAAAAGAGAAGAAAGAGATTAAAGGTTTATATTTTTATCAAAAGATTTTAGTCTGCTCACTGGCAACCATATGTATCAAATTGCATTGTATAATGCAAGTTTTAGTCTATTTTCCCTTGATAAGTATTTTTCATTTCCCACTGAACTGGAATAGATGCAGGAATCCTGTGGCTTTTGCCATGTATTTACAATCTGTTTCAGAGATAGGAGAATGGGATTTTGAAGGAGTATACTGTTTGATTTTAATGCAACACACCCCAGTTCTTTTGGAAGGATTGGCAGTAGTTGTGAAGGAGTTCTTCTGGTATGCATGAAATCATCCTCTCAATGGCCCTTGTAAGGAAATCTTGTTCTCAGCTGGTTTATTGTGTTATTGGGAGGTGATTGGATCATGAAAGCTCTGATTTTATTAATGGATTGACATATTTCCAGATTCAAAATGTGATGACTTTGAGAGCTGTTAGCAACTTCAGAAGTGAGGCCTAACAGGAAGAAATTGATCATTTTCCAAGACTGTTCTTCAGTGCTGAAGTTGTACCTTGTCACCTTTATCCTTATCTTTTTCTTCTTCCTAGCTATCATGAAGGAAGCTGTTCCAGGCCAACCTAGTCTCTTTAGTGATTAGTCTCAGCCTCATCATAGGCCCACAACAACGGGGCCAAGAAAATCTTGAAGTGAAACATGTGAAATCATGAATTAAGAAATCTTTTTTTTTCTTTTTTCCTTTTGATGTATTTTTTTCAAGGTAGTGAAACACTGTCTAACACAGGAGTTTAAACCATAGACCAGTTAGAGTAAATCCATTCATTTTCCAACTAGCCAGTTAACTGACTCAACCAATTTTCCCATATTTCCTTTCCTGTTTTGGAAAATATGGTAGTTATGCAACTACATAGACTTAATTACCTTTTGGTGAATCACATTGTTCCCTTTGATAGGCATAATTCCCAAATGAAATACAAGGTTGTCAGCATTTGTAAGAAAGACTCCTGGGAATGGAGAGAGGGCTCAATGAATAAAGTCATGTTGCCAAGCCAAAGGACCCAAACTTGAACCCAGAACACCCATGATACAGAAGAGAATTTAATCTCTCAAGTTGTCCTTTGACCTCCACAATGACACCATGGAACACCTATAAGTTTATGTGCACACACACACACACACACACACACACACACACACCTCAATAAAAAAAATGAAATAAAAAGAAAGGCCAGCAACCATCCAGAATACTGAATACAAATCTGTCTAAATAAAACATGTTTCAGTTCTGCTATACATATTGATATTTCTTGTCCTTGGTAAGAGAAATGACAGTGTTTTATAAGGTAATATTAAGTGGATAAAATTACAAACCCTATTAAATATATACCTGCCCTTGGCATTCTTGTGGCTGTCACATATTATAGCAGGGGAATTCCTCAAACAGATGCATTTGAAGTCCTGTTTCTATCAATATGTATGTATGTATTTACAACAGTGTTGGCTTGGCATTCTGGCTGCAGATTTTGCTGATGTACTGGGATAATTTCATTTACTTGTTTATCCAGGATTTAAATTAGATTAGTAAGTGCCTAATGTCCTTCTTTCAAACTTGTAGGTTATATCCATACTCTCTCAGAGGAGTTGTTTAAAAGGCAGTGAACTGGCCTTATATAATTCACCTCAACAGGTTTGTTAAGGTGGGAGGGTCAATAGATGTCCCATCAGTTGGGCAACACTTCTGGTCACAGACCACAAGGACTCCTATTAGCTTATAAAATAGGCCACTGGGGACAGAGCCCTGCATTTGAAAGAATTTATTACTTTATTTTATGGCTTCTTGCTTCCAGTTTGAGACCTTGTGTACTCATAGGTATTTCCAAACTATTTGCTGGGTGTAGTTCTTCACATATCTTAATGTCTACATGATCTCACTGGAGTCTCCGTTAGACCCTTCTCTTTCAATATGCATGAATGTGTTCTAGAGTTTGTATTTCTAAGAAACTCCTACAAAGTGTTGCTGATGCCTCTCCTGTTGTACTTTATCTCTCTTCCTCCAAGCTCAGAAAATGACTGATTGTTATGTAAGAACTATATTTCAGCACAATTAATACTTTCAACCCTGGAGTTTTGGTATGTTTATTTAGCAGTGATTTATGGTCCAGATACAGTATCTTTCTGTTTTTCCCAGCAAAGAGCTGTTGTTTGAAGCTTACTCACACTCTATTTAGTGTTATACTTAAAGACGCATAATCTGGCAATTAAAAGAAGGAAAAGGATATTATTAATGGAAGATGCAGAAAATTATTATTTCACAGTAGTCTTGAGTTCTTTCTCCATCCTGTAATACTCCAGAGAGCTCAGAAACAAGTTAAACTAATGAATGTCCAGTTAAATACGAATTTTAGAAACATAATGATTTTTTGCATTATTCACATGCTTCATTTAACACTTGGGGCATATTACATAATATTTTGTTGGTAATGATTGTGTTAATTGACTGAAATTATTTTGTCTGAGGCAAAATGTAAATTATCTTTAGCCCAGATTGAAATGAGGGCTGTGTTAAACATGGCAACTTTCATACCCACTGGCTGTCCTGTGAGTTTTGCACTGTTAAGTAGTGTGGATCTGTTCTTTCAAGTCAGATCAAAAGGGTGACAATCACTTCCTGTTTCCCACTCCTCTAGTCTCCTGCCACATGGCTAATTTGCAAATGAAATGGACTTTAAGTTGAAACAGTGAAAATATGTCAAAATATGCCATTCTGTGGGCTATGACCCAGATTTCCATAACAGAAGAATCAAAGCTTTTGAGAGGAACTAATAAACTAAAATATCTTCAAAATCATAAACATGACTGTTATCTTTCTCCTAAAACATGACCAAAATATTTGTGAGAGGTGATGTTCAGAGAAGAAAAACTTTCCCTATGCTAACTTAAGTCCCAGTGTGGTTGATATTTTGATTTAACTAATGGTAGAATAATGAAAAAAAAAATTTGATTTGTCATACAGGAGTGCTTATCAGGTTATATGACAATATTTCCAAACTATTGTACATTGAAAATGTGTTTATTACATCTTAGCTATCTAATGTCACAGCTTAGTGTATTTTACCATAAGAGTACTCAGAACACAGTTGCTGATTGTTAAGCACAATCATCCAGCACAAAGCTAAGGACTGAATATCTTGTGCAATTTTCTCAATGTTTTACTGAGAGTGAAATGCAGAATGGCTATTTTTGTTCTCTACAGTTTCTAATGAGCTCATCGCTCTCACATTATACGGAGGTCACAAGAGTCTAAGTGGAACCTTCATTGTAATTGGAACAGGAGTTTATATATCAGCCTAAAAAAAGTTGGCTGGACAGGGACCAGGGGGAAAGCACAGAGTTCTCCTTAGTCTTTTTATTATGATGCTAATAGGCAATCTCTCTCCTGCACTGTGAATGTCTGGGGAAAGGTTTATAGCAGCTGGATTCACACCTCTTCATGCAAAAGGTTAATCTCTCAAAGTGGAAACGCCCAGGAGGCAGTGTGAAAGGTGGCTGTATGTCAGGGAGGATATGTTTTGACTACATAACTGAAGAAGAAAAAGATTTTTTTTTCTGTTTCTAATTTCAACAACTTTTAGTTATGAGTAACTTACATACGTGTGCACTCTTATGATAACTATAAGAATATTTTAGGTAACAGATTTAATAAATTAAAAACAAAAGCAAAAGTGTTCTAATTAGATAGTTTCCAATACACCACACAAAACAGAACTGCAGTAAGTGACAAGGAAAGAGGTACTAGAAAATGATACCTCTCCTTTTACTCCAGAATGAATGCAAGGAGTTTGGAGTAAGCTCAGCAGGTGTGAAGAACAAGATAAATGTTGTCTTTTGGATAAAACCCCAGATGGTAGTAAATAGACACTTGCATCTGTAAGCTCTTCTATCCCCATTTCCAGCCATCCAAGGCTTTTAGTGGTTAGAATTTATGAAATTGAGCAGATTTAACACAGAGCTATTTCATATATAATTTACTCTTACAGAAAAGTTCCTTGTAATTACAAGGACACTCAGGTATGAAAGAAGGCCTGAAGGAGTAGAGACAGGAATTTGGTTATGAAGTGTAACTTGAAGGAGATGTTTCTCCTTTTAAAATGAGGTAATTCATCATTCATCCCTTGCATGGAACTCCAAGAAAGAGAGTCCACAGTGATTGTGAAACCAAACACGTTGTTGCCACTATTTCTATATTATCATGAAAATGATTCTGTTTATAATGCCAACTAATGTTCTCAGCATAGATTCTCCTTCTGGGACATTTGCATAACTCATGGTATCTTAGCGTAGAGTCTACCTGTGAAATAGTTCTAGGATCACATGAAGACAAATATGCTGATGTTCAAGTCCTTTGTATGAAATGGTATAGTGTTTGGGTATAACCCACACAATTCTCCTGTATACTTTAGTCATCTCCCAGTAATACCTGATTATTACTAATTATACCTGATACAGTTTTAATGCTATGAAAAGATATTGCACCATACTGTTTGGAAGACCCATACAAGAAAAAAGATGTATATTTTATATAGACACAGATTTTTGTTTTCATATATTTTTGACTCACTATTGGCTGAATGCACGAAAATAGACTATGCTGCTCAAAACATTCAGATAAACAAACAACACTCAGTAGCACAATTGCTCATTTTCTAGCTCTTTCCTCCAGACTTGACATGAGCTTGCAGAAGAGCAGTTGAAGCAGCTCTGAAGAGTAGCATGAAACTGTCACAAAGTTGAGCCCCTTCATGGTCCCTTGTGGAAGCAAGCAAGAGGCTCACAATGTTTATGAGACCTTTATAAAAGCCCGCTCCACTCCCTATACTCTAATCAGCACCATTTAAGCAGAAGATTGTTGCCTGTGGGACTCTGGTTGGTGAATTTAAGTAGGCTAGATACTAGTAAGTGCTCAGGGGACTTCCTAGTTGTGTATCTATTTAAGTAAGATTCAAGTGGGCTTTGTAAGTAACTCTAATAAACTCATTGATTTTGATTCAACAATCAGGGCTTGGATAGAATCCTTTTTTTGGTCTGTAGGTGCCCTTTATATAGGAGTAAATCAACATTTCTTTACATTTTTCTAGGAAATGTCATGTCTCCATGCACCTGGGTCCTGGATATGCAGTGAGTGCCCCATAGGTTAAACCTTATGCTTTCCTTTAGGACAGAAAAAGGGAGGAACCACAGACACCTTTGTGCATCTGGTATTTTCTCAAATCCTATCAGCTAAAGTACACACTATGTCACATTGTCACATTCTGGTGTAGCATATGCAACATACCATCAGCAAAATTACAGAAACTCACTCTAACCTTATCTATGTCGGCAGAATTGGAGGGGAAAGAAAATGCCATGTTCTCTGTTACCTGATTACATTATCACAGATTGTTTTGATCTCCATTTGATAAAAGTCAAATCTAAATGGGACAAATGGACTAGTTGAGAAACATTTTGTTAAAAATTATGAAAAGGTTAAGATTTGAATTGTAAATGACTAAACATCATCAAATTACTGACAGTATTTTGGATCATGTATTAAGATGTTTTTTCTTGAGAATCTAGAATGATAAGTTCTTGCCTTAAGAACTGTTTATGTACATTATTCATTATCAATTCTAGCTTTGATCATTGATGAATAATGAAAGCCTGTGTGTTGTGACTTTTGCTTTCTGAACTAATTCACCTTTAATAACTATCACACATGCTGGGTTTATCAGATATTCTCACATTATTTTATTGAGGAATGGTTTCATGTTTTTGTTTATCTTTCTAGACTAATACCATTTTTAGGGCACAATACTTTCTCTGGTATTTACTTACTCTGTTCTCAAATGTGAAAGAAACTTTACCAAATGATATTTGTACTAGAGCTTTTGATAACAATTTTTGAGAATGGGGGAGAAAAGACACCATCTCATCTAGGCATTAGCTTCATAAAATTTCTTTTTTTCTTTTTTTTGGCTACTGAGTGGTAAAACGCTGTATGGTTCACTTTTAGTCAAACTTCTCTGCCTTTCCTAGGACTATTTGTGTACTTCCATGTAAAATGTAGTTTTAGCAAAGAACTCCTCTAAGTAGGTTTATGAAGCACTACCCATCTTTGATATCCAATTAACCTCTATATTTGATGAGTTTTTTTCCACCAACAATCTCTGTTCACCCTAGCATATCCAGAAGAGAAATAATTTGAAAGGAAGATTTGTCTTACCTCTCAGTTTCAGAAGACTTTGTCTGAAGTTGCTTGGCTCTATTGTTTCTGGGCCTCTGGTGAGGTAGAGCATCACTGTGGGGCCATGTAGTAGAACAAAGCAGCCTGCCCTATGGTGGGCAAGAATCAAAGAGTGAACCATCAAGGCAGAGGCTAAGGCATGCTATTAAAAGGTGTTATTCTCTTTATGTTGTTTGTGGCTATTGTGAAGGGGGTTGTTTCCCTAATTTATTTCTCAGCCCATATGTTTGTTGTATAAAGAAGGGCTTCTGATTTTTTTGAATTATTTTTGTATCCAGCCACTTTGCTGAATGTGTTTATCAGCTGTAAGAGTTCTCTGGTGGAATTTTTGGGGTCGCTTATGTATACTATCATTATCATCTGCAAATAGGGATAATTTGACTTTTTCATTTCCAATGTTTATCCCCTTGATCTCCTTTAGTTGTCTTATTGCTCTAGCAAGAACTTCAAGTACTGTATTGAAGAGATATGGTAAAAGTGGACATCCTTGTCTTGTCCCTGAGTTTAGAGGAAATGCTTCAAGTTTCTCTCCATTTATTTTGATGTTGGCCACTGGCCTGCTATATATTGCCTTTATTATTTCTAGGTACGGTCCTTGTATGCCTCCAGAACTTTTAGCATGAAGGGGTGTTGGATTTTGTCAAATGCTTTTTCTGCATCTAGTGAGATTATCATGTAGTTTTTTTTCTTTCATCTTGTTTATATGGTGAATAACGTTGATAGACTTTCATATGTTGAACCATCTCTGCATTCCTGGGATGAAGCCTACTTGATCATGGTGTATGATACTTTCGATGTGTTCTTGAATTCGGTTTGCTAGTATTTTATTAAGTATTTTTGCATCTATGTTCATGAGGGAGATTGGTCTGAAGTTCTCTTTCTTTGTTGGTTCTTTGTGTGGTTTAGGAATCAGGGTGACTACGGCCTCATAGAATGAGTTTGGCAATGTTCTTTCAGATTCTATTTTGTGAAAGAGTTTGAAAAGTATTGGTGTTAGCTCCTCTTTGAAGGTCTGGTAGAATTCCGTGCTAAAGCCATCTGGCCCTGGGCTTTTTTCGGTTGGGAGATTTTTAATGACTGTTTCTATTTCCTTAGGGGTTATAGGGCTGTTTAATCTGTTTATCTGATCTTGATGTAGTTTCAGTAGGTGGAATCTATCAAGAAAATTGTCCATTTCACTTAAGTTTTCAAATTTGGTGGAGTATAGATCCTTAAAGTAGGATCCAAATATTTTCTGCATTTCCTCAATGTCTGTTGTTATTTCTCCCTTTTCATTTCTGATTTTGTTGATTTGTGTTTTCTCCCTCTGTCTGTCTTTTAGAGATCTGCAGAATATGGCATTCAAAGATGCTTTCTTAACTTTAGATTTTTTTATATCAAGACATATCAACTCCTGACAGCACCCCCTATTCTACCCCAAGTAGAAGATGAGCATCGAAGAATCTCCAGTTGGAGATGATTGAATTAGTCGCAAGCCTATCCCTTGGTAGAAAAAGCCCCTTGCTCCAACTGTAGACAGAATGCTGTCCAAAAAGGACAAAACCTGGAAGCAGGTAAGTCGACAGCCTAGCTCTTGACAGGGTAGGCAAGTCCTTCATAACCCCTGCTCTACAATCAATGTCTGTCAGAGAAACGGGGCCAAACGACTGAAGATCGATGCTGTAATGTATGGAGAGAAAATGGGAACTGTCCAGGCAGCCACTGGTATGTCGTTTCTTAGTTTTTGAAGCTGCAGGCCCTGTACGTCCTATAAAATCAGATATATTTATCCCTCTCAGGTCTCTGAGGTGGTTGAAGAACAGATAGCTAGAGTCTCATAATTAAATCTTGAGTTGTTTAGGAGTCAAGAGTGTTATAGATCTAAGAAGATACTTTAAAAATTGTATTGCAAATTAGTATGAATGTTGAGTTAGATATAGAACTTTAAACTCATGGAGATGGTTAGATAGTAGAATGTTAAAGTCAGGTACCAAATACATATGGACTGGACATTGGGAATGTATGGTAAGCCTTATAACCATCATAACTGTGGCCTAATTACCTCTGTTGTTTCGTATTGTATTTATTATTATAAGAGAAAGAGCTATTTGTTGGGCTGAAAGGGGAAAAGGTAGGGGGAAATAAGATATACCTTAAACTTAAAAGAAAAAAAAAAGGGAAGAGGATGGGGGGTTGAGGGTGGGAAGGTGGGACCGGAGGGGGGAATAGGGAGACGACTGCGATTGAGATGTAACTTGAACAAATAAAAAATAAAGGAAAAACAGTTGAATAGCATTCTGAATATACTCATTTTGTATCTTTAGTCAATTATTTTCTAATTATATTTTAAAAAGGAAGTTTCTAGTTTTGTAAAGTAACATGCTTAGCTCAAGTCTAAAAAAAATAAAAAGGTGTTATTTCAGTGTTTTACTTCTATCAGGTAAACTCCACAGCTTTTGATCACCCCCTAATAATTATACTCAACAGTGAATCTCAAGGGAGTGTCTATTTATAAAAAAAAAATCTTTGCTGTCTTTATATCTATACAAAAGGTCTTGAATAATGTCTGCCTTGCCACACCTTATGAAATATCAATGAATATCTGTTCAGCATGTAGGAAGATTGAGAATTTTTTGACTATCCTTCTCAGTGTTCTATGGTTTGTATCTATCCCATCAGCACCACAACTGAAGTTCATATGTCAGAAAATTTATCCACAAATTCATATTGGTGTTTTTGAGATGAGGCCTTTGATACTTAGTTAATAGGTGATGACAGTAGGGACCATATGATAACTTTGGTGTTCTTATAAGGAAAGGAAGAGAACTGAAGTGAGCATCTTACTCTGTCATGTGCTTGAATGTACTAGACATGATGATTCACAAGAAGACTCTAACAAGAAGTTGAGTGCCTTCCACTGCCTAACTCTTGGGCCTGCTAACCCAGCTCCAGAGATATGAGCCACTAAACTATCTTTTTTTTTTTTTATGTTTATCTATTACTTTATGTTCCATCTCCATCACAGTGCCCTCTTTCTACCTCCTTGTCCCACCCTCCCACTTTCTCCTCCTTCTCCCTCCTTCCTACTCCTCCTGAGTGGGATGTCCCTACATATCAGTTCCCCCCACCATCAGTTCAGCAGTCATATGAGGGCTAAGAGTTTCCTCATGCACTGGGAGCCTACATGGCAGTATTGAGATGCCATCTTGATGAATTTTTCCTTTTAAGAGTATGCAGTGCCCTTCCCTATCTTTTTTTGTTAACTTCAGTTGAAAGTCTATTTTATTTGATATTAGTATGGCTACTCCAGCTTGCTTCCTGGAACCATTTGCTTGGAAAATCTTTTCCCAGCCCTTTACTCTGAGGTAGAGTCTATCTTTGTTAGTGAGATAGGTTTCTTGTATGCAGCAAAAGGAAGAGTCTTGTTTACGGATCCATTCTGTAAGCCTGTATCTTGTTATTGGGGAGTTGACTCCATTGATATTGAGGGATATTAATGACCAAAGGTTGTTATTTCCTGTTATTTTGATGTGGGTGGTGGTTGTAAGTTTCTTTTGGTTTAGCTGCAGTTGAGTTTTTGCTTCTTCTGTTTTCTTGGGTGTAGATATCTTCTCTGGGTTAGAAATTTCCTTTCAGGATCTTCTGTAGTGGTGGGTTTGTGGATAGATCCTGTTTAAACTTAGTTTTGCCATGGAATATCTTGTCTTCTCTGTCTGTGTTGATAGAAAGTTTTGCTGGGAATAGTAGTCTGGGCTGTCATCTATGTTCTCTGAGGGCCTGTAGGATGTCTGTCCAAGTCCTTCTGGCTTTTAAAGTTTCTGAGGAGAAGTCAGGTGTAATTCTGATGGGTTTGCCATTATACATTACTTGACCTTTTTCTTTTAACAGCTTTTAATATTCTTTCTTTGTTCTGTACATTTGGAGTTTCAACTATTATATGGTAAGAGGAATTTCTTTTGTGATCTAATCTGTTTGGAGTTCTGTATGCCTCTTGGAATTTTATTGGCATCTCTTTCTTTAGGTTTGGGAAGTTTTCTTCTATGAATTTGTTGAAGATGTTTCCTGGACCTTGGAGTCAGGAGTCTTCTCTTTCATCTATGCCAATAATTCTTAGGTTCCATCTTTTCATTGAGTCCTTGATTTCTTGGATGTTGTGGGTGAGAACGTTTTTAGATTTCTCATTTTCTTTGGTTGTTGTACGGATTTCTTCAATTGAATCTTCCACACCTGAGATTATGTCTTCCATCTCTTGTGTCCTATTTTTGATACTGATGTCTGTAGTTCCTGTTCTCTTCCCTTAGTTTTCTACTTCCAGGATTGTCTCTCCTTGTGTTTTCTTTATTGTTTCCATTTCCAATTTCAAGTCTTGAACAGCTTTATATGTTTTGTACATTTCCTGCTCCAATTTGGTTTTCTTTGTCTGCCAATCTTTCAAATCTTTCATAGCCTTGTCTCTTTCCCATTCATACTTTGCTGAGTTGGCTTGGAGGTCTCTAATGGTATTCTCCATTGCTTTGTTTTGTAAAATTGAGGATTCTTTGTATTCTTTCAGTGATTTGATTTCTTCTTGTAAGGACTCCATCATTTTACTAAGTATAGATTTATCATCATTTTCATGTCTTTCAGCTGTGGTGGAGTGGTCAAGGCTTGCTGTATTAGCATCAATGTATTTTGTTGGAGTCATGTTTTCCTGATTTTTGTCAGATTTGTTCTTTCGCTGACATTTAGCCATCTGGTTGTCTTTATTTGATTGTTCCTAGTGTCTTCTGGACCTGGTGCCAAGGACTGAGCTTTGGTGTAGAGGCCGTATAGTCTTGGTGGTCTGTAGTTCAAAACAATCTAGGTATGGTGTTGTGTTGGGGGCTGGATTTCAGTGGGCCCCCTGATGTTCACTCCTTCTTGTTGTGTCCCAACTGGGAACTCAGGGTGGGGTTTGGGTGGGATGTGTTATTCAAGCCTGCATGGTCTTCATTTCTAACAGGTGCTCCTAGTGATGTCAGCGGGGCTTAGAGAACCACAGATTGTAAGCTAGAGCTGCAGATCCCCTGCTTCTCATGTGTTTGGTTCGACAGTTAGGTCTGTGCTCATGGTCCTCCCTGGTGGCTCCTCCTAGGTTGTCCCCAGGGCACCTCTATACTTCTTGTCCCCAAGCATTAAGCCCTTGTAGTCTGAGTCACTCAGCAGTGCACACAGGCTAAAAACTTGCTGCTCCAGGGCTGGAACTATAGATGCTGAAGACAGGGTAACCCTCGAGGAGGAGCCAGGTGTGCTGTTTGAGGGTCCGATATGAAACCACAAACTATCCATAGGGCTTGGACTCAGTTGAGTTCTGCAGCCTTTTAACTTGACAATCTGCCTTTCAGCCCAGTCTTATTTTACAGTTCCTGTGGCTCTGCTGGTCCTCTTTTGGGTATTGGAGCTGCCTTGTGGTAACTGTGTACTCAGAATCTGGGGAGGTACCTCTATCTGACAACTAGAGCTACCTGCCAAGGTCCTGCAGTGATCAGACTTGCAGAAGACTGTACCGGTGCAGGAAGTGCAGCCCACCCCAGGAAATGTATCTCGCTGCATTGTCTAGTCACAGTGTTGTTCTAAGTGATTGTAAATCCAGTAGATGGAACTGTATATCCAGCACTTTTCTGGGTAAGCTCAAACATGCTTGCACCTCCCAGACCACCACTCCACTGGAGATATACCATAGTGTTCCTGCTGTTCTCCTGTAGCTCAGAATGTGCTGGGGATCACCACCATAATGGTTCCTCTGAGAATACACCTGTTCCCGTGGCTCCACTGGTCCTCTTTTTGGTACTGGAATGCCTACATGGATACTGGGAATTCAGGAGGCTGGTGAGTACCCCTGTCTGGGGTTCAGAGCTGTGCGCTGGGTATTTGAGTGGCTCGTACCCATGGGCTTTTCTCCTGGTGACGATTCTCCTGCTTCCCCCACTTCTGCTGCTTCTGTGTTTTCCACAGGTCTGTTTTTCTAAGTGTCTAAGAGTCTTACCCAGGGACTTTTATTAGTCCCTTGGTTTGCTAGGTGAAACCCAGAGGGTTCGCACCTCTCAGATTGTTGCTCAGCACGTTATAACTCTGTGATATTATAACTGTTTTCCCCACATTTAAAATGTGTCCATGCTGGCTGCTGCCATCTTGCAATCCAATCTATCTTCTGTAAATCACCCAGACTCAAGTAGTTTGTTATAGAAACAGAAAATGAGCTGAGATGTAAAATTGGTACTAAGAATTAGCATTGTTACTACAGAATACAAACGCTCCAAAATGTGGCTGTAACTTTGGAACAGTTTTGAGGTGAATGCTTTGAAAGGCCATGCATTTTCATGAACAGAAGGTTAAAGGTAGTGCTAGGGAGGACCAGAAGAACTAAGGGAAATCCAAAACTTTCCAAAGTACTTCATTGGTCCTAATCAGGGTATTTATAGAAATGTGGGTGATAAGACCATTGTGAGAAGATCTCTCAAATGCACTCCCGTCATGAAACTAAGTAAAAAGTTATAAGGATTTGGAGTTAAGATCTACATTGTTATAAGTTTACAGAGAACCAGGAGCCTGTACTCATGCCTTCAAGCCATGGGGGAATGCAGCACAAAGCACAATGACCCAAATCATCTGTTTTACCTGCAAAGCCTCTGGGCTTTGAGGTGGGTAATTTTCAGCTGGTTACAGTAAAGTAAGAGAACATAGGTCATCTAAACATAGAATTTGTTCCTAAAATGAACAGACTGTGGAACTACTTAGAATATTCTCAGTCTCACTGGGTAGGAGACAATAAAACAATTTTTAAAGAGATGTCCAGAGACTTGGAAACAGAATCCTACAGATTCTCAACTGAGGTACTGTCTTCTTTTTTATGTTTGTTTATTACTTCAAGCTATATCTCCATCACAGTCCCCTCCCTCCACCCCTCCTAGCCCCACCTTCTCATCCTCTCCCCCTTCTCTCACCTATCCTACTCTCCCAGTGTGTGTGTGTGGGGTGACCCTACATACCAACCCCCCTTAGTTCAGCAGTCATATGAGGCCTAAGAGCTTCCTCTTGCACTTGGGGCCTACATGGCAGCTCCACTAGGGCAAAGTATCCCACAAAGTCTAAGTTCCTATTACTTTTGTATGGATGTAGGGCTTCCACTGAGCAGAGCTCCCCAAATGGATCGATACCTGCAAACAGAGGACTCCAACATAAGAGTACTTAAATGTAAGCATCAGGGAAGCTGTGAGGGGCCAGCATTCTTGAGAATCTGTGGGTCCAGGCCCATACCACTGTGTACAAGACACAGGGTGTGGATTCAAAACATATTACTTTGCAGCTTTTTGATTCACTGTTATTTTCTCTGTTATGTTTTGAACTTACTTGAGACATGCTACTCTCTGAATCTTACCTATTTTTTCTCTTTTGGGATGGAAATGACTGTCCTATGGCCTGACAGCCCATTAAAGTTTATAAATCAGAAGCTTGCATTGGTTCTACATGCTTATGGATGTTAGATGTTCCTGTTTCAATTGATCCTGAGTTGATTCTCAGATAAGATTCTGGACTTTGAATGTAAGTATTGGTATTTAAATAAGTTGAAGGATTGGGTCCAGTAAATGATGCATCTTCAATGTGAAAGGAATGTGATTTCCTGTACTATATAGCTAAAATATGACTATAAGTGAATAGATGCCATATGCATCCTTCTGGGTCTGAGTTAGCTCACTCAGGTTACATCCATTTGGCTGCACATTGCATGATTTTGTTGTTTCTGATAGCTGAGTAGTATTCCATTGTGTAGATGTACCACACAGTTTTTTAATCCATTCTTCAGTTGAGGGGCATCTGGGTTGTTTCTAGTTTCTAGCTATTACAAATAAAGCTGCTATGAACATAGATGTGGAAACTTCCTTGTGATTTGGTGTGGAGTCATTTGGATGTATACCCAGAAATGGTATGGCTGGGTCCTAAGGCAAAGCTATTCCAAGTTTTCTAAGATATCGCCAGACTGACCTCCATAGTGGTTGCACAAGCCTGCACTCCCACCAGCAATGGAGGGTATCTATACCACAGGATATCTATACTACAACCAATGCACCAAAGGGAACATGGACATAGACTTTTGTTTGTTTGTTTGTTTTGTTTTGTTTGTGGTTTTTGTTTTGTTTTGTTTTTTAGTCTTCTTTCCCTGGCAATGAGACCCTTTTCACTGGTGGTACTGACTTGTAGGCCCCCAGTGTATGAGGAGAATTTTGACCCTCATATAACTTCTGAACCGGAGTTGGGGACTGTTATGTAGGGACACTCCACTCCAGAGGAGTGGGATGGAAGGGTTAGGGGGTAGAGGGTGGGAGAGCGGGACTGGGAAGGGGGGAAAGAGGACAATATGATGGAGATGTAACCTGAAGCAACAAATAAATAAATTTTTAAAAAAGATACTAAAAAAAACAAATAAAAACAAAACAAACAAACAAAAAAAAAAAAGAAAGGAATGTGATTTGGGGAGCCAGGGACACAATGTGCTGATTTGAATATAGTTTCCAAAATTTATCTGTTAAAAGTAGGGGCTGTTCTGAAATTCATAGGACATCTAAATAGCTGAGCACAAAGGGACTGAACATCAAATGATTCTATTAACATTTTTAACCATTTTTCCATTCTTATTTGGGCCCCAAACAGGTTTACTATGTCCCAAATCAGCAGGAAGTCATTTTAAGAGAACAACGTCCCATCCCCAGAAGGTGGGGAGGGTGTACTCCCCCTTTGGTTATTTCATAGATAATAGAAAATTTTGTTATTTAGGGGAAAAGACTACAAGCTGTTAAATGGTCTTGTTAAATGGGTTTTGGAGGTTAGACCCAGGGACTTCTCTCTTTTGCTTTTCTGTATCCTCCTTTCTCTCCTATATAGGAGTGAACAGACTTGAGAAAAATGGGACA